>VDFB02000015.1:290633057-290778608 GCA_007258455.2 Sequoia sempervirens
TATTTTAATGGATCTATCTTGGCTATTAGTTTGATGGTATGTGTTAACATATAGTGTCGTAATTGTTAGGTAGAAAACACCACTACTAGACAAGCTTTTTCAATGAATGTATAGTTAATTTCATAGCCACTCAGTGTTCTGCTGATGTAGTAGATGGCCCTTTCTTTTCCTATATAGTCTTCTTGTGCTAGAAAAGCTCCCAAAGATACCTCAGTAGTTGCTATGTAGAGTAGAAGTGGTTTTCCCTCTATTGGTGGTACCAATATAGGTGGATTCATCAGATATTGTTTCAATTGATTAAAGGCAGCTTCACATCTGTCATCCCATCTAAAAGAAGCATTCTTGTGTAGCAAATGAGTAAAAGGATGAATTTTGTCTGCCAGTTGCACGATGAATCTTCTGATGGATTTGAATCTTCCTTGTAGAGATCTTAGTTGGCTAATGTTCTTAGGAGGTGGCATTTCCATGGTTTCTTTGACTTTTGTTAGATCTACTTCGATGCCTTTAGCTGAGACTATGTATCCTAAGAGTTTTGTTGATGTTACTCCTAATACACATTTCTTTGGATTTAATCACACATTAAACTTTTCCAATCGAGTAAAGATTTTATCCAAGATTTCCAAATGTCCTTCCCTAGTGAATGATTTTGCTAGCAAGTCATCCACATAGTCCTCCATCAATGTGTGCATCATGTCATGAGAGATTTTTGTCATTGCATGTTGATAGGTGGATCCTGCATTCTTTAATCCAAAAGGCATGACGTTCCAACAAAATGTACCCCATGGGCATGTGAAAGTTGTTTTGTCCTGATCCTCTGCTGCAATTTTTATCTGATTATAGCCTAAAAAACCATCCATGTGTGATAGCATAGCATGTCTTGTTGTTAAATCCACAATGATGTCTATATTGGGCAAAGGAAAGTCATCCTTTGGACAAGCCTTGTTAAGATCTCTAAAATCTATGCATATTCTAATGTTGTTGTCTGGTTTGGAGACTAGTACAATGTTTGAAATCCATTCTGCATAGTCGATTGGTCAGATGAACCCTGCATGATCTAATAATTTTTTTAATTCTGCTTTCACTAGTAGGGCGATGTGTGGATGCATTTTTCTCAATTTCTACTTTACTGGCTTCACTCTAGGTGCTATGGATAAATGACGCATTATTAGATCCAAATATATTCCTGGCATGTTAGCATAGGACCAAACAAAATTGATTTGTCTTTCTTCAAAGAATTTGGTGAAGTTTGGATTTTCTTGCTCTGTCATTGATGCCGCTAGGTGGATGTTCTTTGTTGTTTCTACAATGCCAATATTTATGGATTGTGTAGGCTCAACTAATACTAAATATCTTTCATGATAATGCTCAGGAAGAGTGTCAAATCCCCCATCCTTTAGTGCCTCAGAGAGGTTTTCACCGTTGGATACGCTCTTTCTTTTCACTTTTTCCTGATCTAATATTGTCATTGCATGGTTTTCACCATTAGATCGATTTTTTGTATTCTTTATTTTGCAGCTAAGAGATTTGGCACTCCCCTGGTTTGAAGCTTCATTATGAAATTCATTGGTGGAACTTGTTTTTGGATTTTTAGAACAAAGGAAATTGACAATGGCATCATCATTTGAAAAGATAGGGATATTAAGCAATTTGGTTTGTTTTCAGTCAATGAGTTATGGATGTATCAACAATAAGGAATCATTAGATTGGTCAAGATCAAAGGCGGTAAGTGTCATGATGGAAATGTTTTCAAGGTGTTCAATAGCAATGTCAAGGTCTATAATGTTACTCTCCTTTGAATGATCTATCTTGCTCGATGTTTGATCATCCTCACTAGAGTCATCGATATAAGTCTAGACCCTGAACTTTGTCCCTCTGTACGTATGGGTGCATACCTCTGTATCACATCAATTTCTTTGTCTTGACAAGATTCTTCAGATAGTGAATCCCATTCATATTCATTTGAGTTTCTTTCGGAACTAGCTTGCAATTGGAGGATTCGCTCAAAAATCTTCTGAGTGGCTTCTTCTTTTGTCTCTTCTTTGCATCCTAATCATGTCTTGTCTTTTGCATTGATCATGATAGGCTAAATTGGTTCCACGATACCTTCTTTTCATTTGCCAATAGGACATTTTCCTTCATATCCCATCTTTTCTAAGATTGTAAACCCTTTACCATATTTCTCTATTGGTATATTGGAATTTGTTGCTTGGGATGTTTCTTCATCTTTGTAAAGCCAATTTAGAACGTCTTTGTCCTCAGATTCATCAACTAGAGTACCTGCTTTTACAAATTTTCCATCAAAGATCATGATGAGTTGTGAAGATTGTTGTCTAGATGTTGATGGTTGTCCATATAATTTTGGAGAAGGTAGTAGCTGTGAGAGATATAAGGACTGCTCAAAAGAATACTCACCCATGCCTTTATCTTTCAACTAAACCTTTTTCTCAAGCTGTTTTGACAAAGAATTTAGTTGGCCTTCATTACTTGAGGAAGTAGAATCACTGATGCCCTTATCTTTCAACTGAACATTTTTCTCAAACTGATTTGACAAAGAATTGAGTTGGCCTTCATTGCTTGATGAAATAGAAGTGAGAGCTTCTCTGTTGTGTGGTACAAAAACATCTTGGACTGTCTTGAGAGTGTTGCAGTATTGAGGATTATTAGAGTCTACTGAGATTCTGATCTCTTGTCCATTATAAGGGAATTTCAAGCATTGATGGTATGTTGATGGCACTACTTGCATTTCATGGATCCATCGACCAAGAGTATGTTGTATGTCAAATCCTTGTCTAAAACTTGGAAGATTATATCTTTTTGAACTGGTCCCACTTGAATTGGCAATACTATCAATCCTTGAGAGGATCTTTCTTCATCATCATAATCTTTTATGGTGATCTTTCTTCTAGCATCTATTGCATTTTCTGAGAATCCTAATGTGCGGATAAGCTTTAAGGTGTATATATTTAGACCAGCCCCTCCATCTATTAAAACCTGTTTGACCTGATGTTTATGGATTATAACCTCAATATGAAGGGGGTGTTGTGTGGATGAGTGAGGGATGCATCATCTTTCTCTGAGAATGATAGACAATGGGGTGCATTCAAATGTCTCACCATGGCTTGGAATTGACAAAATCCAAATTAGTAGGTACTATGGTGTCTACCAAAGCTTTTTCAAGAATATCCTTATGGGTTGGTGAAATTTTAAGAAGTTCCAGTATGGATATCTGTGTTGGGATCTTTTGCAATTGGTTTACAATATTGTATTGATTTGAAGGGGTGGTAGGTGTTTTAGATGTACTTCCTTTCAATACAAACTTGGATTGTGCTCTTGTGGTCATGTTTACTGGTAGATTGTCTTGTTTATTGTTAATTTTGATGACATTGATTTGATTATCAACTACAACAATGTCTTGTTTGTCATTGATTTTGATGTCATTGGTTTGATTATCAACTACAATAATGTCATTGATTTGATTATTAGTTGTAGCAATGTCATGTTTATCCTTGATTTTGATGTCATTGGTTTGATTATCAACTGCAGAAATGTGAAGGATGGTAGAATCATAAACATAGTTCACATTTTTCCCTTTGTTTGTCGAAGAGGATTCTCCTTTTTCATAGTTGGGTAGAGGATTTTTAAATGATCCATGATCAACATTTGTTTGAGGTCCTTCTATTGATGTTTCACGTCTATCTATCAAGTCTTGCACCAAATGTTTTAATTGCATACAATCATTTGTTTTATGACCTTTGTTTCTATGAAAATCATAGTAATATACATCGTTCCACCATGATGGTTTAATTCTTGGTTCAAAATTCCGTGCCTCTGGTAATGTAATGAGTTTGTTTAAAAGAAGCTCTTTTAATGCTAATTCCAGTGACTATCCCAAAGGTGTAATTTTTTTGTGTTGTGATGGTGGAGCTGGTTTAGATTCACTATTGTTTTGGTTGTTGTTTTGATTATTTTTGGGTGTAAAACTTGATAAATTGAAGACTAGTTTTATGTTATGTGTTTCAAGTGCACCATCATTACCAACATTCTTATTTCTTGTTCAGAATTTAGATTTTTCATTGTTGTTATGATGGTTAGAAGAGTTTGTTGAGTCTGGTCCTTCATTATAGATTTTTAATACTCCTCTTTTAATCAAGGCTTCCTCAATCTTAAGTCCATTTTCAATCATCTTTTCAAAGTTGGGTGGACATTGCAATCAGAGTCTATAACTCATCTCACTGTTGAGATTATTAATGAATATTTCCATCTTTTCTTTCCTAGGTATAGGATGGGCATATCTAGCAAATAATCATCTCCATCTTTGTAGGAATGTAAGGAATGATTCACCATTTTTTTTTGTGTTGCAAAGATCTTTCATGGTTATTTCATGTTGAATGTTGTATGAATATTGGGTGATAAACTTATTTACCAGCTCTTCAAATGATCTAATACCTAGTAGGAGTTTTGAAAACCATTCCATGCATTAACCACCCAGACTTCTTGGAAATAATCTCATTAAATAAGTTTCTTCATATGCAAATTCCAAGCCCGTGGTGCAAAATTCTCTTACATGATCTTGAGGATCAATTTTTCCATTGTATTTGTCATATTTTGGGAGTTCACAATTTTGTGGAAAAGGTATCATGTTCACACTTCTGTCAAATGGATAAGGACATATGTCTTGTAGCAAATATCTCTTTGTTGTTCCCCTTTGCATTTCTTGGATTTGTTGTTGAAGATTTTGCATCTATTGAGTTAAAGCATTCATTGGATCTGTAATTTGTGAATCAACTTCTATTTTCTTGGGCACTCCTTTCAATTGGTTTACATCAAAATCATTGGGTAGCTTTACACCTTGGTCTGCTAGCATCAGAAAATATTTCTCTCCATCTTTTTCTAGAATTTTCTCCATGAAATTGTGGAATTTAGGATCTTGTTGAGCTTGTTGAATTTCCTCATTAGTTATCTCATCTATTCCAGGTTGATGAAATCTGTGAAATGGATTTTCTTCTCCTTCTACCATGGTGGTTTGAGTTTCAATTTCCTTTTCTCTAAGTTTTTGCTTTTGAGCTCTTGTTAAAACGGGCATGCAAGTGATAAGGTTTTACTACACTTTGATCTTTGTTTTGGGAGTGTCAATGAAATACCTAAGACAAATGAAATGATAGATCCTATTGATGATACTAGGTTAAATTTGATGATAGCATTTTTTTTGTGATAAAGGATGATAGATCCTGATAGTGAAACTTAGCTAACAATCAAAGATGAGATTTGATGGTTGGGCACTATAAGATATTTGATCCAAGTTTAGTTAAAGGGATTTCACTTGCAAAATCTAGTTTCTTCAAGTTTAAATTGATGTTGTGATGAGGAATGATCTCTGCTCTAAAAAGGGACCCTAAATATGGTTCAAGTTGTATGACAGTCATTCAATTTAGCTCTCTATTTGGTATCAGGTGAATGCGCTAGAACAAGGGATAGGTGTGCTGAAAGATGGGATAAATGTGCTAGAACAGAGCTTGGATGTGCTAGAATGTCACTTAAATGTGCTAGAACAAGAAGCTAATGCGCTGAAGTATGGGGAAAATATGCCAAAATATGGCTTATATGCACTGAAAGGTGAGGTGAATGCTCTAAAATAGGTTGCAGATGTGCTAAAAGATGGGGTAAATGTGTTGAAACATGAAGTTTATGCACTAAAGTGGAAATGGTCACCATTTTGAAAAGTTTGTCTAGTTTTCTTGTTCATCTGAATCAGTGAATTGAGTGTTTTTTGATAGATGATCTTCTTGAACAATGATTTCAAACATAGAAGCAAGTAGTAAAACATGTGTTTCATCCTATGATCTAAACATCAAGTGTATGTTCTAGGATTTGGTCTGATCCCTTTGATTTCCATTGGTATTGAACAATGGCAAATAGATCAGTCAGACTCTTCTAATGTCAAGGGTCATTAATAACATCACAACCCACATCTTAGAACTACGTTAACTCACATAGTCGTGTCACCCCCTAGAGGCTGCCCGTGTTTTTTCCTTTTCCAGGTCTTAACCAAAAGTCAATTCCTTCACTTTTTCCTAGTAATCCCTGGTAGTTATATGGTGAGTATCTTGGGGGCAGATTTTTCCCTCCCCCTGTACCATGAATATTATAATGTTTGGGAATTGACTCGGCTGGCTACTACACTTAAAGTTCTTAGTAAGGGTTTCCATTCAATGCGGCAAATGATAAACTCCCTTAGAAAACCTCCCAATCTTTAGAACAAAGGATTTGGGGATGGTTATCATTGCACACTAGCGTTGAATGTGACTTTCATCACAATCATGTTTGATTATAGTGGATTGGAATGCTTGGCTTTAGTTGTTCCCACTTAGGTCGTTCTCGTAGGGTGAGTACTTTTTACCACTACAACAAGCCTTCTAAAGGTGTTATTGCAATAAAATGAAAGAGTGAGTTTGGCATTTTGAGTCACCTAGTAAAGGGGAGAGCATATTCCTATCACTTTGCAAACACAACATACATGGTGTTCATTAACCTCGTAATTAAACTAGATGCCTAATTTAATCAAAGGAAAATAACTCCAGCCCCTACAAACATCATTAGTAGTCTCAGATAATGTCTTTGACAATGTATAAAGCACCTGCAAAATAGAAAGACATAGATTAGTCTCCAGAATCTTAAGTTTTTGTAAATAAAGGCAAATGCACTGAAACAAAGAGCATATGCACTAAAAGATTCAGTATATGCGCTATGAAACACCCTAAATGCGCTATTCTAGAAAGCAAAGAAGGAAAATCAAAATCTTGTGTATGCACCAGAAGATAAGGTATATGCATTGGAAGATCAGGTAGATGCATTAGAACAGAGTCTAGATGTGCTGAAAGTCACCACCTATGCACTGAAAAAGGCTTTGGGTGTGCTACATCGAAATTCACGAATGAACTTGTTGACAAAAACTTGCTAGAAAATGTTAAAAATGGGGCTAGGCCCCATGGTGGGTGCCAATTTATGTGTGTAAGTATAAAATGTATCATGAATAATCAATTTAAAAGCTATACAACACACCAATGAAACATTATATCAAGGAATTCAAACAATAATCAAATTAAAACAAACAATTCCCCAATGGCATCTCATTGTCCTCTATCTCCAAGGATTCTTTAAGTCATTTTTCTCTCAGATTGTTTGTGCACGTGACTTTCCAAATGACAACCTAAAGAAAGAGAGATGCTGGAAATGCAAGAAATATCTTCTACACTACATGATTGCTAAACTATTTTTAAATGATATTGCAAAGATAATGATGCTACTATTAAGATGTTGCTAATGGAAATGATGTGATTAAACTATTGTAATTAAGATGCAACTAATGGTAATGCCACGATTAATCTACTTGATTCTAAAATGCTAATACTAGAATGACAATGCTAAGATAATGCTAATGAAAATTTTGCAGAGTGTAATTATGCTCAGCTCTCCATATGCTTTTGTTGTAAATGAGGGTCAATTTATAGATTTTCCAAGGCATGAGCCTAAGTGGCAAGAATCAATGGTCTGGATTTGATCTGGAGAATGGACGGTTGAAGGTGAAGAAGTTAGAGAGAAAAGGGGAGTGTGTTCCCTTTAGAAGAACAAAATGCCAAGTGTGAAGAGGAATCAAATGATAGTATACAATCTCAATAGCAAATTTGATAGTATTTAATATAAAGGGCTTGAATATGTTTTGAAAACTTGGTGGATCTGAGAGAGCATGTGAGTATTGTGTAGGTGTGAAGGTCGCTAGAAATTGGATGCTTCTATTTTATTCTCACTGAATTCTACTATGTAGTGGAATGAAGTGCTAGATGGGCAGAAAACATGCAAGCGAAGTTACATCACTTGCATCATTGTAGATCTTCCCAAATTAAATAATATTCAACTTCACCTCCAAAGCTTAGAGAAGCTTCTCTGGAAGAGTAGCGAGCACATTCCTGATTGTATAGAGACTGCAAATAGGCCAAAAATATCTTTAAAAAAAGGCCCAATAGGCCAAAAATAATGCAGAGGGCAACAAAACTGAGGGCTCCTTTGTGAATTTTTTTTTGCAATTTTTACAAAATATGTAGATTTTTACAAATAAAAATTTCTATCCAAATGGACAGATGAGAAGAGGGCAGATTGGCCCTCTACTTAATATTTTTTAAATTTTTACAACTTTTTATACAAATGTAAAAAAATTGTAAAAAATGAAAATTATCAAAATTAACAAAATGAAAGGTATTTATTCATTTCTCGGGCCTTTCAGATGCAATGGTTGTGTTCATTTGGCTCCACGATGCTTCGTTGATATGGCTAAAAAACTTGATTCACCAAAAATCAAGAAGGAACTTGCAATTCAATACTTTGATACCATGTTAGAGAAGAAATAATGAATACAATATTCAAACTACCATGAAATGAATCAAGCACAATGAAAAATCCAAATAATTATCATAAAATATGTAGAATACAATGATCACTCCTTGTTTATATATGACAAGGAGGAGGTAGGAGGATTAAACAAAAAGACTGACTCACCCTCCAAGTGATGTGACACATGTAGAACACTTGGGACAAGTATGAAGGCATGTGCAAAGTCTGTATGAGGTGAGACAACTAAACCACTAAGTGAACTTAAGCTAGTGTGAATAAGACTACAAGGTCTAGGAACTAGATGAATGATAACTAGATACATAAAGGCACTTTTCACACTAACACTTTGTCACCTCAAAGATGATACAAGATGTAGGGATTGTTTATTTTTCCTAGAAAACATGAACTACCCCTTATGAGGAATTATAATCAACAAGGAACATTTGAGTTGTAGTTCTAAAGGTATCTTGTTATGGAAAGAGCAAAATGGGATAGTAATCAAATGTTTGAAATGGAAAAGAATATGGCTTATGACATGGTCATATAAATTTGTTAAGGGGAATGGTCACATTGCATATTACGATAGGAGCTTGGCCAAAAATCTTCTAAAGGTGTTAGTTCATGATACTATAGATTAGTAGTACTTCTTCTAAGTAATAGTTTTGACTCAGATATATTGTGTTTTGTGAGTGTGTGCATCCTTGTATAATCATGACTCCTATTGGTCATGATGAAGTGTATTTGTATCAATCCATTCCTTGTCCCTTTTTATGGTTTTCATCCTAGAGGCAAATGGATTCTCATTGTGCTTGCAAGAGACACACATCCCCAACTAGAGCTAATAATGGCACCACATTTTACATTGTCTAATTTTGCTTGTTATTGTCCCCTTATGTATTTTGGACTTATTATTCCCATCATATATAACTAATTTCATAAGTCTTTGTATGGGTCTCATTTTGTCAAGTTTGCATAAGTGTTCTCCCTCTTCATCCCCCATGTGCCTACCATTTGTTTGAAGTTGTAAAGGTATGAAAATTTCTATGTGGGGATCCCCAATTCAAATTATAAAGGCTATGCTAAATGTTAAAGTTTTAGAAATTTTCATCCTAGCATGTATTTCCCTTGACCCTCACTTTTCCCTTGTCTTTATTAGAGCTTTAGACTTTCTCTTGCCTACATAATTTTTCCTCGAACCCATGCACTCTAACACTTTGTACTAAGTTATCTTTTGGAGTCATAATTTTGTTCATCCCTTGACCTACATACCTTATGGCATGAATTCCTTGGTATCCCCAATCCTCGACTTCTAATATTTCCATTCACATATCTCTTTAGAGTTAGAGATTTAGGAATACCTCTAACATGATACTTTGGGGCATGGGTTATGAAGTATCCTTGATTCTTGATTTTGACATTTCACATTATGTTATCTTATTGGGTTTGTGAGTTCAAACCTATCATCAATTTCATGTCTTGTGGGATGAATTCCTTAGTATTCCCAATCCTCAACTCTCGACATTTCCCTTCATGTATCATTTTGGAGTTAATGATGTAAATTTGTCTACTTTCTTTGGACATAAGGTATTGTGTGTCCTTGATCCCTGACCCCTAACAAGTGGCATGGGTTATAATGCACTCCCAATCCCCAACAAGTGGTATGGATTCTATAGTATCTCCAATCCTCAACTCCTAATAACTTCCTGCATATATCCTTTCAAAGTCAATAAGGCAAGGGTATTCTAACTTTCTTGTCTTTAACATGGATTATGAGGTATCCTTAACCCTCAACCCCTAATCCTTGAAACTCTATAGCTCCAACATTTTATATTGTTCACTCCCACCTACCTCCTTGGATGACCCATGTTACCATTAACGAGTATATTTGACACTGCAACTACTCCAAGAGGATTTTCCCACCAAAAACTAATTTTTCATCTTAAGGGCATAGATTTACATATACTTTTAGTGATAAAGGATGCAAATTCTCTTACTATCATTAATATGGTGGTTGATTTTTAGCTCTCGATGGTCCTCGTACCTATTCCAAATTGCTCGTTCATCAAATTTATTAGGATTTATGCTTTCCTTACATATCACATCGATGACCTACAATTCTTCCTCAATTATTAAAGCTATTGAGTAACCAAAAAGGAATTATATATGCTAGTTCTTTTTGTAAAAAAAGGTCACTCATTTCTCTCTTCTAGGAAAGTTGATCATTTTTTCTTTTGATGCAACTACAAGTACCAATGATTTTCTAGGGTTTCAACTCTTGCAAATCCAATTTCCATTAGAGAAACAACTTTTATAAATATTGAGGAGGTTGTTATATTATAATTTTTTTTTTTCTGATAATTGAATGTCTCCTTACTCCATTTGTAGATCTTTAGGGGATTTATAGCTTAGGGTTTCCTCTTGGC
This sequence comes from Sequoia sempervirens, assembly GCA_007258455.2. Taxonomy (NCBI): domain Eukaryota; kingdom Viridiplantae; phylum Streptophyta; class Pinopsida; order Cupressales; family Cupressaceae; genus Sequoia; species Sequoia sempervirens. Next base: position 290,643,866 of record VDFB02000015.1, read on the forward strand.
ACATGTGTTGGCATGAATGTAATAGGTATTTGATTAATGATGTAGCATTATAATTCAAATTACAAGATTTATAATGTCATTTCTCTGTTCCATATGGATTTCTATAGTTTGGGGATGGATAACTAAGAATGTTCAATTGCTTGATATCATTATTTATAGTGTATGTATTTACAAAACTCATAGTCCTTTTGATTTTTTGTGTTATCTCACATGGTGTGTTGTGAGTAGGAACCCATCTTGAAAGTCATGATCCACCATGCACTCAAACTAAAAACATCTTATAGTAGTAGATTAAGTGTAAGAGGTAGCTTGTATGCACTTCATGATATAATGTTATAACTAGGGACATATCTTTAGATATCCATAACTATTAGCATCTTGGAGAATCATGTTTTGCATACCCACATCTTGTAGTTGTGTAATGATATTCTTATTAACTTTAAATAAGAGTTATTATGAGAAATAGGTTATTCTTTAGTCTAGTAACAACCGTTGGGAGGAAACATACATTGGGTACTACTACATGTTTGTATATTTACACATCTTCACTTATAATCAATCACATTAAGGGTATCTATAGGGAATCTCCCTTGGGTATAGGTAAGATTGAAGTGAAGGAGAGATTACCCACTCTTAATAAAGTGGTCCATTGATCTCTTGCTTGATAATAAGTTATAGGTTTATTGCTATGAGTTTGACACCCTTGGCGCTTAGAGAATGACTTGGATTTAGGGATTTAAGATCTACAACTCTAAGCATAAAAAATATGGAGGGAGAGAGGGAGGAACAAAGATAATGAGATATATAAATAAAGTTAGAGAAATAGAGAGATAAAGAGGGAAAGAGAGAGATAGATATAAATATATCATTTTACCAAGTCTCGTGAATGAATGAATAAAACTTTAAATTATGTAATTAAAGTGAAAGCTATAAAATAATACCATATCCTTGAATGAAGAAGCTTGTGAAGGCCCCTTTCTCATGTGTAATAATTTTATGACCTTATATAGGTTCATGCTTGGGTGGAGCTATGGGGAAAAGATAAAAAAATGTAATAAAAGGATGAAGGGAATTTTCTCACTACTTCAATGCAACCATTATTGTAAGTGTAGGGAGCTCCATTTGGTAAGTCAAGCACTTAACCCCCAAAATTATTATCTTAACAAAACATATCTTTGTCATAGTTTCCTCTTATATTTCAATGCCAAGCGTCCAATGATGCTAGTTATTTGAAAATACCACATCTTGGTCCAATGCAATAGGGACCCTCTTTCAAACTTTTATGCCTTATTCTACTTTGTGATAATCTCATTTCACTTATTTTCATTCTTGGATGAAACATGGACATTTAAAACACCTTCCTTTTCTAAATTATTTAATCTTAATTTGTTAATTATTTTTTGATTTTACTTGTCATTTTGCACAAATATCTCTATATATACTCCATTTATTAACATCATCTCATATATATATATATATATATATAGGCTACAGGAATTGGGTAGCACAACCCCCTATAAACTACAGTGCACCTAGTAAACTTTTTAACGTGACCAGTGGCGCTGGCGCGACACGCCCTCCGGTACCACGGCATCTCATTTTTATATTTATTATAAAATCTCATATATATTAAATGAAATAATAATATTTATTTTAAATTAACATTATAAATAAACAAAATATTAGTCACAATGAATAAATATCATATATATTTGTTTATTTAAGTAAAAAAAAATTATATATATTTGGTTAAGTAAATTTAATTCATCTAATTAAAAGTAAAGTTAAAAATTCATATAGTCACAATATTTGATTTTTATTTTTTTTATAAAAGCTATCATTTCAACTGTTGTGTAAGGTGGATAATCATGACATCTTTGAATTTTTTTATCAAATTCTTGACTGCTTATTCTTTCTTGTTTCCTCCATTATTTGCAACTCACAAATCATTTGTTGTTTGACCCTAAAAAGATGTTCCTCAAACTCTATTTTAGATTCATTATTTTAGATATTATTTCAACACTTTAATTAAAAAAGCTTGTCCTTGAATTTTTTTTCTCTTCTTATGAGCTTAACATTCTCTAGAAATGGTCAATAGTGGCATGGTGTGATGGTTAAGTTGTTGAGATGTTGCTCTTTCCATCAAAGTTCAAACCCCATTGGGGTGTAATTGTTAAGTATTTATGTTGGGGATGAGATCCCTCAATTGTGACCTCATCGGTTCATAGCTCCAGGTCAAAAGCATTTACCCATCTAATAATAATAATAATAATAAAACATTATTTAGAAATGAATGGATTCTTTTTATTACTATTATAGACAACTTAATGTTTATTGTTTTTCTTTAATGAGTATTTAAATTTTTTGTAACTATATTCAAAAACAAAAAAATGAGTATTTGATTGACCTCATGCATGCCCCATTGTAAACAAAAAAAGAATAAATCATTTTAAAGAAACATGATCTTATGGAATGTAATTTTCATTCACTCAAGGATACACCAATTTTTTTTCCACCGCTCTTCAACATACCCATTGCACACCAAAATGTGATTGTTAATTTAAAGTCATTTAACAGGGCCTTTGAACTTTACAAATCCCTTTTTAATAAATTCTCTTAATCTCTTTATTTTATTCTTTATATATATTTTAAAAAGGACAAACTTTTCTTACGAGTTCATAAATGTACAAAATAAAGACAAACTTTTCTTATGAGTTCATAAATGAACAAAATAAATACAATTAATTTAGAGTAAGGAAATATAGTTGAAAATGTTGACTAGGAAAATCGGGAGAAAGGCATGAATCATCTATAGCAACCACAAAACTACCTAAATTCAAGCTATAATCTAACAATGAAGCAGACAAAAGAAATAAAATAATGAACCAATAGTACCTCAATTCCTAAGCCAAAGTTGATTCTCCTCCATTTCTCTTCTCAATTTTGCTTATTTGCTCTTAGATATGTAGTGTGCAATATTTGAATAAGCTCAATATAGATGATTGATAGCAAGATCTCAAAGATGGTATGATAGAAAAATATCAAAGAATGTGGTTCCTCGAGATGGATGAATGATAAAATTGATAGCAAAGTCTTGAAGATTGTGGTTAATCTTGAAATTAAATTGATAGCTTGATTTTATAAAAATACAAATTCAAATGAAGGGTGAGGATTGAGTGATGATGTATGATCAATGGAAGAGATTAATTGAGAAGAAAATATTTAATGATGGGAAGCATGGACCAAGATCCAATTAACTAAATGAGAGATAGAGCTTGGATAAGAATAAATAAATAAAATAATTAACAATTATTTAATTTAGGAGAGGGTTTATGAATAATTAAATAATTAAAAAAAATTATTTAATTATAGAAGAAAAGAGGGATATGAAATATTTAAATAATTAAAAACAATTATTTAATAATAGATGGAGGAAATTGACAAATGATTAAATAATTATAAACAATTATTTAATTATAAGAGAGGAAATGATAAATAATCAAATAAATAAGAATTCATTTAATTATAGAAGAAAGGAGGGAAAATGAAAATGAATAATTAAATAAATAACAATTTATTTAATTATAAATAAAAAAGGAGAGTAATTAGTGACGTAATAAAATAAAATAAAATAAATTAATCCAAAGAAGAATAAAGATAAAGTGAATTAACTAAATAATTAAAAATTATTTAATTAATAGAAGAAAGTGGTATTAAGGAATAACTAAATAATAAAAAATTATTCAATTATGTAGGAAGGATGGCAATTAGTGCGAAAATGTTGCTCACAGGCTTGAGACATTTTTTAGTGTCTACCTTTTGCTCCTCTTTGATACAATATGATTTTGAGCATTGTGTCAAAGAATAATCAAGAAAATTAAGCTCAAGACCTGCCCTAGTTAAGGCAAGATAGTGTGGTGCCCCCTCAGGAAATTTGACAAATTTTGAAAAAAATTGGCAAATTTATCAACAGTTTAATTTGATGTGTGCTAGTGTGAGGATTGACAAAAGAAATGTTGACTAGAAGAAAAGGTTATTAAGAAGTGAAGAATAATTAGATATAATTAGAATGGAATGGATGAAATGAATTGAGATTGATGTGAGATTTCGTTGATAGATTTTGAGCTTTTATTTTAGTGCACAATTATCATCATAGAGCATTTTATTTTGGCAATGAATAACAAACACCAAGGTATGACATAGACCAAGGTGCAAGATGTTATCCCTTTGCATAAACAGACACATTGTTGACAAGGAATGTCATGACGCATACTAGTGACGATAGAACCTTGTTGGAATACGTGAGGAAGTAACCATAAAGCATGCAAGTCCTGATGTGAGAAAGTGTTAGATGACCTTTGACTTGCATAGGATATTTTGATTATGCCAAATGGAACCTCAATCACACACAAGGAACTCAGTTGCCCCCAGTCATATTGTTAAGACCAACCACAAACAAAAATGAAAGAGAAAAAGGTCATGCTCCATCATCGATCTTCTCATCACTTGTGGACATCCTCGAGGTGCATAAGAACATGACCAAAGATAAATAAAATAAAAGATAAGACTAACTAGACCAAACAAGTCAACAACTATTTAGATCTTCTTACCAATCACTGAGTGTTTGTATGATAGGATTCTGGATAATGTCTCATTTCAGGAGATGAAGCATATCATATAAGATGTCGAGTTTGGTTTCGATAATGCAACATCTTGTATAGGATAGATGATAGGATTGAGTATGGTTTTAGGAATGATACACCTCGTATAAGATGTCGAGTCTGGTTTTGAGGGTGCAACAACCTATATAAGATAATTGATAGCTGATAAGGATAAGTGATTATGATTGGGAAATTAATCGACAAGGATGAGAGACTAGTTGGATAGTTGGTATGTTGTTTTATGATTTGTTAAGCTCAGTTCTCTATAGGATGATCTATTTTCATTTGATCAAAGTGTCAACCTTAGCAAGGGATAGTTAAAATGAGATGTGGATAATGAAAGATGGGACCTAAGGGAAAAATTTAGGCCTTGGGGGCTCATTGATAATGGCCTTGCCTGTATGAACACACAAAGTCAATGTAGTTCAAATATTTTTTTTTGTATTGATTATTGTATGAACAACTAAGTTACATGGAGATTATTCATAGATTTACATCAAAAAACAACCCCACCCATAGTTTACAACTTCTTTATGCCCCTCCCATTACATATATATCAAATATTGATCTACATCACATAGGTGTTATCATTAGATTAGCTTCATTATAGCTATTTACATATTACATCATGAACAGTGCTATAAGATATGACCATTGCACTGCCAAAAAAGCCACTGTGTTGCTGGGAAGAACCATTGTGTTGCCAAAGAAGCCACTATGCTACTAGGAAGAACCATTGCGCTGTCAAAAAAATCCACTATGTTGTTGGGACGAGTGCTACTATTCTGCTGCCACCAACAAAAAGGAGTCGAACCATGCCAAAAGAAAATCAAGGTTTCCAAAAAAGGAGGGGCTGAATAGATTATTTTGTTACATCCACCCTATAGACTTGATCCTTCATCCTCAAAAGGGCACCTACTGCTTCAATTTCATCCATGCTAAAGTTCTCTATGCTGAGAAACGGTGGAACATCTTCACCCTGGCTATCCTTAAGTATCTTTTCATTGAATTCTTTCTAAAATACCTCGAAGGCTCAAGGAAGATTTCGGTAGTGTGCTGCTAACTGTCCCCAAAATTGACCCCTTAGAGCTTGATAGGCATTGCACCCTCCTCTAGAAACTTTAGGAATTTGAACTTGGTAATCTTTATTATCATTGTTACTTGCACAACCATATTATACAACATGAGTCTTTTATTAGACTTGGTAAGTGTCCTCCTTGTCCCATTAAACTTTTCATCAATTCTTGATTTCCAAATTCCCCAAAGAATTTCAGTAGAAATACAGATCCAAAACAATGTTAGCTCTTTTGACTATTTGGATTGACACATACTATTTTTTTGGATTTTTGACATGTTTTGATTTTTTTGTATTTTTGGAATGTTTTTTCTTTTTTGGATTTTTTGAATGTTTTGAATGATGTCCTCTAATACCATGTCTAAGATCCCATATGAAAACCTAAGTCAAGGATTTTCCCCCAATTAGGTATATGATGAATTATTATGGATGAAATTGGATGGGTAATGTGTATTATGGATGGATATGGAAAGCAGGAGATGCTAAACATTAACTATTATCAAGCCATGAGAAGGGTGACTAATCTTTATTATGGATTGGTGGAAGAGTAGGGATTTTATTATGGAAGGGGAATATGTTCAGGTTATCATGGGTGAAGTGAAATCATATAGAATGATGGTAGATGATGGAGCAAAGATTGACTACACATGGCACTTGTTTTCCAGGTTTTCACCATGGTACTTATCCAAAGTGCCATCAAAGTGGTTTTCACTATTGGACAAATTATTTCTCTTTACTATTTTTTATTTTTTTTGTCAGACAAGATGCCTGTTTACTAGGTTTTCATTAGGGTGTCAATTTTTTTATTTTTTTTATTTTTTTGATTTTTGATTTTTGATTTTTAATTTTTTTTTATGGATTCTCTGAAGGCTAGGTATAGTACTTGCGAAGGTGCATGCTATTGATAGGCTCTGGTAGTGGTTCATCTTCAAGAGTAGCAAGTTGATAAGCACCATATCCATATGCTACAGTTATAATATAAGGACCCAACTAATTAGGATCAAATTTTTTGGGCTTCTCTATATCTATTTGATTCATCTGATTTTTTTTAAGACCAGGTCACCAATGTCAAAGTGTCTAGCTCATACCTTCTTATTGTAACTGTGACAAAGACAACTTTGATAAGCTTGTAAATAAATCAATGTAGTTTGTCATCTCTCATCCAGTGAATCTAGCTCATATAGTCTGGATACTCAATAATCTTCATCGTCAATTGAATTGTTGCATAGATACTCTCAAGGAGGGTAAATCGAACTCAATGGGAAGAATGGATTCAAAATTGAAGATGATGGAATACAGAGTGGCTCCAGTGGGAGTGTGGATGCTGGTTTGATAAGCCCATAAGGTAGGATTAAGTTGGATATGTCAGTCATGACCAGCATCATCGACAATTTTCTTTAGGATTGATAATGGTTTTATTAGATGCCTTGAATTGACCATTACCATAGGGTTAATATGGAGTAGCGAAATGGTGGTGGCTATGGAATTTCTTGTATAGTTCATGAACATCTTGAGTTTTGAAGGGATGACCATTATCTATAACAATGGATTGGGGAACACCATACTAGCATATGATGTAATTAAGGATGAACTTAGCGATTTGTTTATTGGTAATATATGTCATCTGGATGGATTTGATCCATTTTGTAAAACATTTAGTTTTAGTGAGAATGAATTTATGGCCATTAGCAGATGTAGGTTGAATCTTTCACACAAGGTCAAGTCCCCATTGAGAGAAAGGCCATGGTGACATAATTAGTTGAAGTTCCTAGGCAGGTGAATGAACAAGATCTCCATGTATCTAACATTGTCGGTATCTCTTAACAAAATGACATGTGTTACATTCTATAGTAGGGTAGTAGTATCTTGTTCAGATGAAATTTTTAGCCAAGGTAGGACCACTAGAGTGAGCTCCACATATACCATCATGTACCTCATGCAAAGCCATTTGCATTTCATCTAAATTAAGACATCTAAGGATGGTGATGTCTAAGCTATGACGTAAAGGGTATCACCAATGATTATGTATCTAGAGGCTTGTCAGATAAAGGTCTTACATTGATTGGAAGACAAGTTAGGAGGAATTATTTGGTCATGTAAGTAGTTATAAAGGTCTTTATACCATGGGGAATCAAGACCAACAATTTCACGTACGAGCTCAAATTCAGGGATAACAAATGCAAGAATCAAAAGTTGTTCCACCAAGAACTCATCTTGAGGTACATTATTAGGTATATCCAATAGTTATCCTATGGTGTCCATTGTGTCAGTTGCTTTATTCTAATTTTTTGGAATTTGACTGAAGATAATGAGATCAAAATACTGCTTGAAATTCTCGACCATTCTCTTGTAGGGCATAAGCTTTTCATCTTTTCTATCATAGTCATCATTGACCTGTCGGATAACCAATTGTGAATCACCATACACATGAAAGTTCTTGATTTTCCATTTAATAGTCATGCAGAGTTCGATGAGTAATGCTTCGTATCCAACCATGTTATTGGTATAAGAGAATGTTATTTTGTATGACTTAGGTATTGTGTCTCCTTGAGGTGTGATGAAAAGAATTTTGGCTCCAAAACCATGATTTGTGAAAGATCCATCAAAATATAGTTTCCATGTGGTGGAAGTGTCTACTATGAAAATCGACTCATCGGGGAAATCAGACACCAAAGGATGATCTGTTGTTGTTGGAGTGTTTGCAAGCTAATAAACTATCACTCATCCTTTTATTTCCTTTCAATCAACATATTCTATATCAAACTTGCTCAAGATCATTACCCACTTTGCTAGCTAACCTGTTAGAGTTGCTTTGTTAAGTAGATACTTCAATGGGTCTATCTTTGCTGCTAGATTTGTCTGATGATTTAGCATATAAGATCAAATCTTTTGAGTGGTAAAGACAATTGCAAGGAATGCTCGTTCAATAGGGTTGTAGTTAAGCTCATATCCCACAAGGGTACGACTGATATAGTTTATGTCTATTTCCTTTCCTTCATCGTTTTGCACCAAAAGGACTCCCAATACCAATGGTGTTGCTAATATATATAGTATTAGAGGTTTACCATCAATGGGGGGCATGAGTACTGGAGGGGATAATAGATAATATTTGATTTGTTGAAACTCCTCTTGACAACGATCAATCCATATGAATGGGACTCCCTTATGAAGAAAGTGTTGAAATAAATGACATTTATTGACTAACTGTGCTATGAACTTGTGAATTGATTGTAGTTTTCCTTTGAGACTACATAATTGAGACACAGTTGTTGGTGGATGCATATCCATGATACCCTTTACTTTTGTCGGGTCAACCTCAATACCTCTGTGAGACATAATGTATCCTAGTAGTTTACCAAAGGTTACCCCAAAGACACTTTTTTCAGATTTAGTTTGACCTTGTATTCTTCCAATATTTTGAAAATCCTATCTAGCATATCAAGATTATTGTCTCTTAAAGAGGACTTTGCCAACAATTCATCAACATAGTCTTCCATGAGTGTATGCATATAATCATGAAAGATTGTAGTCATAGCCCTTTGATATGTTGCTCCAACATTTTTAAGGCTGAAGGGCATGACATTCCAACAATAGGTACCCCAAAAACAAGTGAAAGATATTTTATGTTGATCTTTAGGGGTAATTATGATTTGATTATAGCCTAAAAAGCCATCCATGAGTGATATCATTTCATATCTCGTTGTTAGGTCTATTATGATGTCAATATTTGGAAACAAGAAGTCATCTTTGGGACAAGCTTTATTTAAATCTCCAAAGTCTATACAAATTTTGATTCCTCTAGGTGGTTTGGTTATAGGTACAAGATTTGAAATCCACTCTATGAATTCTATAGGTCGAATGAAACCAACGTCTAGTAAATTCTTCAACCCAACCTTCACTAAGAGCACAATCTGGGGATGTATTTTCCTCAACTTTTGTTTAACTAGTTTTACGTTTGGGAACAATGGAAAATGATGCAAAACTAACTCAGGATCTAACCTTGACATATCAACATATGACCAAGCAAAATTGATTTGTCTTGCAAAAAACTAAGTTGATGAACTTTGGTTTTTGAGTGATAGTAAAAAATGTTGCAATGTGAACAATTCTAGGACTGTCATCGGTACTAATATTTATTTCCTCTGACTTTTCTACAAGCAATGGTTATCTCTCTTGAATTGTAGGTAGTGCATCCAACCCTCCATCCTTGGACACCTCAAAGAGGTTTTCACCCTCAGATACGTCCTTTCTTTTTACTTTTTCACGGTCTAAAGGAACCTTTTGGTTTTCACCTAGAGACCTATTCTTTTTTATTTTTTCACTTTTTCCACTAGAGGGTAGAGTATATTCCCCAAAATCAGTTGTGGTATCAAGATCTATGATGAATCCAACTTTTTGATCCCCACTAGGCATTCCTTCTTGAAGTCCCATAACCTCAACTATTGCTTCATCATTTTTGAATGTGTATAAGCTCAGAGGTCCTAATTGATCCCAATCTATCAATTGTGGGTAGACTAGGGGTAAATCATCATTGGTATCAATATAGCTCAAGGATAGGGCAGATAGGGTAAATACTGAGGTATCATCAAGATCCCAAAAGGTCTCAATCCAAGCTCAGCCATCAGTGTGTTTGGGTTTGGGGGAATTGGCCTTGGTATTTTCCTTAGATATCTTAATGCCATTAGAAACATTAGTATCTTTACCTGAAAGTAACTTAGTACAAGGACTCACTTTTAATGGTGTATACCCTAACCCTTTATTCTTTGGTAACTTGTTAGGCAATAGGGGTTTTGTCATTCCTTTCTTGTGCACACCAAGTCCACTATGTCCATCATACCCATTTTGTTTCATGATCTCAAAACCTTTTCCATATTGCTCAATTGGTAATTGTATGGGCTCAGTGTCTTCTTCATCCTTATATATCCATGTAGAAATTCCCTTACCTATGGTTTCTTTGCTTAATTCACCCCATTTGGTGAAGGTAGTGAGAGGTTGATGGATGATGACTTTAGGGTCCTTTTGGATAGGACGCGGTTTTCCATAAGACTTCAATGATGTAGATAACTTTCCAATGCAATAGGAATTCTCAATGTTGTATTCTCCACATCTTGTGTCCTGGATTTGGACCTTAGGTTCAGAGAGGGAAAAAGGTGGAGTGGAAGATATGGATAAAGTGGAAGGATCAATGTAATGAGGTGAAGTAGAAAGGGATACCTTTCAATTGATGGGCACTCGATGCTTAGGTGTTCATCTTAGATTACTGTAGTATTAGAAGGGATCAAGATCACCTGCAATTGTGATTTCAATGCCATTATAAGGGAATTTGAGGCATTTATGGTATTTGGAAGGGAAAACCTTCGTGGCGTGAATCCATGGGCGACTGAGGAGAAGGTTATATGGTAGGTCTAGATCTAGGACTTGAAATATTGTATCTTGAACAGTTGGTCTGACTCTTACATGAAGTATAATTACGCCTTTGGAAGAACGCTCTACATTGTCATAAGCCCTTATGATAATTTTCTTAGATTTATCTATACAAGCTTCATATATTCCCAATGTTGTAACCAATTTTAATGTACATATGTTCAAACCTGCTCCACCATCTACCAAGACTCGTCTAATCTTGTGTTTGTTAATGGATACTTCAAGATGTAATGTATCATTATGGTTAGGTCTTTGTGTAGGAAGACCTTGTTCGGTAAATGTAACATGACGGGTGGTAGCTAAGTACCCTACCATGGCCTAGAATCAATTGACATTAAGGTCTGTGGGGATGCTAGAATCCTATAAAGCTTTGTCCAAAATGGCTCTATGTTTGGGAGATATGTGAAGCAACTTAAGAATTAATATTTGTGTTGGAGTTTTCCCTAGATGATCTAAGAGATTGTATTAAGTTTTTGGCTACAAAGTAGAAGCAGCCCCTTGCAAGGTCACTTTGGATCTTTGAGTTGTGATTGCACATTCTAGACTTTTCTTGATGGTGATTGTGGAGACATTTTTTTCAAATGGATGAATATTATTAACGGTATATTCATATGCAACATGGGTATAATTGGATTGGTACCTAAACTAGAAGCCTTTCTCGACTCTTGATTTTGTAAGGGATCTTTGAAAATAGTATGGTTTGCGTTGGAGGATCTTTGTTTGTCTATAGACATGTCACCTTTGTCAATGAGATCTTGAATGATGTTTTTAAGTTTATAACATGAGGATGTATTGTGTCCTTTTGTTTGATGGTATTCACAAAAATCATCATTGTTCCACCAAGATGATTTAAGACCTGTCTTGGTTCGTAGTGTCTGATATCTAGGAGTTTGATGACATTTGATTGCAACAGTTTCTTCAAATTTGATTCAGTGGATTCCCCTAAGGGTGTATATGTTTGTCTCTATGTGTTAGTTCTTGGAGGACCTCGTTGTTGTGGATTATTTTGTACCATATTCGTGGATTGTTCATGAATAGGCGGTTCATTGTTTGATATAGAGGGACCATTGCGACTAATGGTGGAGTGAGTTTTGTTTATCACTTTAGCATCCACTACTCCATCATTTGTGACATTCTTGTTTCTAAACCAAAATTTTGTTTTATCATTGGAAGTGTTTTGATTCTCTTTGAAGATTTTGACCAATCCTTTCACAAAAAGTGCTTTCTCAATGGGAATACCTATTTCAACGACATACTCTAATGTATTGCAACAATGGATTTGAGGTTGGTGCATTAATTTTGTATTGATATTTTTGACAAAGATATGTACCAACTGTTTCTTAGGTATGTGACATGGGCATTTACTAGCCATACTTCTCCATTTTTGGAAGAAGGATGTAAATGATTCTCTATCTTTTTGTTTCATTGCACATGATTTTGCAAGGGTCATGTCACTTTCAATGTTGTAGGAGAAATGTGTGACAAAATTATCAACTAGTTCACTCCATGTCCTTATGTTGGGAGGTAGATGTGCAAACCACTTAAGATCTTGTCCTGCAAAGCTTCATGGAAACAATCTCATTAAGTAAGTATGTTCAAATGTGACATCAATACAAGTAGTATGAAACTCTCGTACATGCTCTATTAGATCTCCCTTTCCCTTGTATTTGTTGAAGTTTGGTACATTGAAATTTTGGGGGAAAGGAGGCATACATATACTCCAATCAAAAGGATGTGGACACAAGTCTTCAATGGAGTAAGTTTTCTTTGTCCCAATTAATTACATGTTAGATATTTGTTGTTGCAATATTTGAATTTGTTGTGCTAGTGTCCATGGATGATGGTGACATGTTTGGTTGAGTTTTCATATGATGCATAAATGGATTGGCATTTTGATGTCCCATATTGGAGATGGAGGGATTGGTGTTTGTGTTTAATGTTTTGAGGTGAGTGTATGATGAGGATGGATTTTGGTTTTGGAAATTCGATGTGAATGTGGAATTTGGATTAATGTTTTGTTGAGATTAGTTGGGTTGGTTTGTTGCAAGTGGGATGTGAACATGGTATTTGGAGTGGTATGATATTGAGATGAATTTGGATTCATTTGTTGGTATTGTGGCATGAAGTTGGGATTGGGATTGATGTTTTGTTGAGATGGATATGGATTGATGTTGAGATGGATGTGGATTGATGTTTAGATTTGACCAAAAACACATGTTCATGTGTCTGGTGTAGTGTTGGTCATTTGGGGTTGTGCTTTTGGTGTGGCAAGATGAATCCTTTGTGTCTTAAAGTTGTTGGGTTTGGATTTATGATATTTTGAACCACAAAAATGGTATTGGTTGATGGTGCAGTAGTTTGAGATGACGATGAGGTAAATGGATTAGGAAATGATGTACCCATAGTGTGAGATGTCATGGAAAATAGATTTGTGGATGAGGTACTTGGTGTATGGGATATTGGATTTTTACCTTGTCCCAAATGTTGGAGTAGGGGGGATGTTAACTGTCGTCATGTTATGTGTAGCTCCCCCAAGTGGCATAGTAGTATGTATTTGTTGTGAGGTGGGATGGTTTGGTGGAAGTGTATTATGGACATGACCTTGAGTTTGTGTTGTGTCATATGATGGTGATCCTATGATTGTGGAAATGTTAAAAATGACAGGAAGTTTGGCCCCATTTTGAGCAAGTGCCAAAAGTATCTATTAGGATCCTCTGCTACAAGCTCTTCTATAATATGTAACATCCTAGGGTCTTGGGAAGCATTGTTGATTTTTCCTTGGGTGATACCTTGTTCCACATCATGTAAAGTGATATTTTCAAAGGGTGATGCCATTTGAGGTTGTGACTTTGGTGGTTCATTCAAGGATGCCCTATAAAAATTCATGGTGCAAGTAGGATTAAAGTTTGGGTCATTTTAGGGATCCATGTCCTTTCATTTCCTTTGTGACCTAGTGAGGACCATAGAAGACTTGTGAATTTTTGGTTTTCTAGTTTTTTGGGATTTTGAGATTTTTGGGATGGATGCAAACTAAGATGAGGATGCAAAATGACAATGAGGCTATGCTATGTTTTTGGGATTTTTTGGATATTTGACTTTGGACCTTAAAAAAGGATGTTAGGAAAACTATGATGACCCAAGGTAACAAATCAAAATGTCAAGACCTCTAAAAGGACAAGAACCAAGATGATGGTGATGATTGGATGAAAGTGAACCTAAACTAGATTCATGAGTTTAAGGCTCAACTTGAGGATAAGATAGATGAAAGATGACAAGGTTAAGACACTCAAAATATGTGACTATGGTTTGATCAATGGTTTGATAAGATTCCTAATTTCAAGACTCAAAGGTGACTATGAATGATCTAAGATGGCAAATGCAAAACTAGGAGATGCAAGCTAAGTTAGGGAAATGGTAAATGTGTTGAAAGCAAAAGGTAAACTAAACAAGTCTTAGGTCTGAATGTATGGTCACTATCTGAAATGGGACCAAAACCTGGATGTACAGAACTTGACCCATAATTTTGACCTCTGATAGATGTAGTGGACAACCCAAAATATGTGGTACTAAAAGGCAAAGATTCAGTTTAGGATCAAACAAATGTAGTGTAAAAATGAACAGTTGCAGTGCACCGATAGTTGTAGCTTTCTGGCTTTTCTAGGACTTTTTGACAAATACAGTGTTATATCTGAGAGATGCGGTGTAGTTTTCAACAGTTGCGGTTCAAGGTTTAACATATGTGGTGGATTGGTTTTTGACCTAAAATTAATGATTTCTAAGTGATTTTTTGTTTTGGGAAATTTGTAAATGTGGTCAAAAAACACAACAAACACTAAGAATATAGATTTGGCTAATTTGAATCTTTGAATCTTGGATGATAAAGTATTTTACAAGCTTTCTTCCACAAAATTCACTAAGCCCTAGCTTAAAAACACTTTCAACAAGCACAACTTAGCTAGTAGTAACATGTTATCTACTATCATGGGCTCACCATACTAGTGTGTTAATACAAATTCAAGCAGTGGGTAACTAGGGTATGTTAAGGCCATGTACCACCTTAACACCCCTCACCTTGAAAGGATGAAATCCAAGCAAAGAATTGTGTCACCTCAACTAAGAATCGTACATGGTGAGTAACTTCTCATGACGATGCTATCACAATTCACCACAAATAGTAGATGGCCAAAAGGTCTTAGGCTTCTAAAAATAAGTGGTTCGTAGTGGAGGTACTCCTAAGATACTCCTAAGAACACCATGGCATAGTAGTGATGGGAGATTGAAGTCTCTAACTTGTGTTCAGAATCACTTGGGACCACAAAAGGTTCACCCCTTATGGCACAAGTGGATTGAGCTCACCTTTTAGTTTTTTCCCCTTTATATCTAGCCCGTTGGAGATACGTGCTTGAGGTCGAACCCTAGGGTGAACTCCCATGCAAGCCCCCTACAAAAATAAAAAGGGAAAGCTTGTGTATTGCTATTTCTCATGACCCAAGAATCACACATATCACAAGGGGAGATGATACTTTAGACAATATGGTGCTACTATTTCTCATCACCCAAGAATCACACATAGTGCACAAGGGGAGAGGATATTTTTGAAAAACACATTTTCAATAATTGAATCACGTGCATGCAAGTGCACAAAACTCAGAAGACACATGTTCTTTTTAAACACCAATTCCAAATGTTCTTAAATTACAAATCACAAACACACAAGGGAACCTACAAGAAATTAGATTAGTAGTTTTGTTCAATGTCTTATCCTAACAATTGCCACACAACTAGAAATCAAATATCAGTAACCAAAAATCTCTGCCCTAATGAATGTAAAAAGTAGAAAGAGGAAAAGACAGTTTTATACCCTCTTTTTGCTTGACAGTCAAATGCGGTGCTAGATTGATCAAATACGGTGTAGGAGCCAACAAATGCAAAGCACCAATGTATCACAAAAATTGCTGATTACAGCAGATGGATGCGACACACATGAACAGTTGCAGTGTAGGAAGAAAGATATGCAATGCAATATATCCAACCCTAAAAACACACATAATTTGAAAAAATACACCAAATCTAACAACCCAAAAAATATAAGCGCACTGTTAGGATGAAAGAAAAGTAATCAAAACCCTGTAAAATTATAAAAAATAGCAATAATTGAGCAATTTTAAAATATACAAAATCATAGTTAGATGCGGTACCATAGATGAATGTGATGCAAAAAACCTCACATACGTTAGACAACAGATGCAATGCACAAAAGCATAGATGCGGCTTTACAACAGATGAACGCGGTTCTAAATCTGACAAATGCACTATGGGGCTTGACGATTGCAACATTTGATCAAATAATTGCGATGTTCTATGGAATAGATGCATCACACTTCCTGAAACTCAAAATTTCTCCCTTTTTTTGTAAATTTTAGTTAGTTCACGTCAGGTCCACCAATTCGTCAACTAGGAAAATTTGGGTAAAGGCATGAATCATTGATAGCAACCACAAAAATACCTAAATTCAAGCCATAGAGACCCTAATCTAACAATGAAACACAAGATGACAATATAAATCAAATAATGAACCAATAATACCTCAATTCTTAAGCCAAAGTTGATTCTCCTCCATTGCTCTTCTCAATTTTGCTTGTTTTCTCTTAGATATGTAGTGTGTAATATTTGCAATAAGCTCAATATAGATGATTGATAACAAGACCTCAAAGATGGTATGATATGAGTGACATGATAATTTTTTTTTAAAGAATGTGGTTCCCCAAGATGGATGAAAGATAACACTAATAGCAAAATCTTAATTATAGAGGAGAGGAAATGATAAATAATTAAATAAATAAAAATTTATTTAATTATAGAAGAAAGGGGTGAAGACTAATTAAATAATTAAAAAAAATATTTAATTATAGAAGAAATGAGGGAAAATGAAAATAAATAATTAAATAAATAACAATTTATTTAATTATAGATGAAAGAGGAGAGTAATTAGTGACACAATTAAATAAATAAAAAAATTATTTAATTAATCCAAAGAAGAATAAAGATAAAGTGAATTAACTAAATAATTAAAAATTATTTAATTAATAGAAGCTGTGACCCGTGACGCTGTGACGCGACACGCCCCGGTACCACGGGACGGGAGACTAGAACTCGTGACCAGCAGAGCCGCAACGGAATTACTTAGCCAACCGAGCTAGGGCCCCCGCCCTAAGATTAAAGAGTAATTAAATCATTAAAAATTATTCAATTATGTAGGAAGGATGCTAATTAGTGTAAAATATTGTTCGCAGGTTTGAGACATTTTTCAATGTCTACAAAAAAATATTAAATCGATATTTGTATTTTCAAATTAAGTAAGGAATAAGATAATATTAAGTTTGATAATTAAAGAATGATGTTAACTGGATGCTATATTAAAATGATTGAATTTTAGACTTGAAAATAATATTTTTTTGTAGTAAGCTACTTAAGAATCTACATTGTTTAACTAGAAGATAGATTTGTGGTTCTAGGACAAATTAGTGGTTGTGGATACATACTTGGGTTTTAGAATTGTATTGACAACTAGTGGCATTTTGGTTTGTAACTTTACTTCATATAAGTCATTTTTCTCTACTTTTCCTTGTCTTGGCAACTAGTGGTGCTTTTCTCGGTAACTTTGCTTGATATAAGACATTATACTTTACTCTTCCTAAATAGTTGGGGACAATAATATTTAACAATATTTTAAGGGATGCCAATTATATGTAGAGATACAAGTTCTCCTAGATTAATCCCTCAAAAATTGAACAAGATAAAAAACAACATGCAAGGTCCTAAGTATGTTGATTTTTTACTCCTTTTGTTGCGCCAAATTGAAATGTGTCACTATTGACTACTCTATGGCTCTAAAATGCTTGATTAGTGGTGAACACTTGATTTTAGAATGAGTGCATTGAATGCCTTTAAATAGTGGTACATAGCATCAAGTTATGCTAAATGTGTGTTTACTAGACTCAAGATAAAAGGTTGATAGGGGTTAGTTGACCAAAATTAAATCTTGAATTTTAAAGTGGAAGCGGTAATCTAGGTGGAAAACATTTAAATGGAGGTAGATGCATATATAGATATGATAAATAGGTGGATAAAATGAATATATAAGAGATTTTGTGTATAAAGGTATATGCATGTGTAAATAAATAAAATGTTAATAAAATAAGTTCAATTTTACACAACATACTACCTTTTATCATTATACACACATAACAAGACACTACCTCAAAATAAACATAAAACTAAATAGGAAATGACATATATGTATTATAATTTGTTATGAACAACAAATCTACCCAAGACCAAATGCCTCTAAAATAATCTCAAAACTAAGAAAATGAATAATAAATTTTTATATTCAATATTATATAGTAACATACAAATATATAGGCTTCTTGAATGGACGAATTAAGGAGATGACTTGTTTAAGAGGTATATTTTAATTCCCACTCACTCCCAATGAGGGGGTGAGTTAACTCAATCTAACTAAAATAGAGGTGGTCTTGACTAAATAAAGATGACACCTAACTACCATTAATTTTGAGTTGATGAGGTATTGGTGACACTTGTGTACCTCAAACTAATATTTATACATGCCATTATTATCTACTTATATATATAGAGGCAGTCTTGACTAAATAAAGATGACACCTAACTACCATTAATTATGAGTTGACGAGGTATTAGTGACACTTGTGTACCTCAAACTAATATACCCTTGTGTACCTCAAAATAATATTTATACATGCCATTATTATCTTAAATATTAGTTCGAGGTACACAAGTGTACATTAGTTTGAGGTACACAAGTGTCACCAATACCTCGTCAACTCATAATTAATGGTAGTTATGTGTCATCTTTATTTAGTCAAGACCACCCCCCCTCTCTCTCTCTCTCTATATATATATCAGATAGCCTCTTGCAAATTGCAGTTCGCTTGATAATTTTTTTTTCATGTGACCGATGACATTGGCACGACATACCCTCCATACCATGAAGATGAGGGAGATTGGATATCTTGACCTCTTGTTTGCAACATGATGCTTTACCTAATCAAACTATGACCCCCACCCCAAATTTTTTTTCTTCTTAATATCTTAACTAAATTTATTAAATATATACGATATCACACTTAGAAAAAACATATCCAAAATAAATAAAATATTACACCAATATGTACTAGGATCTTTTTATTAATACTTTATACTTTTCACCATATTTTATAATCTCTTCACCCTTTTTAAGTCTTATGCAATTAAACATTACAATTATCCAAAGTTACATTTCAATATAATATCTTATCCTTTTTAATAATCTTTTAAGTGACATTTTTAAAGTATTGATTAAAGCTTTTGGGGTTAACCGTCCCGTCCCAATTAATGAGAATCTAGTGCCCCTAAAGGAACACCACTATGTCCAAACTTTAGCATCACTATCTTTAATTATTAAAATACTATTATTTGTACTAATTAATTTTGAAATATTATTTTATTCTATAGTAATTAAGAGGCCTTTTACTTCATAGAGAACTTAATCTACCGTGGCCCATTGTCATAGACGACCTTGCTTGTGAAGGTAACATACAAACCAAGGAGTAATTGAATGAAATGAATGAAAGATTTTAATGACGTCCACGAGACTATATGGGACCGAGACACTCAACAACTTAGTTTGTCTCCAGACTCTTCTCCAGATCAGATCTCCTGCTATTAATTTTGACTAGGAGGCTAGCCGTCTGATTTATCTTATCCTCCTCAAATAACTGCTGCATATTGCCCACATCTGAAATACTTGAGTACTGATTACGGATATTTTCGTACGCTGTGCATTCCATGACGAAGTGCCACTCCGTTTCCACCACTCCCTTATTACAAAATAAGCACGTTCTTTCTTCCCAAGTTTCCTTAGGAGTCTTCCACCTACCAGTCTCACATCTAAGATGGTGGGACCCCGTTCTCAATTGAGCAATTAATAGCCTCGCTTTCCCTTTAATAGTTGCACCTAAATATGGTTTTTCACCATGTTCCTTAGCTGGGTTAAACTCTTTGATGTAATATGCTTTTTTTCGTCCGATCTGATTTGACCACATGGCAGTCCTGAATTTTTCCTTCACATAGATTTTTTCAACATTTGTGCTTGAACCGTTTTTTTTTTTTTAATAACTTAGGTAGCGCTAGGAAGTCTGTGCTTTAAACATTACAATTATCCAAAGTTGTGACATTTTTAAAGATCTTTTGGGGTTAACCGAATTAATCTAGTGCCCCAATATGTCTTTAGAATTGTACTCTATAGTAATTAATTAAGAGGCCTTTTAATTCATAGAAGTTAGATCGTCATAGACGAAAGGTAACATATAAATGGATTGTCATAGCACAAATTCTTGAGCTTCCTACCAATCCAATTCGTTAAAAACATGGAAAAAAACGAACCCCAAAGCAGAAGATGATCGATACCATAAAAATTAACGAGCATTGACGTAGCATCTGACATCAATGGTTCAGGGGCGAATTTTCCTAATTGGTACGCGAAGAGGTAGAAATCGAGAAACCCAATTTTCTTAATTGCTCTGTATTCGGAGAAAACAAAGCTTAAATCCTTCTCTGCTTGTGGGGGACAGAAAGGGAGATCTCATTCATTGTAAGATTTTTTAGCCCTCTTTTTGATTTTGTCAGACCTTTTAATCTGCATTCAGTCTGTCAAATTCTTGCTGTTTGATATTGTACTTGTAGATGTGGGTTGGATCTCATTACTGTGACGGGAATATTCTAAAATTTAAATCTTTTCTGCAGTTCTTTTTGAACAGGTCCAGGTGTTCTTTTTTGTTGGTACTCTTGGGTGTTTGCGTGTGCTCTTTATTTTTTTCTGGGGGAGCGGGTTCTGGATAATAAAGGGTGGAATGTCTGAGAAGTCAAGGAGGAAGATATACACAGAATATACATCCGGGGTTTTCGCAGGCCTTGGTATACGGCATTGCTGCAAAAAATCACAGATTTGACATTGTGGGTGCTGAAAATTCTGCCCTGGCCAAGGAACGTAAATAACTGTACAATGGTTGGATTTATTAAGAAATTTCTGGGTCATCTTGGATTACTTAAGGAAGATAACAACGAAAACCAGCAGCAACAGCAGCCTCATCATCATCAACATCATCATCATCAGGGGCCCTCTATTAACAACACTGTTGATTCCAGGCAGGGTTTCAGAATGAAGGTGGCAGTTCCCACTGAAACAGTGCCACAGGGTCCTGTTGTTTACCAGTGCTGGGGTAAAGATGGTGGAGTACAGGTATGTATTGTAAAGTTTTTGTATTCGTTATATTTAGAGTATACTTTGCAAGCGATTTCTCGTTTTTGTGAAAAATTAGATTAGCACACGAACATATTTTATCCCACAAAAAATGTCCAAAGGTATCATGTAAATGTGATGAAGTTGTTAGATTGCATTAAACCATATTGGATTCACCCAAATAAACATGCATTAAATAGTATTTCTTCTTCTTAAAATGAGTCTATTATACATATATTTCTTGAAGGATTGGGAAAATCATTTCATAACTGTCAATATGTTTCCACTCCTTAAACTTTTCAGAGGTTAAGTTTTGTTCATTAGTTTTCATGGTTTTTTTTTTGAGCCCGCGTTGGGTTTTTCTATGATTATATCAATATGCTTTCTGCAACGCATGGAACGTTTACTAGGTTTCATTCTAGACAGTAATGGGTGGAGTAAGGGATCAGTTAAATATCCCCAAGATAATTAACACTGGACCCCAATAATTTTGCAAGGTTTGTATTAAACTCTATCCGGAAACTCAGTCCATTTTTGTGTTTTAAAGGTCCATGGAGTTGCTTACCCAACACATCCAGAGTCATTATAGGCATAATTGAAGTTGAAAACTGCGGTCTTGTTCCCATAGGAATAATAAGTGTAATCCAAGTGAGATACCGTAGTACACATCCAAAAGACATTGAAAACATTATATTTGGAATCGAAGTTAAAAACTGTGGTATCAGTCTGAAAGGCATCATATTCCAAATTAAATATTCCTTAAAGCTCTGGTATCAATATTGAGGCCTCATAGGTGCTCCAAGTTGAAATTGCAGTATTGGCTCTAAAGGCATTACAGGTGTCATCCATGTTAAAAACTTTAGTATCAATTACAAAATCATCACAGGTTTAATAAAAGTTAAAAATTGTAATGAGGGTAGTTCAAGTTGAAAACTATGGTATAGATGTAATCCAAGTTGAAATCTTAAAAATTGTAGCATTAATCCCAAGGGCAGCATAGAAGTGATCGAAGTTTTGGAGAGCAGTGTTGACTTTATATTATGGTATTATAAATTTATGTTTACATAGATCTGTAAAGTTTCCTAATCCAAGTTGGTCCTGGAAAAATAATCCAGTTAAACCCTACTTTGGAATGCTGTCTGCAGTGATCTCTAAAGTTTTCAGTGCAATAAGTTGAGAAAATTCACAAGTGATAGCTTAGTGGCATGCACAAGAGGTCTGGTGATCCATTCACTAAGTCTTTTTGTTGAAGAGCCATATCTTTCCACTGGTTTTTGATTTTGGGAAGTTAATTTGCAAAGATCCATTGCCTATTGCTTTCATGTGCAATCGGTGTAATAGTACACACATGTAGTTATATCCTTTCTCCAGTTTTTGACTTAAGGGATATTGTACAGATTTAACAGCTGTTTTATGAATTTTGTAGTCTGGGGGAATTGAACTTAATATTGTAATGAATTTCAAGTTTTCAAGAGTCAAAATATTTATGAGGTATGTTTTGAGTTTCTGCACTGATTCACAACTATCCTGATAATGTGTAGGATGTCTTAGGCATGTTGCACTTGGAAGTTGGTCATGGATTAGAGTAAGAGTGGTAGCATTCACTGGAAGCCTATTGGAGAGCCCTATTGTTTTAGAGGTTTAAAGATTCCCATAATTCTTTTACTCAAGCTACAGTTTCTGAGAATGGAGGATCCAGGGGTTGTTGCCTTTTTTTTGTAATAATCCAAAGCAATCGCTATACTCAAGTGGGAAAATGTCACAGCTTCAACAACACCTGTATTTGGCAGTTCCTGGAAATCAGATCCAGTTCTACGATTGGACTGATTTTCCTTTTTAAACCCTAGAATGTGCTTGAGTAGTCCATTTTGAAAAAGGCTATGGATTGCATTGAACAAAACAAGTTAAGATTTTTTAAGGAACATGCCAAGGCAATGGTTTAATTTGTCTAATGGAAAAAATATTTCAGGTAGAATCTTGTGGTCTTATTCCCTATGGGAGCCGAGGGTAACTGAAATGGGATCTTGTGGATTCATTTTTCCCAAGGGTGAATCTATGACAGGCGGGAGAGCTATTCAACTCACAGGACATCTAACAATGATGCCTTTGTATTTCAAAAATCAGTATAAAAAATGTGGCCCGAGGAGCCCAGAGAGAGAGGCCCATTGGGGGCCAAGGAAAAATTAAATAATATTAAAGAAAATGTAATGCAAATATTGTCATCCACATGGAACATGAGGGTTCTTGTGGAACAATAAATAACGATAAAGAAAAAAATACAAGTATGGAATGAAAAAGGCAAGGGTATCCAAACAGCTGAACAGAGTTTTCTTAATTTTTTATTTTATCAAATGATTATGAGAATAGGGGTGGTGTAATGTCCCCTATCCCAATTTTCCCTAGAATTATTGCAACAATTTAGGGTTAGGGTTTCACCTTATTAAATAAATCTCTTGGATGGGAATCTTGCATTCACCACATGAACAACATTCACAACATGTATATATATTTGTTAGGATTAGATAATTACATTGCATTCACAAGTTATCAATAATGCAACAATTTTGGACATTGGGAGAGGGAACATGATGGGTCCGCCTGAAGTGTAATGTCCCTTGTCTAAATTTTCCCTAAATTCCCTAAGGGTTACAATCTTTAGTAGCTAGGGTCAGCGTTTCCACCTTATCAATGCCTTGCTTCTTGAGGATTGTAATCGAATCCTTGGCAAACTTGCATTCACAACCATGAATCCAGATTTCCAAACAAGCATATATCATTTGTTAGCATTAATCCATGGCAATCTGAATTATAGATTATCAATAATGCAACCTATCATAATCTAGGAGAAGTGACATGGTGGGTCCGCCCGAAGCCATATACCAACCTAAGAGGTTGTATACCACAACTCTCGCTGTTGGTGACTTGTACCTGCTTTCCCCAACCATGCCTCAATTCGCTTGTGGGAATCGTCGGGGCGTCCTGAGCGGTTTTGGCTATTCCAACCCCTCCACGGCCCATCCTTTCCTTAAAGGTATGGGTGGCTGTAAGTGGAATCTCTAGCTCTCACCACTCGCTCAGGCCTCTTCACCCAAGTTGTTTTACAGGCAGATTCAAGCAATTATAATATATTGATACTTATACACAGATCTAGCTACAAAGATCATATCTTCTAAATATACAGATATTATTGCACGTATCCATATCTCAAGCATATACACGTATGAATGCATAAAGATCTATGTAGTATGAATGCAGAACATCAACACTTATATATGGATCTAGACTATAATTTATAATACGATTCTTAAATTTTGCTAACCATACAAAAGGGACTGACTTGCTGTAGAATTGTGTCAGCCTAACATTGGCCTAAACATTAGTAAGAAATATATATATAATCGACTGAAGATAATCGATGGCAGAGATACACCTGAAAAGTGACGCTGCCTATCTAGGTGTCGATCTCTTCTTTCTTTTGCTCTTTCTCCTTCGATGATCCCTTTCCTTGTTGTATGTTCTTCCTTCATATACTCGTGGTGGCTAAGGGACACCTCTTTTCAAGATGTGCCTTCATTCAAAAGTCATGTCTGTTGGTGGATGGTCTTCACTAACCATCGCTCAAGGCAATTAATTAATTAATATTTATTATTCTCTAATATTATTGTCAACACTTCTCTACTTATTGACGCATCTTCCTGAATGCCTTTGATTCATTTGTGCCTTCGATCCTCCTATGTAAGTGATCAATTCGTGATTGTTTGCAGGGACATGACAGTCCCTCCCTCTTGATTTGCTTGCCCTCAAGCAATTTTAGGTTTGGGTGATTGAAGATTTCTTCACTTTCCCATGTGGCGTCTTCCTCCAGTAATCCTTTCCACTTAATAAAAAATTTGGGGATATTCTCGTTCCTTTAAGGCAATTTTGAGGAGTGTGCCAGGCATAAAATGGTGCTAAAACTTAAATCAAAGCAATAATATGGAAACTGCAATTGTATTAAGTATTAAGCAACTGCTACTGATAGATTGCAAACAATACACATACCCGAAAACCTCCAGATTATTTAAATAAGAAATTTCGGCACATGCTAGTCAAGAACACTGGAAACTGATGAAATCCAACGCCTACCTCCTGAAGTTGGTTTCTCCCTGTCAGAAATGTAGCAAATGACTGAAGAATACTAGGTGAGCAAGATGGGAAAGATAGAAGGCTCCAGAAGAAGGCGTTTTAGCCTTTTGGTTCAAACGCCTCAACCCCAGATGCACACGCCATAGGCCTGGAATGGTACGGCTAGTCAAGGAAAATGTACGGCTTGCTCCTCAGATGCCAGATCTGCTGAATGAAGGTGCCTCAATCATTGTAGACCCTTATAGAAAACTAGAAAGAAACTGAACATAAAACCTCTAGTGAAGCTCAAATAGACTCTTGAATTGAAGCCATCTCTGTAGCAAAGATTCAACTGGTCTTTCACAGCTTCAAGTTTGCAAAGCACCAAAGATTTCTTGTTCTCCAATGGTAGAAAATCACTATAACCCTTGTCTCAGACAAATGCACAGAGAAATAAAAAAAAGAAGCAATTTCAAATGATCATAATTGAATGAGGTTGAATTGCCTTCTTTTCTTCTTATATCCCCAAAAGGCATGATTCCCAAGAAGTTAAGACTTTTGGCATTTAAAATACATTTAAATGTATTAAAATCTCTTCAATAGTCTTTAATTTCACTTTACCAAGTGGGCGTTCCTTTATAGTGACTTAAGTGATTTTGATTTTCACTTTATAACATTTAAGTCATTACTTTATAATATTTTAAGTGGCTTTTAATTATTATAAAGTCAAATTATAACTTTATAATATTAAATGACAACCACTAAAATATTAATATCTCCCTCTATTCTCAGTGTTTTGACGTGTCATCAGAAGCTGGCAAACACTGAACTGCAAAGGCTTGCACTGAGCCCAACACTGAATTGAAGGGTTGGAAATGACAATATCCACCATTCTCTGCCATTGAGACCCCCTATCCAAACATGCTAGCCTACGAGAGTGCAAGAAATAGGCTAACCATCACAAAACAAGATCACGCTAAAACGGGGACATTACAGACTAGTTTTCCTTCATCGTCCAGTGGGGGCAACTCTTTACATGGGACGACTTGTTGTCCTAAGACTTTCTTCAACCTTGATACATGGAAGATGTTGTGAATGCGGCTTCCTTCGGGTAACTCTATTTCATAAGCCACTTCGCCAATCTTCCTCAAGACTTTGTAGGGTCCATAGAACCGAGGTTTGAGTTTTTTCGCCCCGCCTATTTTGAGGGATGATTGCTTGTATGGTAGTAATCGTAAGAACACTAGATCTCCAACTTCAAAAGTTCTCTCAGTGCGGTTTCGATTGGTGTAGATCTTATGCTGATTTTGTGCTTGTTGTAAATTGTTCTTGAGGGTGTTCATAATGTCCATGTTTTGTTGCACCAAACCCTTTGCCCCCAGAATTCGACTTTCTTGCGAAATTAGGCTTTCGAAGGTGGTGGGTTCGTACCCATATAATGCCTTCAATGGGCTCATTTTAATGGACATGTGGTGAGTGGTATTGTAGCAACATTCTCCAAGGTGTAGCCACTTTACCCATGTGCTTGTTGGCTAGTGACGTAATTTCTCAAGTATCCTTCTACCCACTTGTTCGCAATCTCCATTTGTCCATCCGTTTGGGGGTGGTAACTTGTGTTGGGTGTAAGGTCAATTCCTGCTAGTCGAAATAGCTCTTGCCAGAATTGGCTAAGGAATCGACTATCTCTATCACTGACTATAGTCCTAGGAAGACCATGTAGTCTAAAGATCTCTTTAAAGAACACTTCCGCCACTTGGGGGGCTCGGTATTCTGTGGATATGGTGAGAAAGTGGGCATATTTGGTGAGGCGGTCTACAATCACATAGATGCAATCCCTTCCCTGAACTTTGGGTAGTCCTGTGATGAAGTCCATGGAGATACTTTCCCATTTTTGGTTTGGAATTGGCAACAGTTGTAAGTGACTTGCTGAGTGGGTTTGTTTTGTTTTGTTTTTTTGACAAGTCATGCATTCTTGTACATGCCTTAGTACGTCCTTCTTGAGTTCTTTCCATGAATATCTCTCCCTCACTTGTTTGTAGGTCTTATAATACCCTTGGTGTCCCGCCAAGGGTTTGTCATGATACTCCTTAAGGATTTTCCCCTTCCCCTTGGAGTTGGTTACGAGGAATATCCTATCCTTGTAGAAGATGAGTTCTTCTGCTACCTTGTACTCTCCATCTGGTGGGTGTCCCTCTAGAATATTGTTTGCATGGGGTCCTTGTTAGGAATTGTATGCAGAAAATATCAATTAAATGCAAATAAAGATTAAATAGAGGAATGAAAAACACAAAAAAAATAATAGCGAGAGACTATATTTAACGTGGTTCACCCAAACTTGGGCTACGTCCACCAACAAAGAGTCCAATATTATTATCCAGTAAATCGAACCGATTACAGCCAGTAATCCTTGCAACTCAATACTGCTGCAAATGCTACAATACAATGTCAATAGAAACCCAAACCCTTAGCCTTTTATCAAGACTTATGTCGGTTACAAAATTAGAGTTTTTTTTTTATGTCAGCCAATAGAAAAAATAACACCTGACGCCTTTATGCTGCCCCTTGACCTTGTTAAATAATTTGGGGGGAAACTGCGCTGATAAAAGTGGGGAAAATTTAACCTCCGAGTCTGATTAGGCTCCATATACCAACAATCTCCCACTTGGAGACTGATCAGACTCCACCCCATATCACCTCCCACTTGGACACTGATCATAATACCGCTGACCCTGTAGCTCCCACTGGAAATAAGCACCCTGGACCCTGCTGTTTTGATTTTATTGTTTTCAGTCTTGAAGACCAACCAAAGTTGAAGAGGAGCTCAGCTTCTCCCTTGGCATTGCCTTTGTAAACATATCCGTTGGATTGTCATCTGTATGTATTTTTTCCAGCCTTAACTGTCCATCATCCAACACCGACCGAATGAAGTGATACCTTAACTATATGTGTTTGATCTTTGAAGGCAAGGCAAAATTCTTTGCAAGATGTATGGCACTTTGACTATCTGTAAACAAATAACTGTTGGCTTGTTGTTTGCCCAATTCTTCCATGAAATATTGCAGCCTTATCATCTCCTTGCTTGCCTTTGTTGTGGCTACATACTCTGCCTCCGTGGTGGATAAAGCAACCACCTTTTGCAACCATGAGATCCAACTTACTGCTGTCCCACCTACAGTAAAGACATAATCTGTAGTACTCCGCCTGGTATCAATATCCCCTGCCAAATCTGAGTCTACATAACTTGCTAAATCAATATTAGAGCCCCCAAAACATAAACATTTATTGGATGTACCTCTCAAATACCTGAGAACCCATTTTATTGCATTCCAATGCTCCAATCCGGGATTACTCATATACCTGCTTATGACTCCAACAACATGTGCAATATCTAGTCTCGTGCATACCATGGCATACATTAAACTTCATACAGCTGAAGCATATGGTACCTTGGACATTTTATCTTCCTCCTCTTGTGTCTTTGGACACATCTCTTTAGTCAATTTGAAATGACTAGGCAAAGGTGTGCTAACAGCTTTTGCATTCTCCATGTGGAATCTCTGCAACACCTTTTCAACATAACTAGCCTAAGATAGAGTCAATTTTCTGTTCTTCCTATCTCTCTCTACAAATTCTCATACCAAGGATTTGTTTTGCTGCTCCCAAATCCTTCATAGCAAATGATTTTGCTAACTATTGTTTTAACTCATTTATGTGATCCATGTTAGACCCCGCTACAAGCATGTCATCAACATATAAACATAAAATAATGTAGCTATTGTTAAATTTAGTGATCAGATTAAGTGCACAGAAAAATTAATTCAAAATCAGACACAATAACACAGCAGATACCTTGGGAAAACCCTCCTCTTGAGGGAGAAAAACCCAGCAACAATATATCTCTTATATATTGAAACAATAAATGAATCTCCTTTACAATAGAGGCCAATATGAAGGCTTATAGCATGCGCATCAAACTGATACAATATAATAGACAATCTGATGAAGATAATCTCAACAAACAATGATATCGAACTTCTCTTGAACTTGATCTGTCTTGTATAGAATTCGCACCAAGAATGTGTATAGAATTCGCACCAAGAATGATATGCTGAAGTGTATCGAATGAACTGAATCTGAATGCCAAACAACAAAGTTTCATTGAGTATATATACACCACGAATGGAAGAGATATGTCTTTCCAAAAGCATGACAGCCTGTAACAAAAATCGCGCGTCCTCCATAAGATCGTGTCTCTTCAAGGTCGGCCTCCAATAACAAATATATCTCTTTATTATTTGCACCTCTTCATTAATCATTATGTCAGCTTGAATAAACAAATCACGCCTCTACACAAAGAGGTCGGCCCAAGGAGATAATCGCGTCTCTTCAAGAGACGGGTAATTATTGTTTATGACGTGTCTCTTCATTAGCAACTGATCACAATAATTAAATAGACGGAGGCTATATTTAATTATTCTTGTATGCATGTGGCTGGAGCATACGACTGATGCTGCAATCGAACATCAATAGCTATCATTATCCAACCTCTTAAAATAAACACAACGGTCAAAATTACACTTGTTGTAGCCTTGCTCAGCCATAAAACTATCAAATTTCAAGTACCATTGCCAAGGTGCTTGTTTCAAGCCATATAAACTCTTCTTCAATCTGCACACCAATTTCTCCTTACCTTTGACCTCAAATCCTTGGGGTTCCATATATATCTCCTCCTCCAAATCACCATGAAGAAAGGCGGTTTTCACATCTAGCTGTTCCAAATGCAAATCTTCAACAACCACAATACTTAAAACAGTACCGATAGAAGAAACAACTGGAGAAAAAATTTCAGCAAAATCAATGCCCTTTTTCTGTGCAAATCCTTTTACAACTAACCTGGCTTTAAATCTATTCTAACCTCCATCTTCCTCTTTCAACCTATAAACCCATTTGCTTGGTAAAGCCTTTTTACCTGCAGGCAACTTGCATAACTCCCAAGTCTCATTTTTCAGCAAAGAGTCCATTTCTTCTTCCATTGCATGCTCCCACTGAACCTTTGTATCCACCTGCATAGCTTCATCATACCCTTCAGGTTCACTAGCATCTGTTAACAAAATAGAATATAAAGAGGGAGAAAATCTTTCTGGAGGTCTACTTATCCTTGAAGATCATCTAACATTCACTGGAGTTTGTGGTATTTGTTGTTGCTGTTGTTGCGGAGCATGAGGAACCACTGGAACATTGCTATTTGGTGTATCATCCAACATTACATAATCATTTTCTTTCTTCTCATGTTGCTACAACTGATCTTTGTACAACACTTTATCATTGAACAATTTGGGGGGAAACCGTGCCGATAAAAGTGGGGAAAATTTAACTTGCGAGTCTGATTAGGCTCCATATACCAACAGTCCTTTGCATATTCTACGATAATATCATTTTTCCATTCTGCTGCTATGTGGGTTAAGGTGTTTAAGTAGGGTTGTCCCAATAATGCATTAGCCACTATATTGTTTATCCCTTTCATATACTCGATATCAAAATTGTATGCTTGTACTTGGCTTACCCATTTTTGTTGTCGGTTGTTCAAGTCCTTTTGGTTCAAAAAGTGTCTCAAGCTGTTGTGGTCCGTTTTGCTGTGGAATTTCCTACAAACCAGGTATTGGTGAAACTTGGCTAAGGCATGTATTATGGCCAACATTTCCTTATCATAGATTGAATAGTGTTTCTCGGTTTCGGTGAGCTTTCGACTCTCGAATGCAATGGGGTGTTTGTTTTGCATCAAAACCGCACCAATTCCCTCTCCTGATGCATCACATTGTAATTCAAAAGGTAGGGTGAAGTCGGGAATGGCTAAGACAGGGCATGAACTCATGGCTTTCTTTAACTCTTCAAAAGCTTGTTGGGCCGTTTCACTCCATTCAAAGGCCCCTTCCTTAGTTAAATTTGTCAGTGGGGCAGCAATTTTTGAAATCCCCTTCATGAAGCGTATATAGTAACTACATAGTCCTACAAAGCCTCTTAGCTGTGTGAGGGTTTTGGGTTTTGGCCATTCCTTGATTGTGGCAATCTTTTCCTCGTCTACACTTACTCCTTGGGCATTGATCTTGTGGCCTAAGTATAATATTTCTTCTAGGCCAAATTCACATTTTGATGCCTTGGCGTATAAAGACTCCTGTTCTAGAATCTTAAGGGTTTCTTCAATATGTTTGAGGTGCTCTTCCCATGACTTATTGTAGATGAGGATGTCATCAAAGAATGTGAGGAGAAACTTCCTTAGTTGTTGGTGAAAAATGTGATTCATACATGATTGAAAGGTAGCGGGAGCATTTGTGAGTCCGAAAGCTAGGACTAGAAATTCGAAGGGCCCATAGTGGCATCAAAAAGCAGTTTTTTGGATATCTTCCTTCCTCATCCTTATTTGGTGATACCTCGATCGTAAATCAATCTTGGAGAAATATCGGGCTCCATGAAGTTCGTCGATTAGTTCATCAATTATGGGTATAGGATAGCGTTTTTTTATTGTTTTTTTGTTCAAGGCTCTATAATCTGTGCACATTCTCATTGTGCCATCTTTTTTCTTGACTAAGACTACAGAGGATGCAAAAGGATTGGAGCTAGGTTGGATGTGGCCCATTTCTAAAAGCTCTTTAATTGCTTTTTCAATTTCTTCTTTGAACTTGGGGGTGGCGGTATGGTGTGGTTATCATGGGTTTTGCTACTTCTTCTAGCTCTATGGCGTGTTCAAATCCCCTTTTTGGTGGTAGCCTGGGTGGAATGTTGTCAAATATTTTCTTGTGCTCTTTTAGGATGGGTTGGATGTCTATGTGAATTGCCTTGCCCTTTGGGGAGGTTTTATCTAGGATCATGCATTGTGCAGCCCATTCACCCTACCCATGTGTAAAAATTATTTCCATTCTTTTACATTAGACCACCTTGGGAGAGCCATCGAGTAATCCCTTTAGGGTGATTTCCTGTCCCTTATGTTGGAAACGAATGGTTAAGTTCGGAAGGTCAAACATAAAACATCCTAGAGAGTATATCCACAGTGTGCGTAGTATGACATCAACATCTAAGGGTACCACATAGAAGTCCTCTTTAATGGGATGCTTCCCTAGGGTGATTTCTAATTGGGGAACTATTTTTGTCCATTGGACCTTGGCTCCCGTGGCGGTGGCTGCTGCAAAACCTTTAAAGTTTATGGTTTCTAGTTTCTTTTGTGCAACTAGTCTTTCATCAATAAAGTTATGGGAGGCCCCACTATCTACAAGGGTGATGACCTTATGCCCTTTGAGGGTGCTCTTGATTCAAAATGGGCAATGTTTGGAGGCTTGAGAGATGATGGCTAGAGTCAAATGCTCTTCCTCTCTGTATCTTGCCCTTTTGTTGGGTTTCTCCTCATTTTCCTCTTGGGAGGTTGCTTCTATCTTGTGGGCTCGGCCCTTTCTTCCACATTTGTGACCACTTCCCCATGGCTCAAGGCATCTAAAGCATAAGCCCTTCTTTTTTCAGACCGTCCATTCCTTTACACATATGTCCTTGTTCTTTTTCTTCATTGTAGTAGGAGCACTTTCTAAATGATGCTTCCCCCTTATATCTCCCTTTTTTGTAAGGGGGTTTGGAGTGGGTATTAAGGTTTTTGGGTCTATCTTTACGTGGGTTATCCTCAAACTTCATGGCTTTTTGGATTGCCTCATCTAAATTGGTGGGTTCTAATGCACTTACCATGCTCTTGACAGAACCACTTAATCTTTCCAAGAATAGGTAGGTGAGTCTCTCTTGAGAGATTTTAGGTACCATGACGACTAGTTTTTGGAATTGGGTGGCATACTCTCCTATAGTCCCATGTTGTCTTACTTGAGTGAGTTCCCTAAAGTACCACTTGGGATGCCTTTGGTCAAATCTCTTGATTAGTTTTTGGGTGAAGTCATCATAGGTGGTTATGTGTTGGTGGTCTTGGGTGATGAGATCGTGGTGCCACCATTCGTGGGCCGTCCCAGTTAGATGTAGCACGGCGAACTTAATGGCATTGTCTTCAGTCATTGGACTTAGTGATAGTATGTATCCAACTTTTGGACCCATGATCGTGCTGTAGCCGTTTCTTCTCCATCAAAATTTGGGAGGGTTAACTTGCTTACTCTATTTTTGAGGTCTTTATCATGTTGGTTCTTTCTTTCCTTCCTAGGGGCGGTTCTTGCTTTGGCCTCACAACAGTCCTTAAAGGGGATTGTTCTCCTAATTTCGGGGTCTATAGTATGTGGCTGCAATTTCATCCACATTGTCTGTGTTTGCTTCCCCTTCCTCTATGTGTTCTTCCCTAGGTATGGAGGAAGGTCGTGTTGGGTGAGAGTTGGGTCCTTTTGAAGAAGGGGGGTTATTGTTTTCGGAGTGAGTGGAATTAGTTTCCCCCCCGTTATTATTACTATGCATATTTTGGATGGCTTGGAGGAGCAATTGGGTGGTTCTCTTGTTCCTCTCATTTTGATCCATAAGGGCTTGGGTGGTTTGTTCCATGAAAGCTCTCATCTCGTTGCTCATTTGTTCACTCATTTTGTTTGTTGCAAGTTTTTTCCTTTCCCTCTCTAGAGCTCTTTGGGTTCTTTGGCTATTTTGCATCAACTACCCTTCACAGGATGGCAGGAAGGGTGCTTTGATACCACTTGTAATGTCCCTTGTCTAAATTTGCCCTAAATTCCCTAAGGGTCACAATCTTTAGTAGCTAGGGTTAGGGTTTCCACCTTATCAATGCCTTGCTTCTTGAGGAT
The DNA here is from genome assembly GCA_007258455.2 of Sequoia sempervirens. Classification (NCBI taxonomy): domain Eukaryota; kingdom Viridiplantae; phylum Streptophyta; class Pinopsida; order Cupressales; family Cupressaceae; genus Sequoia; species Sequoia sempervirens. The sequence goes on from VDFB02000015.1 coordinate 290,678,213, forward strand.
TGTAATTGGATCCTTGGCAAACCTGCATTCACAACCATGAAACCAGATTTCCAAACAAGCACATACTAGCATACATATATTAAATATTAATATATATAAAATACGCCGAGAGCTATCATTCTCTAATTTTCTTTTTTGATTGATTTATCTTTGTGATCAAATCTTTGATTTATTTTTGCGATCAAAAATATTATTTATTTATTTATTTGTTCTTTTAGTTTATGCAAATATTTGAATTATTTTTATGATTTATTTATATATTTGTTCTTTTTGTTTCATCAAATCTCTTTTATTTGATTTTTTTGTTTCATCAAATCTATTGTAGTTGCACATGACTTCCACCTGCCTGTCATTTTAAATGCAGCTTCAAAAACTTTACATAGATTGTTGGATGCCACTGTAGATGCCTCTCGGCGTAATCATTTGTTAGCATTAATCCATGGCAATCAGAATTATAGATTATCAATAATGCAACCTATCATAATCTAGGAGGAGTGACATGGTGGGTCTGCTTGAAGCCATATACCAACCTAAGAGGTTGTACACTACAACTCTCCCTGTTGGTGACTTGTACCTACTTTCCCCAACCATGCCTCATCCTCAGAAGACACTTATCCACTTGTGGGAATCAGCGGGGCATCCTGAGTGGTTCCGGCTGTTCCAACCCCTCCATGGCCCATCCTTTCCTTAAAGGTATGGGCGGCTGTAAGTGGAATCTCTAGCTCTCACCACTCGCCCAGGCCTCTTCCCCCAAGCGGTTTTACAGGCAGATTCAAGCAATTACAATATATTGATACTTATACACAGATCTAGCTACAAAGATCATATCTTCTAAATATACAGATATTATTGCACGTATCCATATCTCAAGCATATACACGTACGAATGCATAAAGATCTATGTAGTATGATTGCAGAACATCAACACAGATATATTGATCTAGACTATAATTTATAATACGATTCTTAAACGTTGCTAACCATACAAAAGGGATTGACTTGCTGCAGAACTGTGTCAGCCTAACATTGGGCTAAACATTAGTAAGAAATACAGATATATATATAATTGCTTGAAGATAATCGATGGCAGAGATACACCTGAAAAGTGACGCTGCTTGTTTGGGTGTCGATCTCTGCTTTCTTCTGCTCTGTCTCCTTTGATGATCCCTTTCCCTGCTGTATGTTTTTCCTTCATATACCCGTGGTGGCTAAGGGACGCCTCTTTCCAAGATGTGCCTTCATTCAAAAGTCATGTCTGTTGGCAGATGGTCTTCACTAACTATCGCTCAAGGCAATTAATTAATTAATATTTATTATTCTCTAATATTATGGCAGACACTTCTCTACTTATTGATGCGTCTTCTTGAATGCCTTTGATTCATTTGTGCCTTCGATCCTCCTATGTAAGTGATCAATTCGTGATCATTTGCAGGGTCATGACACAAAGTCATAAGCCAAGCCTAAGAGGGTGTATACCACAGCCCTCCCCCTCGGCGACTTGTACTTGCTTTCCCCATTATGTCCCAAACCTCGAAGACACTTGCCAACTTGTGGGATCAGGCGGAGATCGTGAGTGGCCTCTTTTGGCTCCTACCACTACACCTTAGGCCCTACCTTCGTGAGGAGTTGGGCGGAGGTCGTAAGTGGGCTTTTGGCCCCTACCATTGGCACCTCAGGCCCTTCCACAGGATGGGTTCCAGACAGTCACACACATCATACATTCTATCACAAGAAACCATTCATTAACTATTATTATTATCATATAGGCAATATGCGTATATATGCAAGCAATGATCTGCAGAAAATACACCTGGTTATATCGATGTATTTATAATAGCAACTTGTTGTGATACACGAGCCTGAGTCTCTTTGTCTTCTTGATCTGTATGCTCCTCCCCTTGATCGATCTGTTCTCAATACTCAGAAATATTGCTTAAAGAGAAACCAGTAGATTAGTTTCAATTGAATAATGATTAATAATTGCTGTAAGCATCATTATTGCCTAATCATATATATATATACTAGAGATATACATACTTGTATAATTATATGTTCTTGCAACAATGTACTTATCTGATGACCTCTGCTGCTATATTCAGATAATGTATCTATTTCTGTCCTTATTCACTGTTATATATCTGCGCTTAAAGCTTATTATCCTCCTCCCTGATTCGATGGCCTTCACTTTTCATTTCCTTTATTCTGATTTTCTTTCTATTATCTCTGCCCTTTCCCTTCCTAAATTCCCCTTCCTCTTTTGGGGAATTTGATATCTTTAATATATCTTTTGATGGGAGAAGTTGTGTCCATTCAAATGGGGATGGTCATGTCCCTTAGTTTCTGAGTTTACTAATAATACTATAATCGCTGCCTTACCCAATTGGTGCTGCTCCATAAATAATTATTATATATTTAATTGCTGCCATGTTACTTGCAATCGCTACCCTGAATCTTAATCGCTGCTAATCTATTTGCAGTCCTTAATAATGTCATCACTGCTTCTTATGAATCGTTAGCATATACTAATCTTTGCTTCTTTATTAATTAATATCTTTGCTCCCCAACTAAATTCGCTACCTTTTAGTAAGGGAACATTGTCTTATATTAATCACTGGGGTAGATATTAAATTGCTGCCTTCTTCCTTTTATTAGGGCTTTTTGTCTTATGTCCAGATCAGCCTCCTTTTGTCTTCTCAATCAATCGCAGCCTTTGAGCCCTTTAATTGCTGCACTTAATAATTTCATTGCTTTTACTTTTATTATTAATGTTTGACAATTTTAATCGCTGTGGTTTCCCATTTCCTTACGTGACTAAGAGCCTGTGGAAGTGTGGAAACCAATAGAAACCCAACACCTGTTGAGCACAACTTAAGAGGCCGGGAACTTGGCCAACCAGTCAACGTGAAATTATAATAAAGTAATAAAAGTGACAGAGCCAATGAAGGAAAAAAGTGTTCTTAAAATAGGGCATGGAAATTGAAAACCTGGTAAGCATGAATACAACCCTAGGAATTCAATGGTGCCATCATACCGTACCAGTAGTTTTTTAGGATGGATTGGATTCCTCATCATTGTTTTGAATGGTCCATTTCATTGCAGAAATTTTAGTTTTTTCTTTCTTCATTCCTGCAGCTTTTTGCATTAGAATGGGTGCCTGTTCTTTTGTTTTCTCCTTTTCTAAACTTGGAGTCCAACAGAATTGTCTTCCACTTCTGCATTTCAAAGGCACTTTTTATGATCAAATGTTCAAGGCAAACATAGAGTATTGTTGGCAAGAAAACAATGCTGATTTGAGTGTCCATGTGATGATTTCTTTAAAAACTCTGAAGCAATATTTCACAACTAGCAGAGAGAGTTTGGTGGCAGGAGTTAGTACTGCCAATAATGATTCATGCAATACTAAGTGGGCATGGGGCTTAGATTGGGGGAGATCTCATGGAAATAGGTTGCGCCATTGGGGCTTTGCATCACTTATAGTTATGGAGCTTTTTTTGTTCATAAGCCACTGAAAGAATGAATTAAATTTCGCCTACCTGGATTATTTTTAGCTGCTATGCATAAATGAATTTTATACCATTTTTTGTGTGGTGGTTACCCTTTATCCTTGAATTGAATTTTTCCTACTTGAATAAAATTTTGGCAGATTTTGACAAATGGAATAGACTTCCCTATATTCTTATCTCTCTGCTGGCAGCTGAAAAGGTAAAGTGACAGGACGAGCAGGAGACATGGCTTCAATAATAGGAATAACCCTGATGAGAAAGGTAGCTGATCAAGTTCTCAATGTGACATTGGATTGAATCTCTTCACTACTGGATCCAGATTAAGATGTAGTGACTGTCAGATGCCGTGTTAGTATATAGCACTGTAGTTCCAAGGTGCTTGATTGAGGTTAATAATATCCACAACAATTATAAATAGCAGAAAGGGCAGTGGATGTGCCATGTGTCCAAAGAATAAAATGGAGACATGGCACAGATGTTAAAGTAGTGTTTAGGCTTATTTATGGGTGTGATAAGAGAAATATAAGTTGAGATAGGCCTATGTGGTTGATTGTTCAGAGGTACACACAAGCAACATTGGTATGCCCTAGTAAAGTGTTTGTATTTGAAAGTTCCAAAAACTCTTCACAATTTTAGAGGGGGGAAAATAAAGATGACAAGCATTAGAACTTGACATTGATTATATGGCTTTTTTTGCATATGGACTGCTCAATGGATGAATAATTCATCTGATTTTAATCAATTTTTCCTTGCTTGAATTGAATTTAATGCTGCTTGTGACAAATGGATTTAGCTTTTTCATTAAATTGATACCCTTATCACTCAGCTGGCAGCTGAAAAAGTAGATAGCACTGTAGTTCCAAGCTGTTCAATTGAGGTTTGTAATTTCATATATCATGCTAAGCATTATAAATAACATAAGGTATAAAGGGAGTGTTATTGTGTGTCAGAAGAATATAGCGGTGAGGTGACACATATAGAAACATACAGGAATGAAATGAGTGCTTAGGACTATTTGAGAGAAGCTGTTCAAATTGAAATAGAGATAGGTGAAAGTAGTTGAGGGTCAAGAGGTACTGAAAAGGGCAATATTAGCATGTTTGAAGAAAGTATTATTTTTCCACACTAAGTTCCAAAAATTCGTCACTGTTTTAGAGGGGGAACCAGAAAGCAAAACTGACAAGGATTGGGAATATAAACAAAAATGACAAGAATTGGGAATTTAAATAAAAATGACAAGAATTGGGAATATACATAATACATATATTGAAAATGACGGGCATTTGTTGAGGGGTGAGGTTTTGTGACGATTAAAATGGGAAAAGGGGGTAGATAGTTATAGAAAAATTAGGGAGGCTGAAAAAAGCAGTGCATGTATTTATTATGGACATGTGAGTAATATACTGAATATATTTAAAACTTTGCTATAAATAAACTTGGAGAGGTGATGTGATACAGGATAAACAATAAAAGTCTTGGTTAAGACCATTTAGTTCCTTGTTAGTATGATTTAGGATTTAAACAATACAAAACAGCAAAGAGCTGAATAGAAGTTGAAAAACAAAATTGAGCTAAAACAGGAGCATCATGGCAATGGAGAGATTCATTTACACTTGCTGGAAGTTGTTTGTCTGTGGGTATACTATGGAATAATCATTATTCTTACATAATTTGGTGGTAGTTATATCTGGGCCAACATATCTGTGTATTTAGTATAAGTTTGGAGTCCATCATTCAGAGATTGGGTGATTGCAATTTTTGATAACAGATCTGCCACAGAATTGTGATACCTTCCTTAATGCATATTTGAACTTTGTGAAATTGAATGAAGGTGTTGACTCTGCAATATATTATATTTGACACACCCCAGTGTACTTGCATCCTTTTGACCCTGGGATTATGAAGTCTCTGCTTGTAGACTTTTTGAATTATACTAAGGATAATTCTTGAATCTTCTTCAATTTTGAGCTGAGCCCTAGATTGTTTTACTAGAAGGACCCTACAGTGTCAAGTTATCAGTTAAGCTATATTAATCGTCTGCTTACCTTTGTCCTTCATGAAGACTAGAATAGGCTTTCCTTGATCATCTCATCTCTAATGATTCTTCCTACAGCTGCTTGACCTAGATTATTTTTAGCTAGTCTGTAAAAACGTAATTTTTACCATTTTTTATGGGGTGGTTACCCTTTAGCCTTTGTTTTTGATTTCTAGCCACTGTAACCCCTGAGGGGTTCAGAACCCAGTGGCTTGTGATAATTGTACAGAATTCTGGATGGCTACAATGCCACTATACTATTACTATCACTCCATCACTTGTCCCCTTGCTTTGTTCCTCATTCACCCTAGGGGGGGGGGGGGTTCACTACTCATCTGCCTCCCCTGCCTCAATTTGCTATCGTTCACTCGTTTTCCTCACCTGTCTTAATTGGCTATCACTCCTCATCCTCCCCCCACCTCAAGGCTGGGCCAGTGGTAATGAAAAGTATATTCCAGTACTTTGTTAATTGTCAATCAATCATGGTTGAAGAATCATTCGTGCCAGATAAGGGAGGAATAAACAATATTTGTGCTTTGAATGTAGATCTTAATTATTTGAATCAATTGATAAAGATTAGTGATCCCATCTTTGAATATCCTTGCTTTTCTCTCTTTCTGGATCAGCTACAATATGAAATGTAGAGTGATATGAAACATCCACTGGTGGATTTTCATTTCAGTTAGTATTTGTGCCCATTTTGTAAGAGCCTGCTTGATGGCATTAAGTTGTGGGCTTTGTATCCAAAAAGATTAGCAAAGTACTCCTGCAAGAAGAAATCACAGGAATTAATGCTGAATGGTTTTGGTGTTGTTTTTGCAGTTTGGACAACTTTTGGGATAATTCTTTCCCCTTTTTTGTGAGTTCTTAGCAGTCAATTTTTTTTGAGAGCAGCAATCCACAAAAATGATTTGATTTTTGGGCCATATCTGTAAATATCATATTTTGTTTGATTGGTGAGTAGCTCCAAGGGGAGAAGAAATTTAAATTTGATATGTTGGGGCATCTGTACATTCTTTTCTCTTGGTGTGGGGACATGGTATTTGATCTGCTGAATGATAAAGAAAATTTGGTCTGTTTCTAAACTCTCCTCTCTAGCTGCTGGGGTTGGGTGTGTAGTTCAGGATGTGTAGCTTCAAGGAATATTGTATCCATGATGTAATACCTTGATTGTTTTATTTACAAAAATCAGCAAGATTAAGGAGCCGTCTGGAGCATGTCCTGTAGTAATTCCTTATCTTTAGCTTTACAAGTGGGATATACATGTTCTAGCAATGTTCCTCAAAATCTAATTTTGTTCCTTTATCCTATTTGCCAAGTTAGCCGATCTTGTAATTGTTCACTCCCAATCTGACATGCTTTGAAGTGCTGGCAAATGGGATATCCAAGTGACATTAATAGATTCATCTTTATGAGGCAGATTATATTTAGTCTGGAGAATTTTGCCTGGGCATTTGCTAGAATTTCCACACAGCCTTCCTAATTGGAGCTAGGATGAACAGTTTTGTATCTTTGATCTTCTACTTTTTTGGGTAAATTTCAGGAATATGAACCGGTTATGTTTTAAGGACAATTTCCCATTTCTAAAATATACATCATGTCACAGATGGTTACACAAGCTGGGATAATTTCTCCCCCGGAAACAGTTTTAGATCAGATTAATTTGTCATAGTAAAGATATTAGATGGATTTTAATAGCTCTTTTAGAGCTTGGTTACTTCATTGGACAGGTTTTGAATAACGCTCAGATGCTTTACTAAGGTGATCTTGGAAATTCATTTTCTATCATGAAATTATTTGAGGATGAAGTTATGAGGGACCAAGTTTCAAGAGGATCTTTATGATTGTTATATGTTATTCTCCATAGAAAATTCCTTTGCAAATTTCTAATTTACCCCTTCATGCTTTTTGTGGCAAAGGTAGAAGATGAGCATATAATTGGGGACAACTTGGTAAACTGCCTGCAGTATTTGGATTTGACTTGAAAACTACCTGTTTTTTCATCTCGATTTTTTGTTTTGCATCTTCACTATAGTGAGTATCAATAGTTCCATATTTGTTTTCAGGTGGAGAGGGAATACCAAATACATTCAGAGAGAATGTTCCTGACGTGAATTCCAAATTGCTGAGAAATTGTCTTTTTTAATTCTATTGTAGTGTAAAGGAAAAGAACAAAGATTTACTTTTGTTTATTTGCTCTCCCTAACCCACTTGATATCTTTCTAGCATTTTTTCTAACTGCTTGATATTTTTGTTGTTGACAAGCAAAAGAAAGTGTGTCCTAAGCAAATGGAAGTTTGAATACTTGGCACCTCCAACAGCTGGAATTTCATCTGGTTGTTCTCATTTGCCTGTTTAGGAACTCTGCATATTTTCTCACCCATTCCGATGAAGGGTTGCCCATATAAGCAAATACAAATAACTATTTATCTAGTTAGTCATTGGTTGGCTAAAGCCAAAAGCTTGGAGATTTGTTTCTATTAGGTCTCAATAGCACCTTCAAAAGCTTTTGAGATATGAAGTTTGATCACTATACCTCATGGTTTTTAAATCTTTAGCAAGTGTATTAACTCTTGAATGAACATAATGTTTGTTGTTATCTGTCTTCCTGGGACAAATGCTGATTGTGTGATAGATATTAACTTCGGCAGAAGAGGCTTGAGGCTGGAGGCAGTCAATTTTGATTGGATTTTGTAAGACAAATTGAATAAAGCTATCTTCCATCATAAGCACATGTGTTACCATTGGAATTAGCATACACCTAGTGCAATTCAACTGTTCAACATTATTATTTTGGAGTACTCAATCAAGGGAACCGAGTCACTTTTGATTTTTTCCAATGTCTGCTAGAAGGTTGCTGAAAAACCATCTGGACTATGTGATTTGTCTGGGTAAGGGAGAAGACTATGGTCTTCGTTTTATGTATTAGGTTTCATAAATTCGTTATTGTCTTCATTTTCAATAAGTATGGGATTATTTTGGAGCAATTCCTTCAGAGGCGTAAGACAAAATAGCAGACACATAATCAATATACTCTCTATTATTGTTAATATTTTGTCTATTGAGAATACCAGAATGTAAGTATCTGATGTTTGAATCTCCTTGCTTGATGCATTATCCCGTGAACTTTGCCAAACAAGAACATTGTTCATTTTTTGAAGTGTTGCAAGGAATTAGATTGTGTTGTTTTCTTTACAGAATTTGGTTGTGTTCTTGCTCCTGCATGTGCCCTTGGACCTTTTGCTAATTGAGTCTCAACATCCTTGCTTTGTTCAAACATTTTCCCAAATTCTATTCTATGCCAACATTTTATTTTGGCGTAGAGATATTTCAACTTTTTCACAAATTTGAATATTGTGTAGCCTTGAGTTGATGGAGCTTCATGTTAGATTTAATAAATATTATGCAATATTAAATCGCCCTAGGAACAATAACAACAAGATGATACTAATTCAAATGCAAATAAAATAAGAATAACAACTTTCCAATATCAATATTCTAGGTTGTGTAAAACAAGGAAATAGACTACTATATATAGACTCAGGGCATGCACAAGTTAGGTTGACAAGTGTCCAAAGAAAGGATTGATTCAGTTGTAGGAGTAGAGGTGTGAAGAGAATTCATCTTGATGAAGGAGATATGACACCTAACTACTTTCAATCAAGGAGATGAATGAGTTATAGGCTATGCTCCATGGGGATGCGTCCCCTACCTTTTTTGGCTCGTACTCGTACCGGGGACGAAACGGGGACGTGGGGACGGCTAGGAAACGTCCCCTAGCCATCCCTTTTTCATGCAAAGTTTCCAAAACTTCTAGGGGACGCTTTTTGCAGATTTAGGGGACTTAGGGGAAGGCTAGCAGTACCCGGTATTGCCAAGATGTCCTCCCGAGGACTGCTAGCCGTACCCTATGGCCCAGCAACATCTTACTTTGTTTTTTTTGTTAAAAAGCACATTTTTAAATTAAAAAAAGGGGATGGATGGGCCCACAAGGACCCCCCACCCCTTTAAACAAAACCCAAACCTACTTGACTTATCAAAACAACTAAAAGAAAAAAGCATTCACATTTTGACATTTCAATTTGCAAACTTGAGGTGAAGAGCAGCAAGTGAAAGAGGAGAGAACAACAGTTGAAAGGGGAGACTAGGGCATCAAATCTACTTCAGTAGAGGTAAGTTCTTCATTTTACATTTGTTTTTTGATTTTTCAATTTTTTTTCCATTTTTTCAAGTTTTTAACTTTTTTTCAATTTTTTTTACCACGTAGGAAGGGCATTGTGAGTTTATTTATTCCTTTATTTAAACTTGCAGCTCTCTTTTCAATTCTTAACCAAAAAAAATCATGAAAAGTAGTGAGATTACTAGTAATGATAGTGAGGAGGTTGAGATTCAAATGCATGAAAGAAGTAGACCTAGAAGTAGAACTCATAAGAGTATGGCGGCCATTGGGGGTTCTTTAGGCAGTGGGAGTGTAGCAGGGCCAACAACTTCAAACCCATTTGAATGTCCTTCTGAAGTCCTCAAAACCTATGCAAAAGGCCCATTTTACTTGGAGTCATATTTTCTATGTTTTTGTCATTTTATAGTTGAAACTTGGAGCCTTTGGGCATTTTTTTATAATTCTTATATATGTATGCATATTGATAATGAAAAGCATTTGAATTTTGTTAATTTGTTTGTCGATTCTCATGTGAAATCTCAATTCAAATCTAATGATATGTATTAAGCTTATAAAATGTCTAGAATGAATGCTTTATCAATGTTATGCTCTGAACATTTGAAATTTCTCTATATTTTTTAAATTTTCCCTATTTTTTATTAGTTGTCCCCTAAAAAATGACCCAAAAGTACCCCCGTACCAAAAAACTCGTCCCGCCGTACCCGGCACTCCCCGTCCCCAAAACCCCGTGGAGCATAGGTTATAGGTGACAAAGAATTCTATCAATCAAGAGAGTTGACATGTGCTTTAATTTCTTAATTTACCTAGGTAAGTAATATTAATTATCTAAGTAAACTTAATATAAGATGCAATAATTTACTACACTAGCACCCCCCCTAGGTGGAATAGAGGTAATAAAGAAATGGGTTCGAGCAAGACGAGCCATATTAGGTTCCCATGTATAATTTTAAAGAACCCTAAGATACATAGATTTAAGAGAGTGTATCCCCCCAAAAGAAGGGAAAGGGAACCCATAGGAAAGAACTATAACCCAAGGAGATGATGATGAATGAATAAATCTGAAAGTCATTTGTGTACCTTGATGCCAATGCCGAATTGTGATTGAAACAAATTGATGGGATCAAGTGCCATGCAAGATTTAAGAACATTGACCATAGATCATAGTTGCTGTGAGACTGGTACTCGTATTGGTACGGGAGAATGGTACTGGCACCAGTACGACTTTTTTTTGAAAATAGGAGACGGGGGGTACTTGGAGATGCCATTTTTTTAATATAAATTAAAAAAAAAAATTAATAATTTATAGAAAATCTGAAAATATGATGACATTGAACTTTCAAAACAATAATTTAATCACTCTTAGACACGTCAAATACATTATGCTTTAATTTTTAAGGTTTCAAATGTTTAAACTTTAAAGTTTTTTTAGGTATTTTAGCGGGAGACGTCATTTTCTGCAGCAGGAGACGACAGGGTACTCGGGAAACTTTGGCGGAAGTGTCTAGCCTCCTAGAGACGTCTCTGGAGAGGGTACCGGTCTCGGAGACGCGTCTTCGTCTCCAAGACGCGTCTCTGAGGGGGGGAGACACGTCTCTTGGCAACTATGCCATAGATGTATGACACTTAATTTGAGATGTGAATCAAGATGTGTTAAGTCATAAGCATGATGTGGCATAGAGAATAGGAGGATCCACAATAGCTAATGTAACTTGGTGTTAGCTTTCATCAATACATGGAGGTTAAATCATAGTGCATGTAATATGACTACATTGCTCATTTGCAATATGTCTTATTGTGTAGAATCCTTGGAACTTATGGATTAACTGATTAAGCCCCCCCTAGGATGGAACTTTATTTAGTTCATTATTACAAAACGCAAATGTACTAGTCCTCCCCAAATACGTGTACATGTGTAATGACACTTTCTAAGTTGAAGCTGTTGTTTCAAAGCTTTACAATATCCAATGTGGACCAGAAACTTGAAGGTACAATCAAATGACACCATATATTAACAAATTAGCTTGCACCAATATGCAGTGCTTGTAAAAACATCTCTTAAAAAAGGGGATTCAAATCCAAGTCCATTTGTAAAAGTTGTAAGGCCTAGAAGTTCAAAAACTTGAGATTTTGTGGCAAATTCTAGAGAAAATTGTTTTCTAAAAAAATTGGGAGTCTTGAGCAATAATGGATTATACTATTGTGAAGTTTACAAAATTTTGGTCCATTTCAAAAAAAATTGTGTCAAAAAACACCTTCATATGGCCAAGAATAGGCTTCATAAACTTGAGTGGTAATTTTGAAAATGCATCTGGAGGGGTTTGTTTGGCCAGTGTTAGGTGAGTGTTCATCGATAGTGCATTGGTGGAGGTGATAGGTGGTGCCACTTAGGCAATGACTTGGTGCCATGGGAGTTGCTAGGTGACCAAGCTTTGATGGAGGCAAGTGGTGGCTTGGTGGTGGAGCATTAGTGGACTAGTGGTTGATTGGCTGTGTGGGTGGCATGGTAGCAAATGCTTGGCTGGAAATCTTAAGGGCGTCATTGGAGTGGTTTATGGGCAACCATTATTTTGTAATGGCATGGGGGGCTAGTGGGGTTGACTGCCTTTGCCTTGGTACCTACAGTAACCCCCTATACCCCTTTGCATAAGTGATTGAAACAAAAAAAAGAACAATCCAACCAATGCCCATGCTATAAAATATTTAATTTTATGTGACAATACCTTCGCCTAAGTTAGACTTGTGCAGTGATAGTAGGAAATTTGTATGACTGCAGGTTGCATGCCTAGGGCTAATTCTTTTTGTCTTTACTTGTTCTAGTTTGATTTCAACGATTTGATAGTATCGGTTTTCTGCCACTGCAGAGGTATCTGTGCCTCCATTTTGCTCAAAATTGTTTAGAAATGCATGCTATTTATAAAAACAAAATCAAATCTTATGGGCAAAAGAATGGTTACTTGACTTTGTGGTGTTTAATTTTGAACCAAGTGCAGATCAAACCCAGATCTGAGAGTGTTGAGCATAGAACCGTTAACATAGCTATAAAACCTAGGAAAAAAACATAAAAAACCATCCCAAATTTGAAATCAAATGCCACCTAAGCTGTCGTACTTTGATACCATGTTAGATTTAATAAATATTAGACAATATTAAATTACCCTAGGAACACTAGCACCAAGATGACACTAATAATAATAACATCATTCCAATATCTGTCTTCAAGGGCATGTAAAACAAGGAAATAGGCTACAGTGCAAAGGCTAGTGTGACAAGTGTCTAAAGGAGAGTAGTGAATTAAAGCACTGACCCAACAATAGAAGCAGAGGTGCCAAGTGAACTCATTTTGATGAGGGAGATGTGGCACCTAACTACTGTCAATGAAGGAGGTGAGTGAGGTTGAGGTGGCAAAGAATTCCATCAATTAAGGGAGTTGACACGTGCTCTTATTTTAATTTACTCAAGTAAATAATATTAATTACCTTAGTAAACTTAATATAAGGTGCAATAACTAATTACACCAACACTTCATGCCACCACTTTATGGTATTGTTTTTAAATTCTTTATGAGTGGGCCACATCTTCTCAAATTGAATTGAGTGTCTTTTTCTTTTGAAAGGCTTTATAATATTATATTAATGTCTAGATATATAGGACACTGGTCAGAAAGTTGCATGCTCTATTTTCCATCTGTGTTCTTGGTGTGAGCCATTATTCTGAGACAAAAACTCATATCTGATTATTCAGCATTGAAACTTAGCTCTTTATTCTATTGCTCCAAGTGTAAGGGCTTTGAGCAAAGTTTAATTCTACCTTGCGGGTGCTGAGTTAATGTTGGTTAAGAGCCTCAGTGTGCTCTGATTAAATCCCACTTCTTTCTGTCTTTAGGTGCCTGGATGGTTTGAAATCCTCCATTAGAGTAAGATTTTGAGAGTGGTGTTCAGAATCCAATATGTTATCTACTTAATTGTACTTATTCTATTGTTCACATAAAATATTTGAAATTCATGAGAAGAGATGGCATGAAGTCCCAAGCTTAAATTCTGTGAAGATTTGAGTTCATACATGGCTAGGTTCCAAAGTATCATTGTTTGTCATGTTGCAAATAATTGTTTGCTTGCTGCCTCAAATTCCTCCAAATATGGTATTTTTGACAGCTCCAATCATATCAGTTTGCTTTGTTTTAATCTTATGTTTGAGGAAAAAATGTTTATCAGGCACATCTGGGCCTTTAATATTTAGCAAAGGATTCCACATTAAAATGATGGCAAGGTAATTGTAATACTTTCCTTTGGAATTTCTCGGAGGTTGGTAGTCTTGGGGGCCCATATTATGCATTATTTTCTCTGTTCATTTACAGAGGCCTACATTTTCATCTAATTCAATATAGTCTCTAAATGATTTCGTTTATTTTTTTGCAGCTTCATAACTTTGGGTTCCTAAATTGAATTTTTATGCGGATAACATTATCTTGCTTATTTTGTTCGGATTTAATTCCTATTTCCTTTTTCCTTTTTCCTAGTTGAATGATCTTTATAAAGCACTTATTGTTGGTGCTTCTGATTGTTTGATTTCTATGCACCCGCAATCAGAGCATATAAAAGGGAAGCTTTAGCTCAAGCAACCTCCAGATTTGGGCCATCTCCCCTATTCAAATGCCATCTAAAAATGTTTGGGAGGGTGAAAGGAGGAGAAAATAACAAGAAATGCTAGAATAGTGTGTGATCACTCCCAAAGGAGTAAGATATGCACACAATAGCTGGAAATCGAAACACTCAACAATAAAGTAGACACAATAATGACTAATGGTTGTGGTAAGAAATTTAACACTCTAATAAGGCAAAACCATCCCCATAAAACTGAAGATTTAGGGGAGAATGAATTATCCACATAATCTTTTATTAAATGATTTTCTCTGAAAATAGACAGTCACACAGCTCTTCAAAGGTTAGAAAGCTTATTGAATAAAAAAATGAAACAGCTACCTAGACAAGAAAGTTCACAATGGAAGTAATCCCTTGCAAAGCTGAGATGCTTGTCTTATTTCATTATAATGTGAATCTGGACTCTGCAAAAGCTATCCTGATCGACCTCCTCTTCAACGTTCCACATTTACTTACAAAAATACCTTTGCTGGATTATAGAGCATGCATACCCAAAGTAGTAAAATCCAAAGCTTTTAAAATGTTTTTAATAATTGGGCTTACCTTTTTATCCATAAAGGAAGATTCACATTTCTTTCTTTAAGGAAGAATATCATTTTAATTTTTCTTTATGAGAAATATATTTCTTCCAGATTTAGCTCCCTTTTAAGTTTTTAACTCCACGAGGCTGATGCCTCCCTTTTTGATAATTAATGCCAAGAGTCATTCTACAATGGCAGCAAGGGGTGGAGTGTAATGGCGTGAGTGTGTTAACAAAAACTCTTACTTTTTACCTAAAATTTGACAGTCATTTTCATGTCAAAATATTAAGATTTAATCGTAAACATAATATATTCATAATAAGTAGCATGTAAAACAAAGATTATATATATTTATATTGAAAGGAAAGGCCTATAAATCCTTTTAAAGTGTAAATTTGAAGGATAATCAATTTTAAAAAAAGTTTGAATAAAAAAAAAATATTTTGATTTGTTGATTTGAGATTTTTTAATTTGTTAATTATAGTTGAAAATTTGATGTGCACAAATTGAGTGAAGAAATTTACTTTAAATAATTAAATAATTAACTAAACTAAAAATATAGAAGAAAACACAAATAAAATTTTAAACAATGCACACACAATAAAATTTATGTCCATGTATATAGTAAATAAAATTATTTTAACATAAAATAAAATAACTCCTAATAAAATAAAATAGCTTTGAATTGATATCTCTCGACTTTTTTATAGATAAATGTATTTAAGATATCTATACTAGTTTAGGTTTAGCCTTCCTTTTTTAATGCTCTCTATTTTAAGTGATAAGCAAGTATCAAACTAAACTGCAATACCATAAGGAAAAACATTTAGTTTTTAATTTAGCAAAGCCTTTATGCAAAATAAAATAATTTCACATGGGAAAAGCCAAAGGTGGGAAAAACTTGGAACTAGAGAATTTAAGCATTAATTTCAAAGTACAGAAAATTTCATTACACTTAAGATGAAATTGTATTCTGAGTTTGAGGATTACAATGTTCTTTTATCTTTGATGCTTGCAGTTTCTAGAGGCTCCTATTGTTAAGGAAGAAAATCGACTTGTTTTTCTTGGGCATCTTCCTTGATTGCTTGGATGTCTCCATGTCCTCTAAAGTCTAGACCAGTATCAGAAAGTGCTTCAAGAATGGTTTTCTTGACATTACTCTTTTGCTTGGCTGATTTGTCATTTTCCTTTTCCAGTGTATGCTGTCTGAAATTTTGTTTCAGCTTGCCTTTCTTTGTTATTGTAGACTTGTGCCTCTGTCTTGCTTTTGTTTCTGCAGAGACAACTGTATTTTTGTTCCTTATCTTCTTGGGATTATCAAATGTCCATGTTTAAGGCATATTCTGCATTTGCATGAAATGTTTTATTATCCATTTACTGCTCCCATTCAATACATCCCATTTCCAAGATTAGTCTATTTTGAAAAAGCTAAGCCACACATATAGTGATGCAATTCCTAACATAGTTGAGCTTCCAGTATCTTTGGTGAACTCTGAAGCAATGATGTATTCTATGATGGCTGTTCCTATGTTCTTGGACAAGTTTCATGCCAATATTCTGTTGGTAGCAATGATAACTTGACCTATATTGGCACTGTAATGGGAAGATCCTCAGTGGGATTGAAAGCAGGTGACCAATGCTTAATGAAAAGACTGGATTTCACTGTGAACCATGAGCCTCCTTAGAAGTCATTATATTCTGCTTGGATTGATTGAAAAACAACCATTAGGCATCATTAGGATTTCCACCGAGCATGATGTTTTCCACTTTTCTTGCCCAAGTTCTTAGAGTTTTTAGTTCTTGATATGCATCCATAAACGTGCATATTAGTACTCTTTGTTAACAAGCTATCGTCTATTTCCGTTTCATCAATGGACAAAGAGACCTTTGGAGGATTGTTGATTTTCATATAGCTCCTATTTTCTTTCTTTGTGCAAAATTTAGGTTTGAAGATATATGGGCATGGCATTGCAGAAATTCTGTATTTTTTCTTTATAAACTGGAGTTGTTTCGTTGGAGACTCCCAACTTATGGCTAGAATTTAGATTGGATTTTCTCTAAGATTCTAATGCTCTAAATTTGTTTATATTTGGGACCCTGATGTTCCTGATGCTGCCTGGAGTCTTCTCACATGCCCCTAGTACTTGTGGTAGCATGGTCCAGAATATTATCTTTTGAAGTACGATTAATGTTTAGTTTTTTTTTGTTTTGAAGATGGCAATAAAATATCTTAAATACATCTCTATCTAAAATGTGCTGAGAGATATCAGTCTTGAATTATTTTATGTATTTAGAGTTATGTTATATTACTTCAGAATCATTTAAGAATTATTTAATTTAACTTACATTATTTACTTCATTTTTATTTGAAGAGCTAATTTTATATACTTCAGAGTTATTTTATTTTATTTTATAACTATTTAAAAATTATTTTGTTTTATTGACATTGGTTACTGTATTTTTATTTGAAGCAATGAGGAACTATTTTTATTTAATAGTTATTTCACAGCTTTAATTTTTTAAAAAATAGTATTTTGATTTTTGTATACATGGTAATGACATGAGACTCCATGACGTCATCATAGAACACCTCTCGGTGTAATAATGAAAATGCTAGATTCTTATTGTATCCATGCATTTTAAAATCATGGTTGAATTCTATTTTTACCTACATAATTTACCATTTTAGCAATGAGCATATGGTATGAGTTTTTCTCTCTGAACTCGCTGCGATGAATACTTTTGTTGCCTCTGACAAAATTTTGAATATTTTCCCAGGGCTTTCGGTGGTACACACAAAAGCTTCAAGCAGATGAAGATGGTGACATAGCAGATGAATTTCTTAATGAGGTTTTACCAGATGTAAGGGGCCGGGAAGATTCAAGAGAGCGTCTGAGACTTGAAGTTAAGCACAGTACAAAGCCTGTTACTCTAAAGGGCCCTGTCATCAGCACGAATGGGAATGTCCATCAGTGTGTGGAACATGCTGGGAAGCTTCAGTGGGCATAACATTTGCACAAGGATAGCTTACAGAAGCAGCTAACGGCAAATACTGCTTTCACTGATTGTCTGAAAAAAATAATTTGAAAATTTCAAGCTTTGTGATTGTAGTTGATTTATGCAATTTGAATTGTAGTGAAAATGTTTTTCAATTTGGAGAAGCTTTACTGGTGCAAGGGGGGTCATTTCCAAAGTGCAAGTGATGATAGGTTGATGGCAAACCTCTATAACTTATTAATCCATGATGACAAATTTCGTTTTTTAAAAGATCAGTATACAGCAGATATTCTTTTGGATTGATCAATACCTTGTCTATTTTTGGCTAATTGCCTTTTGGAGGGTAATGACCACCTTTACTAAATAGAAAATTGAAGGCTTATTGTTAATGATGAATGTGACGGTATCTTCATTCCTTATGAGTATATATTTTGTTCCTTTGTGTAATTCAAAAGAGTTCTAATTGTTATTTCAAATCAGCATTTTTACATGTTTTTCCTGTTTTGTCTCATTTTATCATCTTCACACTATCATTATTTATCGCTTCACAACTTTGCTGCTATTTTCCTCTTAATCTTTCTTTCAGGAAGAAGTTTACATGCTTGAGGTATCAGAGATTTGTGAATGATTATATGCTCAAACCAGACCCCATCCTTGTCAGCAAGGCCAAACTATTTCATTTATAGTGAGCTAAGCAGGGAGAACTTGCTAAATCTACAATTTAACTTTTCTGCATAAATTGTAGGGAATATTATTTTCAATGCAAAATGTGTAGTGGCTATACTGTTCTTTTAAGGCATCTCATCTCATTGGCACGAGGTTTGCCAGCTTTATCTTATGACCTGAATGTACAAATATATTGATCCTTGTTCTCACTTGATCTGATTTCTTACATAGAAGTAAGTTCATTGATTTATTTCTTCCAAATAATGCTGTCTAAGAAGATATAATGGGTTTTTGCTGACAAATTAAGGGCCCGTGTCATGATGTTTTACTTTATGTTGTGATTGTTTAAGATAATTGCATATGCTAGATTTTGCAGGATCTATTCTGCATATGGGTAAAAATTGAAGTTTTTATTGGTAAGCCAGTATTTTGCATGCCTTGAAGGTCAGAATCCCCGCAATATGCAACTAGCTTTACATGACATACGTGTACTTGTTTTATATATAATGATATAAACCTTTATTTTGTGACTTGAAAATGAAAACCACATAAACTTGTATCATTGTAAGATCGATTTTCTTGAAGATTAGCCGAGTTATATCAGGATAAGTTTTGTTAAGTTTCTCAAAAAAGAAAATTTCTTAGTTGTATCTGGTTAAGTTTTATGAAGTTCCATACTACATTTATTTGTAAGATAGGTATTCTTCAAGCTTCAGCTCAGTTGAATCTAGATTGAGTATCTTGATGTTTCTTTCATGGCCTGAGCATTTCTTTTCTCATTTAATGATCTTCCCTCTTTGATGACCTATTTTATGCTTGTTGCTAGGACAGGAGGCACTGAAATCTTGAAGCAAGGATTAGATGCATTTTCCCTAGTTTTTGAAGTCAGTTGCTTGAGACCCTAATACAGTGTTTTTCCTCACCTTGATGATGTACCACAGATGCGATCCAAAATGTACTACTACACAGTTACATCCAGAAGCATTGCTCTCAATCCACTGTTATCTGATTTTTGTATGTAAATTGCTGTAGCTCATAAATAATCAAAGGAGCTCTATTAAGGATTTTGAATAGAGAGGGAGATAATGGCCTCCTGGCTTTTAAAAATTATAGGACATTCTATTGGATTCTTTCCTAGTGTATTACTTGAGATCTGTTTCTATAAGCTGCTCTATTATATTCACTCCCACATTTTGAATTATTAAACAGTGTGATGAATACTGTTAATTATCTTCCAGTTTTGTCAAAATGCAGTCTTTGATTTAACATTAAGTTGCAGGATCTTGTGTCTTTTCATCTTGGTTTTCTTGAATGGTTAATCATATGATCATTTTTTGTTGGAAGAACTGTTGAAATTAAAGCTGGGTGTTTTGTATAATTTTCAGATATTCAATACATTGTGTTACACTGAAAATATGTTTATACTGCATTTTCAGGTTAATGGCAAATGGTGTGGAAATGTTTCTTTTGTTTGCATCATGCCATATTTATTATCTCAATTGGTTACCTGTTTTAGTAAAACAATAAAACATCAGTATGGAGTATGTTGGAATGTGTTAATATTGTATTGTGTGGATTTATCAATAGTTCACTGTTCATGTGAAACTACCAAAGGAGGTGGTCTGCACAATGTAATTGATAACTGCCAATGAAGTAAAGGGATTCAGTGTACCCATAATTACAACCTTGTTGCTTCTTGTCTTTCACCCATTTCCTTCTACTACACTGTCTTTCTGTTAAGTGCATCATTATTATTTCTAACATGGTATTAGAAGTTTGGGTTTGTGCATGAAGGCAGAGTCCATGTTTCATGTCATTCTTTGGTATTGTAGTTTAATGGAACAGAGTCTGTTTTATGTCAGTCTTCGGTATAGTGTAGGCGTGGTGATACTTTGAGGGTGGTGTTGGTGGCTTTGTTTGGCAACTTATGACTTTGGATTTGCATTTAACCATTTATACTTCGAGCATATTTGTTTGTGTGGTGGATAATCATTACAAGGGCAAAGTCCGAGTTTTAGTGGGGTTTCTTATTTGCTTAGACAAGGGTATCATAACATAAGGGTTGCAAGCATTTGTTTGATGTGGTGTATCTGTGGAGCATAGCAGCGGCCCAGATTGTGGTATTTTTTGGACAACTCCTTCCTTGTAACAGCTCTTTGCATGTGACAAGATTGGCTGGGGTGTTTGTGGCCTTGAGGAAGTGAAGCTGTACCCAGGCCAGACAGGTTGGGCACAGTTGAGAACATGTGCAACGTTGAAGGCTTCATGGTCAGATGCTGAGTTGAGCATGGCAGCAGTGGTGACAGTGGATGTTCGATGTCCACACAGGGTTGTGGAGCAACACAGAGTTTGGAGTGCAAGTGCCACACCAACATTAAAAACAAACAAGGCCTAGGGCATTGGCACAACAGATGTAACCTGCATACTATGTTCTCAAACGTCTAAAACAAGAACTTCAAATATTTGCCAAATTTTTTATTTAATGCTTTTTTATAGACTTATAAGTTTTGTCCCAAATTCCTTGGTGTCCGGTCATATGAGAAACATACGAGTGCTTAAGTTTGGCTACATTGAACGTGTTAAACTCTTGTTGGGATCAATTTTTTGATGCGGAATATTGGGCCTATGAAGGCCTTTTTGTTCACCCTTTTTTTTTCAAAACTGAACAATTTTTTGTATTCACACATTTAGTTCAATTTGTGTTTAGTTTTGGTGCCACCTAAGGCAGTTTTGGAGGCGCTTTTGTTGGCAAGGAGGGTTTTTTTACAATGCAATTGATTGAAATCAAAATGGTAAATGATTTTCAATGAAGGGTACCCATTGTACTGTAATTATGTAGTACTCTGCAAAGTGCATTATTAGCCGATAGGCTATATGTTTGAAGTTTTCATCGGGATTTTCGTCAGCCCAACCGTAAATAGGATTTGTCGGCGCCAAAAACCTCCCGGTCGGTGGTACTTCCTCGGGGCTTTTTATGATGACGTGGAGGTTGCTAATTACGTGGGTTGGCGGTGGTGGAGTTAGTTGCCTTGATACGCGGAAGCAAAATGGTAAGTGTTTGCTCGCGTGAGGGTTAATGCATCCTGGCGTTGTACGATGGCCGTGAACGAAGTAAATGCAATATTCAATGTTGCAATGTGGGAAAGTATATTGTTTTTGGTAGCAGAGTATTGAAAAAATCGTCGCCTTCGTCTCTGTTGGATACTAGGTTCGAGGGTTTTAACACTGATGTGCTGCGAAATATGTGAGAAAGTATATTGATTAAGTTGCATTGTCGAAAGAGCCATTGTGGTGTTGGTTTGATAGTAGACTATTGTAAAAATTGTCACCTTCAGCTCCATTTTATAGCAGGTTGGAGGGTTTTAAAACTGTTGTGCTCTGGAATCTGTAAGTCGTTTTACATGGGTATTTTGCATAAATGATTAATTTATTGTTCATGTCTTTCGTTTTCTAGTTATTGTTCCTTTTGATAGCAGGTTGGAGGGTTTTAACACTAATGTGGTGCAAAATGTGCAAGAAAGTATATTGATTAAGTTGCATTGTTGAAAGAGCCATTGTGGTGTTGGTTTGATAGCAGACTATTGTAAAAATCGTCGCCTTTGGCTCCGTTTTATAGTAGCTTGGAGGGTTTTAAAACTATTGTGGTCCGGAATTTGTAAGTCGTTTTACATGGGTATTTTGCATAAATGATTAATTTATTGTTCATGTCTTTCACTCTCTGCTTATTGTTTCTTGTTATATGTTTGTATCTTTGCCGTTATACCCATTTTAGAGACTTCAAAGAGATTATGGCTTTGTATGGATGGAAAAATTGCAGTTAAATCTTCTTTCTTTCGTCAAAAAATATGGTTAGGGTTAGTAACTTTTTCGCCCTTTGTTTATTGTTTGTAGTTATCTCTGTGCATCTTTGACGTTATACCCATTAACATAGGAGCAATTGCAAATTAACATAGGAGTGATTGTATATATATATATATATATGCAGAGGGTTAGTATGAAAGCATAAAGATATTCCAGATAAAATTAGTTTAGTGGTTGTTAAGTGTTATTCTAATAGGCTTTTTACAGTTTCTCTATTTGTTTATAGTATTTAGTGCCAGGTAATGTAGCTCGAATTTTCAATTAAGTCTGTGGTGTTATACCCATTTTGCATAGATTATTGGTGCCCATTGGCTTAATGATTTCTACTTAATGTGGGTTTCCGTTCATCCGTCATTTATGTGTGATTCTTAAGTGTTATTCTAACACCTCTTACAACTGTTACATAGACTGCTTGTCTTGTACGAATATGTTTCATGATTTTTTTTTCCTTCATCTGTTTGAAGCTCCTTATAACAAACCATTAATTGCCGTGGTTATTTTGTTTGGATGGAACATGTTATGTGTCTTGCATCAACATGATATTCTTTTTTTCTCAACTGTTTGAAGTTCCCCATAACAAACTGTTCTTCATAATCTTTTTTTTTAGTTCCCCATAGCAAACTGTTCATTATCGTAGTTTGCCTCTTCTATTCTCCATATTTAAAAGTTCTATTTAATGTGGGTTTTCGAACATCTGTCATTTCCCTGTGATTGTTAAGTGTTTTTCCAATAACTCTTTTCCAATTTCCCTTTTTGTCTATAATATTTAGTAGCGAATAAGTGTTCTTCTAATACCTCTTATACAATTACTCTATTTGTCTTCAATATATATGCGTATATGTATCTGTCTATGTTTCGAAGCATTGATTTTCACATACAGTTCACATTGTATATATAAATATATATATATATATATATATATATATTTATATACACATATATAATATAAATATATATACATGTGTATATGTATGTATATATGTATATATATATATCTATGTATGTTTTACTAATAGTTCTTTTACAATTTTTCTATTTGTCTATAATATTGAGTGCCAGATAATGTAGCTTAAATTTAGAATCGACAAGCCAACTGTTACATAGATTGATTGTCTTGTATCAATATGTTTCATAATATTGTTTTTCCCACTTCCCCATAACATACTATTCATTATTGTAGTTCACCTCTTTTATTCTCCATGTTTTTAAGTTCTACTTAATGTGGGTTTCTAATCGTCTGTTATTTTCCTGTGATTATTAACTGTCTTTCTAATAGCTCTTTTATAGTTTCCCTATTTGTCTATAATATTTAGTGCCAAATAATGTAGCTTGAATTTTGAATTGACAAGCCAACTATTACATAGATTGCTTGTCTTGTATCAAATTGTTTCATGATATTGTCTTCTATCAATGTTTTTGTGTATTTAATTAAGGATTGTGCCCTCATGTATTTTTTTGCATGGCATGACACTTTAGGAGTTTCTTATTCTATTGTCCTTGTGACAAGAATTGTTTTTCTTTCAAAATTCTAAAATTTTGTAGATTGGTATAAACTACAAACATAACATTGACCTGTACCTTTGAACTGCTTTCATTTTTTTTTGGTATGTCTATGTTTTTTGGCCTCTGGTTGTTGTTCCTTGTTATCTCTGCACATTTTTGGTGCTATATGCATTTTGTAGAGCTTATTGCTTCGTATGGTTTTTTTGCTTGGCATGACACTTTAGGAGTTTCTTATTCTATTGTCCTTGTGACAAGAATTGTTTTTAAGTTTCAAAATTCTGAAATTTTGTAGATTGGTATAAACTACAAACATTGACTTGTACCTTTGAATTGCTTTCAATTTTTTTTGGTGTGTATGTTTTTCGACCTTTGGTTATTGTTCCTTGTTAGCTCTGTGCATCTTTGGTGCTATACACATTTTGTACAACTTATTGCTTCATATGGTTTTGATAAATTTAAGTTAAAATCCATTGAAAGGGAATGGTATGGAATGTGAACTGTATGTAAAAATTAATGCTATCCAAAGTTATGTTCCACCCTTTTCCTGTGTATGTTTTTATACTTTGTCAGACTGAAACATTGAATACTGCATTTACTTCCTCCTGTGCCACCGTACAACAATGCCAAGATGCATTAACCCATACACGAGCAAACACTTACCATTCATGACAAGAGGCATCAACTTGATGCACAGAGGCTTCATGAAACAATTGATGTGATTAAGGAGGAAGGGGTCAAGAGTGCAAAATATTTCATGAAGCCTCTGTGCATCAAGCTCATGCCTCTTGTCATGCGATTTTGGTGTACTCAAAATGGTAACGATGTGCCCTCTTTTCATTGAAGGCTATAAAATAGAGCATCTTGCAAACACCAACTTAAAGAACAACAGTGTAGCTAAAGAGATATACATGTGCACATATAAAGTTTTTTTTGTTCAAGACTATAAAATAGAGCATCTTGCTTGAAAAAGTGCATGGTCCCTACATTCCTTCTATCACAAATTTCTCGTGCTTTCTGTTTGCATCAGTCGAAATTCAGCTTTTCAAAGATTCTCTAACACTTTTTTTATAATTCCAATCATTTGTATGTGTTTTTTTGTTTATGCAATGGGGAGTAACAGTCAGCATAAGAGGAAAAGTAAAATGAAACTTACATCAAATCAAGTTGAAGCATATAGAGAAAAATATAGAGAAAGTCATAGGAAAATAAGACAAGGTACGCAAAATATTCAAATTGAAGCTTCTTCCGAACCATTAAATGTTAATTCAAGTGAAGATGAAATAGAATTTGAAAATATTGAACATCACATTGAAATTGAAAATGAAAACATTGAAAATGAAATTGTTATTCAAATTTTTTTGACGAAAGAAGATTTAACTGCAATTGCTCCTATGGTAATGGGTATAACGCCAAAGATGCACATAGATAACTACAAACAATAAACAAAGGGCGAAAAGTGTATGTGTATGTGTATGTATATGTGTATGTATATGTATATGTATATGTATGTGTATGTATTTAGAATTGACAAGTCCCAAGAATCCGACTTTCTAGATAGATAGATGAGCATAGTTAATGACATGCCATGTAATTTATAAACATGAAACTATTTTTTCTTGATGAGCATGCTGTTTTTGTAGATAGAAATCTGGATAATTGTAATCATGGGATATGCAACTTTCATTGGTTAAATATTTGCAAAACATGTATTGCACTTGAGATTGCGAGGATGAAGAAACAAAGGAACTATTTTGCCCTGCAGAGAATGTAGGGAGATGCTATAAAATTTGTGGTATTTGTCATGACTTTATAATTCATGGCATTTGCTAAGAAATTACAAGTCATGCTGTTCGCTATGGATTTTATAGCACTTTTGACTGCATACTCTGTAGGGCAAGAGTGTTTTGGTGTGTGTGCCTCAAATTTTTCACATGATGATTATGTGCATTACATGCTACGTATACGTCTACTTCAACACAGGTGCTCCAAAAAATATGTTCATCACTCCCAACTATATAATGTTCACATATCAATAAATAGATTCAGTAAACCAATTGTAAATACTATTAATTATTTTTAGTTTCACATTGTCATATATGTATATGTATATATATAAACAATAAATGAAGGGCAAAAAAATTACTAACCCTAACCATATTTTTAGGCAAAAGAAAGAAGATTTAACTGCAATTGCTCCTATGGTAATGGGTATAACGCCAAAGATGCACAAAGATAACTACAACCAATAAACAAAGGGTGAAAAGTGTATGTGTATGTATATGTACATGTACCGAAAGTTGTATAAGTCAGTAACATGTTTTGAATATTCCAGTATATTAAATTATATATGCACATGCTCTACAAACATTATCAAAAAAATTGTGTTGCATTTGACTAATAAGTTTAAAATTCTACAACTATGTTCTATTTTCCATTTTCAGTGCATATATACCCTAAGTTTTCTCATTTGTCCTTGATGCTTTGCTTGCACATATTCTTATGTGTTCTTGCCAGCTTTCCAATTGGTTTTATTTGATTCAAATAACTATCAAATGTTGACCTATAGAATTCTCTTTTGAGCATTTCCTTGTTTCACTCTTCCTGTATATTACGTTCAGAAATATAATCTTGTCTACATTGGATTTTTGTCTAATATATGATAAGACTCCATGCAATTTGCGGCGCGTTGCCCGAGCATCTTGGCATTTTTGTACGATGGGGCAGGAGAAGTAAATGCAATATTCAATGTTGTAGCATGAGGATGCATATTATTTTTGTTGCATTGTGAAACAAGCCACTGTGGTGTTGCTTTGATAGCAGAATATTGAAAAATGCTGCCATGCACCTCCGTTAGATAGCAGGTTGGAGGGTTTTACAAGTGTTGTGCTCTACAACCTACAATGTTTGGCTTCTTGTTGTTGCTGTAAGTTGTTTTGCAATGTCTTTTTGCCGTTCCACACATCTAACTAGCCTCATATTTTGATAGATTCAAATAAAATGTTGCTTTGCAATAATATCATGTTGGGATCAATGTAAGCATAGATGGACAAGGAGATATGAACCCCATATGTGGGACAATTGCTGGCTAAAAGATGACCGTAGCTGTAAGCATAAACAAGGTTTCTTTTATAAAATTATATTTTACTAAGTTATACATTCAACTCTTTTCTTCCTGCATGGTTAGATAGACTCTAGTACATATCAAAATCAGGTATGCTTATAAAGTTATTTCTGTGCATTTTATGCTTTGAAGCAAAACCTTTGATATTTCTTTGATGTCTTCCTTTTAACAATAGCTGGGTTTTGCATCCATGGAATTGGTTTTATTTTCAAATAAGATCTCCCATATATTCTTCTTTCCCTATATTTATCAACATTACATACATGTTCCATCTTGCCCAATTCTTTATCAACATTCTCTTTTTCTTAAAGTTATTGCAACAAAGAAAACACTACAAAAAAGGCAATCATGTATGAGAACACAATTTTTTTTTGCAACTTCGTCATTGTACAATATATGATGAAACTTGATGAAATTTCTCATTGGCATTTTGTAGTTTTCTTGCTTGGGAGTTTGCTAAGAGCCCACGAGGTTTCATGATGCAAATATGGTGGGGGGGAGAATGACCATGGGTTTTGTGCTTTTTCCTTTCACTGTCATATATTTTTTGCTACATATATACATGCATGCACGAATTCTTACATGCACTAGACTACAATAAACATAGTCTACTGTACACATTATATTTTTAGTTTTCTTGCTTGGGAGTTTGGCAAGAGCTCACAAGGTTTCATGATGCGAATATGGTTGGGGGGGGGAGAATGACCACAGGTTTTGTGCTTTTTCCTTTCACTGTCATATAGTTGTTGCTATATATATACATGCATGCACAAATTCTTACATGCACTATACTACAATAAACATAGTCTACTATACACATTACATTTTTTCATGTCTCTATAGTTATCTTTTCAACTTATGGGAAAAATTATCTATAGGCAACTCTTTATCAACATACCCATCTTCTTAAAGTTGTTACACGAAAAAAATACTACAATATAAGAAATCATATATGGAAATAGCGAAATTTCCCCTACTTCGCCATTGTGTGATATATGATATGGCTCCATTAAATTTTTGATGGGTCTTCCATACTTTTCTTGCTTGGGGGTTTGGTTAGAGCCCATGAGGCTTCATGATACCAATATGGCAGGGACGAGAACGAGCATGCGTTATGTGGTTTTGCCTTGCAACATCATACATTGACTACTACAAATACACAACATATTGTATTTTGCTGACTGCATTTCTCCATGTTTATACAACTATCTTTTCAGCTTGCCAAATCAACTATTTAAACATGCTTCTTTATGACGATACCTATTTTCTTTAGGTTATGACAACCATTATATGATGCAATCCTAAATGTTTTTATGTAAAGAAAACCTTTCCCATTTTTTAAACTTACACACAAGTAACAAAATTTGAAACATATTGATACAAGATTCAAGCTACATCCTTTGATGGTAAATATTGAAGACAAATAGAGAATTGTTTAAGAAGTATTAGAATAACACTTATTTGCTACTAAATATTATAGACAAAAAACCACATTAAATAGAGCTTTTAAAATATGGAGTATAGAAGACACAAACTACGATAATGAACAGTTTGTTATGGGGAACTGAAAAAAATAATATCATGAAGAACAATTTGTTATCGCGAACTTCAAATAGATGAGAAAAAAGAATATCATGAAACATATTGATACAAGACATATATAACATGCTCCATCCAAACAAAATAACCACGACAAAAATTCAAAATTTAAAAAATTGAAAACAATCCTTCTTACAAGAACTATAGAATAATTTGTTACAGGGAGCTTCAAACAAATGAGAGAAAAATAATATCATGAAACATATTGATACAAGACAAACAATCTATGTAATAGCTGACTTGTTAATTCTAAATTCATAATTTTTTTGCAATCCTTATTAACCAGTGATGGACATTTAGGAACATTCTTTGTTCAAGAGGTAAGGCACCATTATCTCTACAAAAACCCTCTTTCATCCCAACATATGAATGATAGTTTCTCTAGAAATATGGGTACTTTTGTCATCTACAAGAATGTATGGTATCTTTACAATTTCAGTCCATCTTTTCTCTTAGACAAATAGGGAAATTGTAAAAGAACTATTAGAAAAACATACATACATACATATATATATATATACATACACACATACACATATACATATATGGGCGATCCTACAATAGTGGTTTACAATTTTTGGCCAAATTGGACACTAAAATATATATTTTTAACTAAATCTTTACTTTTGGGCACCTATAGCGGCTAAACCGTGAGGAATTTGAAGATGATGCAAACTAGAGTTTTGTGACATTTTTTTGTAGATTCTAAATATATTTTTTTCAAAATTTTTGGAATTAGTTTTCACTTCTTTTTCCATCTCCCTCGAAAACTAGTTTTTTCTTTTCTTTTTAGAAAACAACATTTGTAAAAAGTGATGCTCACCGTATAACACAACTTTTTTTCCATGAAAGATAAAATTCTAATTCTTTCAAATTTAGATTTGTAACTGATATCTAGTGCTTTCACTTGGTTAGATAGTTTTTTATTGAATATTTTTCTTTAATCAAGTTTCAAAGTCAAACCAATTACAATTCGCATAGCATAGCTGACTGATAACATGTAAATTTTTTTGTATGTATCGAAATTCATTTTTGTTGTTGGATCAAGGACTTCAATATCTAGTGCACTCATATTTTTCAATTTTTTTGATAACTGCTAATTTTCCAATGTAGAACAAAGAGCTTGACTTTGGTGAAAACCTATGTTTAATAAAACTAAAACAAATACATAATAAAACCAAAACATATTAAAATTATATTCGTTGGATAGCTTGTTTCGAGGACTACTTGATTCTAGTTGGGTTTGTAAAGTTTGCCATTTTCGTCTTCAACTCGAGCTCCGAAGTGCAAAAATTTAGATTTTTTTTGTGTCTGAGGGGGAGAATGAGGGATAAGGGGGGTTCAAATGAACCCCTAGGGGTTTGAGCGAACCCCTAGGGGTTTGCTCGAACCCTGGTTCAAGTGAACCACCCTTCCATAATGCATTTTGTTTGTTTTTTGGGCAGGAAAAAATTAAATGGGTTCGCTCGAACTAGTAGGTTCATACGAACCCCTAAAATTAATTTTTTTGCCATGGGGTCATTTTTTCTGAGTTTTCCTTCCTCACTTGAATTGTAAGCCACTTTTGTGGGTTTACCCATATATATATATATGTATGGGTGATCCCACAATACTAGTTTACACTTTTTTGGAGATCCTAATTTTTGCTGAAATCACATATTTTAAGAAAATATAATGATTTAAGCCTTGAAAAGTTCCATTTAAAGGATTCCAATTGAAGAGGGTTTGATCAAACCCCCTTGGCTAGAACCCCGCTAGTTTTAAACCATACCTATAATAGAGTCTCCTTTACACCCATCAAAATGCTAATAAAAAACCACTTTTGATTTATCTTTTGGGGGATCAAATGAATTCATTTAATTTTTTTTTTGTATGTAGTCCTTATTATAAGCTTCCCAAAAAGTATAATTAATTTGATTATTATATGCATTGATGTGGCATCACATGATTTGTTGCTTTTTAGATCTAAGGAATACATTTCATTCAATTATGGGTAATCCTTGTCAACACTAACAACTTTAAAGTCACAACTATTGGTCCAATATTGTTAAAAATATTAGGCATTAAATCAACAAATGCTATAACAACTATTTGAACATGCTTAGGTACTGGGTCCTCTCCCCTAGTCCATCTATTATCTTAACAAACTACAAAGTATATCCCACACCAAAAGATTTTTGAAAATGACAATGTCAACCATGGACTTTCATTTGATTGAAGGCACTAAAATGTAATTAGTTCAATTCATTGTGTTTTCTAAAGAGGTGTGTAATAGAGAATTTACATGTGTTTATAGTTATTAGTTTTATCTATGTTAATAGTTAATATTTATCATAATTTCAATTGATTCTTTGTTTCGTAATATTTGTAAAGAGTATTAAATATTCTTTGTAAGCCTTTTTAATAGAATTACTTGAATTTTTAATAAATTATAATTAGACAAATATATAATTGATTATTAATATTTTCTTTAAAAATAGTAGATGAATTATATATAACTCTATTATATATTATTTTTCTTTTTCCTTTTTTAAGAAAAAGGAAAATAATATTAAGAAGGATTTATTATATTTACAACATAGAGATTTCCAAATGGCTAGAGCTATAAATAAGGCAAGAAGGAAAAAATTCAAGGAGGTTTTCAACTATCCCACTTCGAAGAACTTGGAGAGACCATATGGCAACCATACTCTTCAAAAACATCACATCTCCTTTTATGCTATGCTAGAAAGGAGGAGAAACCAAGCACATACGAAAAGGATAACCGAGCTATAATACTAGTAGATGGCCTTTGAAGAAGATTTCCAAGAAGAGAAGCAAACAAGAAGCTTGAGCTACAAGAAGGAAAAATGAGGAGGGTCAGGCTTGATTATTTTGAACAAGTTGAAGCTATGAGGATTTATCAAAAAAAAACCCCCACTTAGAGACATTCCATTTGTGATCATCAAGAGACCATTTGGCAACACAATCCAAAACCACATTCCATTCCTAGGGATACAAACAAATAATATAGCTTTGAAGTTAGGTGTAAGACTAAGAATCTATTTAGCTAAAGTTGCCAACCTCTAAGAGGACTCCTAAGTCCTTGTTCTATTTAAAAACATCCCGTTTCAAGAGCCACAACGATGTCTTGAGCGTTCATTTGATTGTTGTTGACCTCCATGGTAAAAGAGAAGAAGAAATGGACAATCCCATATTTAGCATGACCAACCTCTCCATTCTCGATAGCATTCAAATTGCAATGAGAAGAGCCATTTAGTATTAATTTTGAAAAATCCTATTAAGGGTGGGGGACCATTTATTTACCCTATTCACCTTTCTAAAGGCCTTAAAGATCAAGTTGTATTGACTTAAGGGAGCAACAAAAAAATGAAGCTCAAGGCATTTTGAAAGTTGAAAATTAGAAGATATGACCTCATCCAAAGAACACTTAGTTACTATAGTTTCTTTGACATAATCCATGACCTTTTTCCACACTTGTTAAATGAGACTCTGATGTCTTTGAAAATTTGACAATTTTGTTCAAGCTAGATTTGCTACAAAATGAAAATAGGACCAAGATCCTAGGTGACAACAAGAGAATAAGTAGAAGTAAGAAGTCAACCCAATCTTCCTTAGAACTTAAACAATGAAGTAACATAAATGATAGGTTGGTCCCATATCTGCCACCATTTCTCCCAAATATCTAACATGGGAGAAAAAGTGAGCAACACATTCTTCATTAGTGCCACATAACCCATTTGTAAGGGCCTTGAAATCCTCTCTTATGTTATCCTAGGTGGGAAAATTGTTTTAAGAAAGCAACTAGATAAAGAAGTTGCATTTAGGCTAACTAAATTTGTTCAAAATTTTGTTTCACCAAGGAAATTTTCTATTTTCACCATTCTTCAACTCTAGGGACTAATAACCAATAACTATCATATAATTCCCTTTAGGATCTTGGCCCCATGTGAGAACATTCACTTCCTTTGGAGAGCAACATGACATATTTGTAAGAATGGAAGAATGGGTAGCATGAGCTTTAGGAGTTCCTTCCATAGGCCATCTACTGTAATCCTTCGTATTGAGCACATAGTGATACTGAGAAGGGGGAGGTGAATCAGTATCTAACAATATTTTACTTTTCGAAACTTAACCAATCACAATGAAAACATTCAAGTAAATTCTAGCAATTAAGAAAAAATTGAGAACATCGATTTAAGTGGAAACCCTTTCAAGAGAAAACCACGACACAATATTGCATATATATATTATAATTTAATCTTCTTCTTCGTGTAGGCTCCAACCTACTATCAATGTCTCCAATCTCTACATAAACTAAGCTCCAACTTAGCAAGAGGCTCCAACCTCTACTTGATAGGCTTCAACCCCCACACGAATTGAGCTTTAACCCAACAAGAGGCTCCAACCTATTGGAGGCTTCAACCCCCACAAACATGATCCACTGATAAATTTGCTTCACACTCAAACCTGATCCACAATCACATAGCAATATTCCTTTCAAATCTAATCATATACTTCCCTTCAAGTCTGATTCAAATCATGGCATTATCTTTACATAAATTTATGGCTTACAATTTGCTCTTATTTTTCATATAAATTTGCAATTGTCTTTCACACATAGGCTGCATATATCCTTTAGTATGAATTTGATATACTCTTCATTTCTCTATCTTTTCCTTATCTTTTATATCTATTCTTTTTTAATTAGAAATATTCATTGAATTTCTTACTTTTTCAAAGTCACCTTTCACTCTCCTTTTATAGATTCCTCAAGGGAGATGTCTTTTACAAATAATAGTGTCCTTTCTTAATCACACCTTTTCATTATCATTTAATTAACACATTCTGTCTTGTATATGGGGCGCTGCATTTAAAAAATAATATTTACTTCTTTTACCTTTAATTATTTTCTAATGCTTTATTAATATGGATCACATCTTTTTGATTTTATCTTTATTCAACTATTTTGTCCTTTCTGATTTTGTCTTTATTCACCTCACTTTAGATATGATTGTCTTATTCATGAATCGTTGGCTCTTCTTTATTCTTCATGAGTCACATTTTTTAATTATTTGAATTGCACCATTTTATTAAATATGATGTTTTCCTTAACAAATGGCGAGTGCCTCATTTAGAGGGAGGTCGACTCTTCTTAACAAAAAAGTATTTTAATTTTTAAACTTCATCTTGGCGCCTTTATGACTGATGCATTTATATTTATATTTTTCTTTCTTAAATAAATTATTCTTTAGAATATCAATTGTTGTATTTTAACCCACACAATGATCATTAATTTGGTCAATTTAAAACTTCATTTGGATGGCCAGCCAACATAGAATGTGGTCAGCTATGTATGCTTCCTTATTATATCTGCTACTTTTAATCATAGTCACTGCCTATGTATTCTAATGAGTCGACCTTTTACTCCCAATAGTTTAATTTATTTGATGCATTATATTTGTGTTGTCTCCTAATAGTGCACCCATGCTAAGTTGCAGAACTTAGAATATTGGAGAAATATGGGAACTTTTCTAAGGATGTGAGTCACCTAAAGTAGAAAATAGCCTCTAGAGTAAGCTGGCTCTTATGGTACTCACCTAATTAACTATTCTAATGTTTTGTAGAGGAAAGAGTCAGTAGGAAACATAAAATGAAAATTAATTCCTATTGTGATGCACCAAAACATTAACTAAACTTGTAAAAACAACTTGCACACACAGTTTTGATCAATAACACAACTTGACATGCACAACTCAATTCTATATGCTTTTGCATCAATATTTCATGAGGATATAATGCACAATCCTAGAAGGAAATAAACCTTTCACAACTTGAACTATTTGCACTCCAACACAACTCAAAACCTGCAAAATACATATACTTTCTCTAAAAGATGCTACTAATGAGACACAACAACAAGGAATGAGATAATTTCACAAGTAATTGCATCAATTATCCAAATGCACACAATAGAACAAAAAATTAAGAAGGCAAACTTTCTTATCTCCATTGATCTCCAAGGTGTAAATTGCTATACATGCCAAAATGAGTTACAAATATTGTCTTTTTCTGCAAAGGACTTCAAAAGTCACAAAGTAGACAAAAGAGAAAGATAAGAACTAACTTCAAAAATGAAGTTTGAAGCTACTTATGCTTTTCCAAAAGGTTGCATAAAAATGGGGACTACAAACTCCTTTGGTCATGCATAACCAAAAGGCCTAAAATCTAGCCCCTAAATCCACTCCAAAAGGCTCATGGACGAAGAAAAGGAAAAGCCTTGAACTCACCTGTCATAAAGGCATCCAAAATTGCTCCAAAATGCTCTCAATTCCCTCCAAAACTAAGTCAAAACCACTCCTATATTCTTGGCACTTGTCTGTCAACTTCCTCCAACCTCCCCTATATGCTTGGCATAACCCATAAATCTCCAACTATATCTCCTTTGACCATATCTTGAAAGCAATGTATCCCTATCTTGCATCATATACAACATTAAACAAAGTGATTTATAATTTCATCACTTTAATAATGTTTTTACATTTCAAAAGTTTCAAACTTCTGCAAAATAAAAGACACTTGATTTGACCTATGTCTTGGGAGACAATGCAAAATTTATATAATTTAGGGGATCTCCCTAAATACTTAGCATATGAATACAAAGGGGAAATTATTTTATGTTACAAAAGTTTAAAAAGAAAGGAAAAAATGCCTTAGGCTATTGGCCAAAGTTTAGGGTTGAAACCCTAAACACCAAAACCCATGGGAAAAGCATTCTCCACCTTCATTTTTCACTTAGAACTTCCAGAAACTTTGTTCCACTCTGCAAATCATGAGGGCGCTGCTATGGTTTCTTGCACCTTGAGGTTCTGATTCAAGCTTCCATAGAGGTTTTAGTTGGAAATTTGCATTCATATTCTATGAGAAATCAACAAAAATGAACTTGGGTAAGCTCTCTGTCTATATAAACTTGCATTTCCTTTCAATATTTGTGGAAAACAATGCTGCCACGAGCTCTTTTTGTGTGGAAATGATGAATATGTTTTGGTAATTTTCACGCTTGTAAGATTTTTGAGAGTTTATCTTTTCTAATGTTGAGGGCTTTGAATCTCTCTATATCTTGCACTTTATGGGTTTTCATTTTCCTTTTGTAGGTATGTTCGAGGGTTTGCTTTCACTTGAAATCCCTTAATAGTTTGGACTATTTCATGATGACTGTCCCATTTGATTTTATTGTCATACACAACTGTGAAACTTTGGATTTGAAAGCTTAGGGTTTTAAATGAAACCCTTTATGCATGCCCTACAAATATGGCTATCCTTGACATACCCTTTGCATCAATTTTCCTTTGCTGAGCTATTGAATAGAGAGATTATGTGGAATTTAAACAAGGTCATAACTTCCTTTTACCTTAGTAACAGTGGCACCAATATACCAATCCACTTTAACTAATTAGATGTTGTCTTCATCTTTGAGTTGCTCTTCACTTTTGTTTTCTGTTTGTCTACAGAAATTTGTTGACCTGGAAAATCTTGGATATTAAAGAAGACTAAAAACTCCATGCTTCCCCATCAGTATGGTAAATCAATGCATCTTTGAGGTAATACAAAATAACTGTAGTTTCAAGTATCAATATTGTGAATGCCCACATGATGCTTTTCAGATCCTAGTTCAAAATGACACTTTTAACTACCTTGGAATTTCCAAGGATGTTGACATCACAACATTCAATATCTCCAAAATGGATGTGCTTTTAGAGGCCATTAAGTTGTGACTTCCATGTGAAACCTCTTTGCATGATAAATCAAAGGCATTATTCATAGTGTCTTCATGCCAACAAAAAACCTGCTCCAACTTCTATCATGACTGCCCTTATGTTCATTTGAGGATATGACTATCATTGATTTCTTGATGATTGAATGTCCCATGCCCTTGTTTACTTCATTGGTCTTATATAGGAATTATTAGAACTGTATTTTCCTGCCATCATGTTTCCTTTCCTTCTAGTATTTCTATGACTTCACTTCAAACTATAGGCTCCTCACTTATGATTGTCAAAACTCCTTCAGCTGCTCTTTATGATATCTTTCACTATGACAATGATGATGCAAGGGTTTCTAATAAAAGCATAGATTTTACCCCTATATCTCTTTTCTCTACCCCCATAACCAAGTTGAAACCACAATCCACATGAAGTGCTCTAAGGATGGTACCATATGTTCTATCAAAAACTACATATCTGCAATATGGACTTGTTCTGTCCTTCATCATACACAAAAGTACACAAACCATGAAAAAATGCAATTAAAGATACTTCAATACCTTTGTCTTGACACACTGTGATATTGTTACAATAATCTGCACTTTATAACCCCATAATCTTCACAAATATGACTCTCTCATTTAGTGTCTGTTCTTCTTGTTTCCAGTTATTGAGCTCTTT
This sequence comes from Sequoia sempervirens, assembly GCA_007258455.2. Taxonomy (NCBI): domain Eukaryota; kingdom Viridiplantae; phylum Streptophyta; class Pinopsida; order Cupressales; family Cupressaceae; genus Sequoia; species Sequoia sempervirens. The sequence goes on from VDFB02000015.1 coordinate 290,715,301, forward strand.
TATGCTACTATCTTCAATAGATGCTTGACTTGTAAGGATATCTGCATTAAATGACTGACATCTATTCTCCCTTGTTCCTTCATGAATGTCACTGCTGCCTTTGGGATTCATGCTGTCATGTCTTTGCATTCTTAACTTGAATGCTCCATAATCTTGCCATATGTTCTGAGTATGAAAGCTTGTCAAAGACTTGCTTATGTAATGGATTTCAAGCAGCAATAGGTCAATTTCTGGAGCAACCATGCAATAGGGACTGAAGCAGGGATGTAACAGTTTAACTTGGGGTTTGTCATTCAGCCAATGACGGATCCCTACTCTTTCCATATGCCTTTTTCCTTTTATATCTTCAAATGTATAGTTTATGCTTTCTATTGTATTAAAATAGTTATTCCCACGGCTTGTGTGAGACACCATACATTTGTGACTATCAACAAAAGACAACATTTGCGCAAAATTTGTTGAATCTTTGTCTTGTATACATTTGCATAATGAATTGCAATTTATTTGATAACTACTTCTGTGCATATAAATGGAACTTCAACAAAAATCAATGTGTACCTTTTATCAATATTTTGCAAAAACTATCTCAGCTCTACCTAATTGAGTTGGAAGCTAAATTAGGTAACATTTTTGGCGACATCTAGGATATGTTTTCCTACTAAAAATCTTGACTAGTTGCCTGAAATTATCCATTGGGCACATGAGTCAAAAGGAAATTGACAAGACTTGAAAAATAGTCTTGCATAGTGCTGTAACTCATCAAAAAAATGCATAACACCTTCAAACCTTATTCATCCTACCAAAAGACTCAAAACAAAAGGCAAAAACACTTATTGGACTTGAAACAAAACCTATCCTAACCTAGACTAACTGACAAAAGGAATACCTAAACGAAACCATTAACTGGTTCATAAAAGTAGTTTCCATTTCTTTGCAACTTGCAATGCTCCATATGTTTGTGAGCATTGAAGAGGAAATCAAGAAATGATAGATGTTTAACCAGCTGTTGCAATGCCTCTTGAATGGAGAAAAAAAATCTACTTACCCACTTATGTTGACCATTCATGCTGTGTTGAAGTGGATAGGACATTTGGGTATGCTTTCTTTCATTAGAATCCTCATGCTTGGGTGCAAGAATGACTTGTGATGCATTTTTGGCCTCCATCGTAGTTAGATACTTGATAGGACATCCCCTTGAAATCTTTGGACTAGCTACTTCCTTTTCTTCTTTTGGCGTGACGATATTCTTCATTTTACTCTCATGGTGCTCCTGTGCTACAAGCAGTCGATTTGGAACTTCATGATTTTCCTCTTCTTCTTTCAAAGAACTTAAGAAGGATGATATTATGTTATCATGGATGCATTCTTCAAACCCTTCCGCCCCTTTTTCATGGATTTCCTGTTCCATGGCTAAGTTTGGACAAGAGAGAAGACAATTTGAATGATTAGGAATAACATCATTACCTTCACCTTGTATGATAACTTGCCATGTTAATTCCTCCTCCATGTTCAACAGACCATCCTCTTCCATTAGGATAGCTAATAAATCATCAAAGCTATCAACTCTTGGAAGGCTCTTAGGAACAACTAGTCCAAGCTCAAATTCCTTATTATTACCCAAGGAGGTACACTCCAAAATAGGATTTTCTTCTTCAATGAAGGAAGGAAAATGTTCAAACAATGAGATATCCTCTTTCAACAAACTTTCAATTGATATATCAGCCTCATGCTCTTCTGTAGAGTAGAAAGGAAGCTCCTCCAAGTAGATAAGATCTTGCAAATAAAATTCATGAGAATTTTTTTGACTTGAGAAAATGGAATCCTCCACATCAAGACCATATTTTTCCTCTTGCTCCATGTTTGAGTGACTGTCTTCAACCAACAACTCATCAGATTGTTTGATGTCTTCTTTGCTCTAGAAATGTTGTTGATGTGATAAAAAACACACCTTCATCATTTTAAATGAAAGAAGGTAGTTCATGAAACCAAGCTGTAGGATAATCTTCTTAATTAACCTCTTTTACTTCTTCACCCTGCTGCCCTGGCTAACTTATTGAAACAACTTGATCATTTTCAACAAAACTAGGAAAATCATTAGCTAAAACATTGAAATATTCCTCTTGAAAGGTCTTCCCTTGTTCAATATTTTGCTGCTCTAATCTGTAATGCCCTAGAACTAAATGCAATGGATTTATATTTCTAATCCTCTCCTTGATGAGTGAGCTATCCTGATCAATGGGCTACTCTGTAACTACACTAGGCTGTACCTTATTACTTTCCTCAACTTGCAAAGGATGAAGGCTTGTGAAACTTGGAATTTTATTTGGCTTAGATTCTACCTCCTTTTCCTCTTCCTTTTGTTCAATGACTTCCCATGAAGAAGACCACACAACATGCCCTCGTTTGTAAGGACAAATAGTATATGGACAAGTTGGTATAGAATGTTTTATCTCCTCTTCTTCTACCTTTTGGATACTAGAGCATGGTTCCATTTGTATGGTTGGTGGAGGAACCTCACAGGGTAGAGTATATGGCCCTTTCCAACTTGGAATCTTAAGGGTAGAAGGCTACTTGAAACTTGGAATTTCAAAAATTGGAGAAGGTTCATTGGAAGGACCAACTTGACTTATAGGATGGATTTGTATGAAATTAGGAAGAGAAGGATTTTGGACCTTAGGCTCTTGAACTTGAGCTATCAATTTCCTTATTTTCTCCTCCTTGGCAACAATTTTACTATCCAAACATTCCTCTTCATACATTCTTTCCCTTTCCACCTCCTATTGATGACAAAAAGCTTGATAGGATTTCTCCTCTTGCTACATGTTATACTCATTTTCTCTAACTATCTCCAACATTTCCCTTTGAAACTGTAGCAATATCTCCTTGATGATACCGAAATCAGTATCCATGTTAGAAATTTGAGATTGACTAGGGTGACTATAAGGTTCGTTCAAAGTAGGATTAGTTTCATAAAGTCTGGTATGGGTATAAACATGCTACAAGGAAGGTTGTGAAAGAGTGTTATGATTGTAATGAGGAAAAAGGGTGTTTGGAGACCAAAAGCTTGAAATTTCATGGTATGGAGGAGGGTAACCATAGTGATGGTGATGATTAGACACTGCAAGGATAAAACATAAAGTATAGGCAAGTCTAGACAACAAACTTGGAATGATAATAGACAACAAGGTCTTGAAACACTAGAAAGTGTTTCAAAACAAAAATTAGAGTCACCAGGTGCTAGGAAAGTAATTCAAATGGTAAAAACTAAAGAGTAGCACCAACCTAATTTAGTTGCAGGTATCCGGACTGCTGAAACTAGCTAATATATGATTGGAGTTGTCATGGTGTTGTTTGTATTGCCTCCAAAGGATGATAATAATGAGGAAAACAACAAATATCTTAGTATTTTGATGAAAATTTCATCATACTTGTCCCACAGGGCATGCCAAAAACTATTGTCTCCTAATAGTATGCCCCTACTAAGTTTTAGAACTTAGCATATTGGAGAAACATGGGAACTTTTCTAAGGCTGTGGGTCACTTAAAGCAGAAAAGAACCTCCAGATTAAGCTGGCTCTTATGGTACTCACCTAATTAATTATTCTAATGTTTTACAGAGGAAAGAGTAAGGAGGAAACATAAACTGAAAACTAATTCCTACGATGATGCACCGAAACATTAACTAAACTTGTAATAACAACTTGCACACATAGTTTTGATCAATAACACAACTTGACATGCACAACTCAATTCTATATGCTTTTGTATCAATATTTCATGAGGATATAATGCACAATCCTAGAAGGAAGGAAACCTTTCACAACTTGAACTATTTGCACTGCAAGACAACTCACAACCTGCAAAATACATATACTTTCTGCAAAAGGTGCTACTAATGAGACACAAAAACAAGGAATGAGATAATTTCACAAGTAATTGCATCAATCATCCAAATGCACACAATAGAACAAAAAATTAAGAAGGAAAAATTGCTTATCTCCATTGATTTCCAAGGTGTAAACGCTATACATATCAAAATGAGTTACAAATCTGTCTTTTTTCTGCAAAACAATTCAAAAGTCACAAAGTATACAAAAGAGAAAGATAAGAACTAATGTCAAAAATGAAGTTTGAAGCTACTTATGCTTTTCCAAAAGGTTGCATAAAAATAAAGGCCTGAAAACTCCTTGGTTGTGCATAATGAAAAGCCTAAAATCTAGCCCCTAAATCCACTCGAAAAAAGGCTCATGGATGAAGAAAAGGTCAAGCCTTGACCTCACCTATCATAAAGGCATCCAAAAATTTCTCCAAAATGCTCTCAATTCCCTCCAAAACCAAGTCAAAACCACTGTATATTCTTGGCACTTGTCTGTCAACTTCCTCCAACCTCCCTATATGCATGGCATAAACCATAAATCTGCAACTATATCTCCTTTGACCATTTATTGAAAGCAATGTATCCCTATCTTGCATCATATACAACATTAAACAAAATGATTTATAATTTCATCACTTTAATAATGTTTTTACATTTCAAAAGTTCCAAACTTGTGCAAAATAAAAGACACTTGATTTGACCTATGTCTTGGGAGACAATGCAAAATTTATATCATTTAGGGGACACCCCTAAATACTTAGCATATGAATACAAAGGGGAAATTATTTTATGTTGCAAAAGTTTAAAAAGAAAGGCAAACATGCCTTAGGCTGTCAGCCAAAGTTTAGGGTTGAAACCCTATACACCAAAACCCGCGAGCAAAGAATTCTCCACCTTCATTTTTCACTTAGCACTTTTGGAAACTTTGATCCACTCTACAAATCATGAGGGTGCCACCATGGTTTCTTGCATCTGGAGGTTCTGATTTGAGCTTTGATAGAGGTTTTAGCTAGAAATTTGCATTCATGTTCTATGAGAAATTAACAAAAATGAACTTGAGTAAGCTCCCTATCTGTATAAACTCGTGTTTCCTTTCAATATCTATGGAAAACAATGTTGTCACGAGCTCTTTTTATGTAGAAATGATGAATATATTTTTGTTCTCTTCATGCTTGTAAGATTTTTGAGAGTTTATCTTTGCTAATGTCGAGGGATTTTAATCTTTTGTATCTTGTACTTTTTGGGTTTTTATTTTTCTTCTGCAGGTATGCTCGAGGGTTTGATTTTAATTGAAATCCCTTAATAGTTTGGACTATTTCATGATGACTGTCCCATTTGATTTTATATTCATACACAACTGTGAAACTTTGGATTTGAAAGCTTAGGGTTTTAAATGAAACCTTTATGCATGCCCTACAAACATGGCTATGCCTTGACATACCCTTTGCATCAATTTTCCTTTGCTGAGCTGTTGAATAGAGATAATGTGGACTTTAAACAACCTCATAGCTCCCTTTTACCTCAGTAATAGTGGCACCAATGTACCAATGCACTCTAACTGATTAGATGTTATCTTCATCTTTGATCTTCTCTTCACTTTTTCTTTCTTTGTGTCTATAGACATTTTTTGACCTACAAAATCCTCAATATTAAAGAAGACTAAAAAATCCGTGCTTCCCCATTAGTATGGTAAATTGATGAATCTTTGAGGTTATACAAAATAATTATAGTTTCAAGTATCAAGATTGTGAATGTCCACATGATGCTATTCAGATCCTAGTTCAAAATGACACTGTTGTCTACCTTGGAATCTCTAAGGATGTTGACATCACAACCTTCAATATCTCCAAAATGGATTTTCTTTTAGAGGCCATTAAGTTGTGACTTCCGTGTGAAAACTCTTTGTATGATAAATTAGAGGCATTATTCATAGTGTCTTCATGCCAACAACAAACCTGCTCCAACTTCTATCATGACTGCCCTTATGTTCATTTGATGATATGATTTTCATTGATTTCTTGATGATTGACTATCCCGCTCTTGTTTACTTCATTGGTCTTATATAGGGACTGTTAGAACTGTATTGTCCTACCATCATGTTGCCTTTCCTTCTAGTCTTTCTATGACTTCTCTTCAAACTGAAGGGTCCTCACTTATGATTGTCAAAACTCCTTCAGCTACTCTTTATGATATCTTTCACTATAACAATGATAATGCAAGGGATTCACATAAAAGCATAGAATTTACCCCTATATCTCTCTTCTCTTCCCCCAAAACCATATTGAAACCCCAATCCATAGGTAGTTCTCTAAGGATGGTACCATATGTTCCATCAAAAACTGCATCTCTGCAATATGGAATTGTTTTGTCCTTTCATCATACGTAAAAGTACATAAACATTGACAAAATGCAATTAAAGATACTTCAATACCTCTATCTTGACACACTGTGATATTGTTACTTACAATACTCTACACTTTATAATCCCATGGTCTTCACAAATATGACCGTCTCTCATTTAGTGATTGTTCTTGTTTCCAATTATTGAGCTCTTTTATGCTACTATCTTCAAAAGATGCTTTACTTGTAAGGATATCTACATTAAATGAATGACATCTATTCTCCCTTGTTCTTTCATGAATGTCATTGATGCCTTTGGGATTCATGCTATCATGTCTTTGCATTCTTAACTTGAATGCTCCTTAATACTACCATATGTTATGAGTATGAAAGCTTGTCAAAGGCTTGCTTATGTAATGGGTGTTGAAATCTTCTTGATGTGTAATAATGAACATGCACTCTTTCTCCTCTCTTAAACCAAGAGGGCAACATGCTGGGATCAACCCTTGTGGGAGCCCATTTTACTCCACATGCTATGATGTCAAAATGAAATAATCCAACAATGAAAATTTCACCTATACCTGCACAGTGAAAAAACATGTTAGATAAAACAATGGAACTCAGAAATGATGGATATTAATAATGATCTTCTCTTCTTATTTGATATCTAAGATGCTGCAAAACCATTTCAATGCTTTATGAGGATAAATTATACATTTTTTGTTATAGCATATGCAAAGAATATGGGTCCCGAGCTCTAACACAACTTTTCTTCATCTCTTGCAGGCATTTCAAGCAGCAATAGGTCAACTTCTAGAGCAAACAAGCAAGACGGATTGAAGCAGGGATGTAGCAGTTCAATTTGGGGTTCGTCATTCAGGAAATGATGGATCCCTACTCTTTCCATATGCCCTTTTCCTTTTATATCTTCAAATGTATAGTTTATGCCTTCTATTGTATTAAAATAGTTATTCCCACAACTTGTGTGGGACACCATACATTTGTGACTATCAATAAAAGACAACATGTGTGAAAAATTTGTGTAGTCTTTCTCTTGTATACATTTGCATAATGAACTGCAATTTATTTGATAACTAATTCTATGCATATAAATGGAACTTCAGCAAAAATCAATGTGTACCTTTTATCATTATTTTGCAAAAAGTATCTCAACTGTACCTGATTGAGCTGGAAGCTAAATTAGGTAACATTTTTGGTGACATCTGCAATATGTTTGCCTACTAAACATCCTGACTAGTTTCTTGAACTTATCCATTGGGCACATGAGTCAAAAGGAACTTGAAAAGACTTGGAAAACAATCTTTCATACTCCTGTAACTCATTAAAAAATATGCTTAACACCTTCAAACCTTATTCATCCTACCAAAAGAATATGAAAAAACTAATTGTGCAAAACAACACTTATTGACTTGAAACAAAACCTATCCTAACCTAGACTAATTGACAAAAGGACTACCTAAATGAAACCGTTAACTGGGTCATAAAAGTAGCTGCTCCTTCTTTGCAACTTGCAATGCTCCATATGTTTGTGAGCATTGAAGAGGAAATGAATAAATGATAGATGTTTAACCAACTGTTGCAATGCCTCTTAAATGGAGAAAAAAATCCACTTACCCACTTACATTGACCATTCATGCTGTGTTGAAGTGGATATGACAATTGGGTATGCTTTCTTTCATTAGAATCCTCATGCTTGGGTTCAAGAATGACCTGTGATGCATTGTTGGTCTCCATCATAGTTATATGCCTAATAGGAAATCCCCTTGAAAGCTTTGGATTGGCTTCTTCCTTTTCTTCTTTTGGCATGATGATATCCTTCATTTTACTCTCATGGAGCTCTTGTGGTACAAACAACTGATTTGGAACTTCATGATTTTCCTCTTCTTCTTTCAAAGAACTTAAGAAGGATGGTATTATGTTATCATGGCTGCATTCTTCAAACCCTTATGCCCCTTTTTCATGTTAGTCCTATTCCATGTCTATGTTTGGACCAGAGAGAAGGCAATTTGAATGATTAGGAATAACATCATTACCTTCACCTTGTATGATAACTTTCCATGTTAATTCCTCCTCCATGGTCAACAAACCATCCTCTTCCATTAGGATAGCTAATAACTCATCAAAGCTATCAACTCTTGGAAGGCTCTTAGGAATAGTTGGTCCAATCTCAAATTCCTAATCATTACCTAAGGAGGTACACTCCAAAATAGAATTTTCTTCTTCAATGAAGGAAGGAAAATGTTCAAACAATGAGATAGCCTCTTTCAACAAACTTTCAATTGATATATCAGCCTCATACTCTTCTGTAGAGTAGAAAGGAAGCTCCTCCAACCAGCTAAGATCTTGCAAATCAACTTTATGAGAAGTTTCTTGACTTGAGAAAATGGACTTCTCCTCATCAAGACCATATTCTTCCTCTTGCTCCATGTGTGATTGACTGTCTTCAACCAACAACTCATCAATTTTTTTGATGTCTTCTTTCTGCCTTGAAACTATTGTTGATGTGATAAAAAACACACCTTCTTAATGATTTTCAATGAAAGAAGGTAGTTTATGAAACCAAGATGTAGGATGATCTTCTTGATCAACCTATTTTACTTCTTCACCCTACTGCTTGGCTGAATTATTGAAACAACTTGATCATTTTCAAAAAAACTAGGAAAATCATTAGCTAAAACATTGAAAGATTCCTTTTGAAAGGTCTTCTCTTGTTCAATCTTTTTTTGCTCTAATTTGTAATGCTCTACAACTAAATGCAATGGATTTATATTTCTAATCCTATCCTTGATGAGTGAGATATCCTGATCAATGGGTTGCTCTGTAACTACACTAGGCTGTACCTAATTACTTTCCTCAACTTGCAAAGGATGAAGGCTTGTGAAACTTGGAATTTTAATTGGCCTGGATTCTACCACCTTTTCCTCTTCCTTTTGTTCAATGACTTCCCATGAAGAAGACCACACAACAGGCCCTCCTTTGTAGAGACAAATAGTATCTGAACAAGATGGTATAAATTGTTTTAGCTCCTCTTCTTCTAAGTTTTGGATGATAGAGCATGGTTCCATTTGTATGGTTGGTTGAGGAACCTCACAGGGTAGAGAAGATGGCCCTTTCCAACTTGGAATCTTAAGGGTAGAGGGATGCTTGAAACTTGGAATTTCAAACATTGGAGAAGGTTCATTGGAAGGCTCAACTTGACTTATAGGATAGATTTGTATGAAATTAGGAAGAGGAGAAGGGTTTTGGACCTTAGGCTCTTGAACTTGAACTTGAGCTATCAATTACCTTATTTTCTCCTCCTTGGCAACAATTTTCCTATCCAAACATTCCTCTTCATACGTCTTTCCCTTTCCATCTCCTACTAATGACAAAAATATTGATAGGATTTCTCCTCTTGCTACATGTTATACTCATTTTCTCTATCTATCTCCAAAATTTCCCTTTGAAACTGTAGCAATATCTCCTTGATGCTAACGAAATTAGTATCCATGTTAGAAATTTGAGATTGACTAGGGAGACTACAAGGTTGATTCAAAGTAGGATCAGTTTCATAAGGTCTGGTATGGGTATAAACATGCTGTAAGGAAGGTTGAGCAAGAGTGTAATGACTGTAATGAGGAAAAAGGGTGTTTGGAGACCAAAAGCCTGGAATTTCATGGTATGGAGGAGGGTAACCATAGTGATGGTGATGATTAGACACTGCAAGGATAAAACATAAACTATAGGCAAGTCTAAGGATAAAACATAAAGTATAGGCAAGTCTAGAAAACAAACTTGGAATGATAATAGAAAACAAGGTCTTGAAACACTATAAAGTGGGTAAAAACAATAATTAGAGTCACCAGGTGCTGAGAAAGTACTTCAAATGGTAAAAACTAAAGAGTGGCACCAACCTCATTTAGTTGCAGGTATCTAGATTGCTGAAACCAACTGATATATAATTGTAGTCGCCATGGTGTTGTTTTTATTGCCTCCAAAGGTTGATAATATTGAGGAAAACACCAAATCTCTTAGTATTTTGACGAAAATTTCATCATACTTGTCCCACCAGGCATGCCAAAAACTATTGTCTCCTAATAGTGCACCCCTACTAATTTGCAGAACTTAGCATATTGGACAAACATGGGAAATTTTCTAAGGCAATGGGTCACCTAAAGTAGAAAATAACCTCTAGAGTAAGCTAGCTCTTATGGTACTCACCTAACTAATATTAAAATGTTTTGCAGAGGAAAGAGTGAGGAAACATAAACTGAAAACTAATTCCTACGGTGATGCACCAAAACATTAACTAAACTTGTAAAAACAACTTGCACACACAGTTTTGATCAATAATACAACTTGACATGCACAACTCAATTCTATATGATTTTGCATCAATATTTCATGAGGATATAATGTACAATCCTAGAATGAAAGAAACCTTTCACAACTTGAACCATTTTCATTCCAACACAACTCACAACCTGCAAAATAAATATACTTTTTGTAAAAGGTGCTACTAGTGAGGCACAACAAGAAGGAAACAAATAATTTCACAAGTAATTGCATCAATCATCCAAATGCACACAATAAAACAGAAAATTAAGAAGGAAAAATTGCTTATCTCCATTGATCTCCAAGGTGTAAATTGCTATACATGTCAAAATGAGTTACAAATACTATCTTTTTCTGTAAAAGAATTCAAAAGTCACAAAGTAGACAAAAGAGAAAGATAAGAACTAACTTCAAAAATGAAGTTTGAAGTTACTTATGCTTTTCTAAAATGTTGCATAAAAACAGGGACTACAAATCCTTTGGTCATGCATAACCAAATAGCCTAAAATCTAGCCCCTAAATCCATTCCAAAAAGGCTCATGGATGAAGAAAAGGTCAAGCCTTGACGTCACCTATCATAAAGGCATCCAAAATTGCTCCAAAATGCTCTCAATTACCTCCAAAACTAAGTCAAAACCACTCCTATATTCTTGGCACTTGTCTGTCAACTTCCTACAACCTCCCCTATATGCTTTGCATAAACCATAAATCTCCAACTATATCTCCTTTGACCATATCTTGAAAGCAATGTATCCCTATCTTGCATCATATACAACATTAAACAAAGTGATTTATAATTTAATCACTTTAATAATGTTTTTACATTTCAAAAGTTTCAAACTTGTGCAAAATAAAAGACACTTGATTCGACCTATGTCTTGGGAGACAATGCAAAATTTATATAATTTAGGGGATCTCCCTAAATACTTAGCATATGAATACAAAGGGGAAATTATTTTATGTTGCAAAAGTTTAAAAAGAAAGCAAAAATGCCTTAGGGTGTCAACCAGAGTTTAGAGTTGAAACCCTAAACACCAAAACTTGCGAGAAAATCATTCTCCACCTTCATTTTCACTTAGCACTTCTGGAAACTTCATTCCACTTTGCAAATCATTAGGGTGCTGCCATGGTTTCTTGCATTTGGAGGTTTTGATTCAAGCTTCCATAGAGGTTTTAGTTTGAAATTTGCATTCATATTCTATGAGAAATCAACAAAAACAAACTTGGGTAAGCTCTCTGTCTATATAAACTTGCATTTCCTTTCAATATCTTTGGAAAACAATGTTGTCATGAGCTCCTTTTGTGTGGAAATGATGAATATGTTTTAGTTCTTTTCATGGTTGTAAGATTTTTGAGAGTTTATCTTTGCTAATGTCAAGGGCTTTGAATCTCTCTATATCTTGCACTTTCTGGGTTTTCATTTTCCTTTTGTAGGTATTCTCGAGGGTTTGCTTTCACTTGAAATCCCTTAATAGTTTGGACTATTTCATGATGACTGTCCCATTTGATTTTATTGTCATACACAACTGTGAAACTTTGAATTTGAAAGCTTAGGGTTTTAAATGAAACCCTTTATGCATTCCCTACAAACATGGCTATGCCTTGACATACCCTTCACATCAATTTTCCTTTGCTGAACTGTTGAATAGAGAGATTATGTGGACTTTAAACAAGCTCGTAGCTTCCTTTTACATTAGTAACAGTGGCACCAATGTATCAATTCACTTTAACTGATTAGATGTTGTCTTCATCTTCGAGCTACTCTTCACTTTTTCTTTCTTTGTGTCTGCAGACATTTGTTGACCTGCAAAATCTTGGATATTAAAGAAGACTAAAAAATCCATGCTTCCCCATCAGTATGGTAAATCAATGCATCTTTGAGGTAATACAAAATAACTGTAGTTTGAAGTATCAAGATTGTGAATGTCCACATGATGCTATTAAGATCCTAGTTCAAAATGACACTATTAACTACCTTGGAATTTCTAAGGATGTTGACATCACAACCTTCAATATCTCCAAAATGGATGCGCTTTTAGAGGCCTTTAAATTGTGACTTCCATGTGAAACCTCTTTACATGATAAATCAAAGGCATTATTCATAGTGTCTACATGCCAACAACAAACCTACTCCAACTTCTATCATGACTGCCCTTATGTTCATTTGAGGATATGACTGTCATTGATTTCTTGATGATTAACTATCCCACCCTTGTTGACTTCATTGGTATTATATAGGAATTGTTAGAACTGTATTGTCCTACCATCATGTTTCCTTTCCTTCTAGTCTTTTTATGACTTCTCTTCAAATTGTAGGCTCCTCACTTATGATTGTGAAAACTCCTTCAGTTGCTCTTTATGATATCTTTCACTATGAAAATGATAATTCAAGGGTTTCTAATAAAAGCATAGACTTTACCCCTATATCTCTTTTCTCAGCTCCCAGAACCATGTTGAAACCCTAATCCATAGGAAGTTCTTTAAGGATGGTACCATATGTTTCATCAAAAACTGCATCTCTGTAATATGGATTTGTTCCATCCTTTCATCATACACAAAAGTACATAAACCTTGACAAAATACAATTAAAGATACTTGAATACCTCTATCTTGACACACTATGATACTATTACTTATAGTACTCTACACTTTATAACCCCATAGTATTCACAAATATGACTGTTTCTCATTTAGTGACTGTTCTTCTTGTTTTGAGTTATTGAGTTCTTTTATGCTACTAGCTTCAAAAGATGCTTGACTTGTAAGGATATCTGCATTAAATGAATGACATCTATTCTCCCTTGTTCCTTCATGAATGTCACTGCTACCTTATAGATTCATGCTATCATGTCTCTGCATTCTTAACTTGAATGCTCCTTAATCCTACCATATGTTCTGAGTATGAAAGCTTGTCAAAGACCTGCTTATGTAATTGGTGTTGAAATCTTCTCGATGTGTAATAATAAACATACAATCTTTCTCCTCTGTTAAAACAAGAGCGAAGCATGCTGGGATCAACCCTTGTGGGATCCTATTTTACTCCACATGCTATGATGTCAAAATGAAATAATCCAACAATGAAAATTTCACCTATACTTGCATAGTGAAAAAACATGTTAGATAAAACAATGGAACTCATAAATGATGGATATTGATAATGATCTTCTGCTTCTTCTTTGATATCTAAGATGTTGCAAAACCATTTCAATTATTTATTAGGATAAATTATATATTTTTTGATATAGCATATGTAGAGAATATGGGTCCCAAGCTCTAACAAATTTTTTCTTCATCTCTTGCAGGCATTTCAAGCAGCAACATGTCAACTTCTGGAGCAACCAAGTGAGAGGGACTGAAGCAAGGATGCAATAGTTCAACTTGGGGTTCGTCATTCAGGAAATGATGGATCCCTACTCTTTCCATACGTCCTTTTCCTTTTATATCTTCAAATGTATAGTTTATGCCTTCTATTGTATTGAAATATAGCTATTCCCACGGCTTGTGTGGGATACCATATATTTGTGTCTATCAATAAAAGACAACATTTGTGCAATCTTTCTCTTGTATACATTTTCATAGTGAACTACAATTTATTTGTCTACTTCTGTGCATATAAATGGAACTTCAATAGAAATTGATGTGTACTTTTTATCATTAGTTTGCAAAAACTATCTCAGCTCTACCTAATTGAGTTGGAAGCTAAATTAGGTAATAATTTGAACCAATAGAGAGTTAAACTCAATACAAAATCATCAATGATTTTTCATCTTATCCAAAGTACAATGTCTTGAATGTTTTCTTGACATTCATTTCATTTTTAATGAACACACTAATAATATCCCATATGCCTTGACATAGATTTCATTTTCCATCATTCAAAAACATCTTGTTCATTTGGTTTGACATCAATAAAAACCATTTCCTATATTCTCCCTTTGACATGAATGACAATATTGTCTTGTTTTGACATCAACGACAATATTTCCAACAATTTTTGCCTGTCATTGATGGCAACACAATCATAATTCTTTATTTTTTCTTTGCTCCCCCTTATTCTATCTCCCCCCCTTGACATCAATGGCAAAGGGACACTTAATATATTCTTTTCTTCATGATTTGATTCTCTCCCTTTTGTGATGCTCCCACTGTCTTGTAAATCTTCCCCTTTTGGATATTTTCTAATGCCCCTGCTTTCTCTAATATTTCTTTTCTCTAACTCTTCTTGACCTCTCTTTTCTTTTCATATAACTCTCTCTTGATGTATCTCTCCACCTTTCTATAATTATTCATCCTTTTCATTAATGGTAAAGGGATATTCATTATACCTCTATCTTTTTTCTTCAATAGCATCTTGAATATAAGTATAACCATCATAACTTACTACCGTTTATCTTTTTCTTCTCTCATTGCCTCAAGTCTTTTATGCAAGATTGTTTATTATTTTTACATCTTCATGTTTTTAACCTTAATCATCCCAAAATCATAACTCAATGATTTTTTTGTATGCTTAGTCATTCTTTAGTCTCTCTTTCTTTTCCCAATCATATCTTCTCTTTCTCTACTAATTCTTTCTTTTTGATCAATGACAACGAAGTGCTTGTATAGAATATGCCTTAGCTGATCTATCTTGTATTATCTTCTTCATGAAGCTAAAATAATGCAATGGTTAGCTCCCATTTAAATCATACTTCTCCTCATGTTTGTGTATGAAGTGTGTTTTACACCCATAGATTCTTCTTTCTTTCTCATTATCTTGCATTTGTTTCCTTCTCCACACTTTTTCTTCTTCTTTTTGATTATTCATGGCTTTGACTTTCTTATTTTTCTTAGGGTATTCCACAAATTCACTTCTATAGAAGTGTGCTATATGCTCATAATTATTGCACTTGTAGCACACAACATTGTATTTCACCAAATGACTAAAGGAATTATAGCTTCTTCTTGAAAACTCATAAGCATCTTTTCTCCATCCATCATTTCTCACTTGTGTTTTACAATTTCTTGCTTTATGAACAAAATGGTTTCATTTATAATAAATTATGTCATTCTTTCTATTTGGAAACCCATAAGAACTTTTCTTCTTGATCCAACCACTATTTCTTGCATGTGTCCAACAATCTATTGCTTTGTGACCAAAGTTATTACATGAATAACAATAATCATAAAAGGAATGTTGGGACTTGTTCATTTGTGTTTTCCTTGGAAGAAATGATCTTTTGATATTTTCTTTGTTGTCTCTATTAATTTTCTATGAGACATTGTTTTCCTCATTTCCTTTATTTGGTGGCTCATTTGAAAGTTGATCCGCTTTTGATCTTTTCCCTTCTTCAAATCCAACCCCACTCTTGTCACATGTGGGCTTTTGGTCATTTATGATTTTATCAATTTTTTTTGAGCTTCTCACATTTTTCAATTGTTGATTTAATTGTGCTACAGTCTTTTCCAAATACTTCGTTAGTGATATAGTCTCAGAGTCTAACTATTCACAATTCTCTTCCTATTACTTTATCTTTCTTTTCATTCATTCCTTAATCCTTTTTTCCTCTTCAAACTCAACTTTCAGATCTAGGATTATTTTCTTGGCTTATTCTTCATTCCTTTTTGCTTGTTCATATTGTGATTTTATGTCCACAATTGTCTTCTCGACATCTTCAAGGATTTGTGATATCTTCGCTTTGGATTCACTTTCTTCTTGAACTTCTAATTTTAAACACACATTTCTTCTTTTAAGTCAATGAATCTCATCATATGCTAAGTGAATTTCTTTATCAATTTCCACTTCTTCATCATCCTCGACATCCCTTTTATCTTCTATCATCATGAATAGTATCTTATCTTGATCTCCATAAAATTCATCATTTTTTTCTTTTGATCCATCATCATATTCATTGGAACAAAGGCTCCTCTATTACCTTTGAAAGTTATTCTTCCTCTCGAACTAGTTTTGATTATAGATCTTCCTTGGCTATTGATATCCTCTTCCTCTATTCATATTGTAATTTTCTTCATAGTTGCTATTCTCCATGTTCCCTTGTGGAAACTTAGAAGCAAAATGTGTTAGATGCATAAAACAATTGAGAGGGGGGTGACTCAGTTGTGCATTAAAACCTTCAAAACCTTATTAAGTATTAGTATGAATGTAGATAAATGGAACAATGACACATCCATAATAATTCACAATAGAACACCAAATTTTAACATGGAAAACCCAATTAGGGAAAAACCATGGTGAGGATTAACTCACTATATAAAAATCAAAACCTATTACAAGAGGCTTACTACCTGAAGGGCTTACTACCCAAAAAGGAAAGGTTCACTGCTAAGGGCTCACTATGTAGAAAGATCACTTCTTCCAGATTAAAAATAAGAAATTACAAGGAGGTTCACTACCTCAGAGTAACTGGAGAAACCATCACAATGTCTCTTTACCATCCACAACCTTTGGCTCACTGCCTCCAATGACTTTTGGCACACTAAATTGTAGACACCTTCTGCTCATTACTTCATGTAGTCTTAGGAATTCTTGCTTGCACTCATATGTCAACACACAATCACACATACATCATTCCATACCACACCTCCAAAATGTTGACCTTGCATATGTATATATATCTTTTGCAACCTTGAATAACCTTCTCTAAGTTGGCTTTAATGAAATGTATGCACCTCAAATGTGCAATCACCAAATAGGTCAACACCAAACACCTCCGTAGTGGAAATAAGTGAAGACATACCATATCAAGGGTTAACCAAGAATAAAATATACAATGACACGCTACACCAGGCTTCCACAAACCACAAAGCTCATTCACAAACAACACTAACACACTAGGTTAGCCAAATCAACATTAACACTATCAAGCAACCAAATTCACACTTCACTAAGGCTAAAAACATTATGTGGACCATGTAGCAACATTACACATCCTAGAATATTCCAACACCAATAGAATATCCAAAAACATTGGCAAACACATGAAACTGAGAATACTATCATCCTGTGCAACCAATCAAACTGCCATTGATATATAACTCATGAACCAAGCTTGCAAAGCAAATAAAAACTAAACACACCAAGGGAAGGTAGGTACATACAATATCAACACATTCCCAAATTTGGAAGAAAAGAAACTTCAATGCATAGAAATGCAGAGCAACTCCATTTCTCCAAGATATCCCTCTTCATAAGCCAGAGACAATCCAACACACTGTCAAACATATCTTCTACTATTGTACGATCTAAAACCTGAAACTTTGGATATAACACCTTTGAAGACTTCTAATCATGACGTTCAAACCACACAAGCACATATTCAAGAATGAATAACTGAGGAGCAAAATACAAAACACTTCCCAGTCACCTTATACAGTCTTTATGGAAATTTTCTCAAAAGCACTTGGAAACCAAGTAACCCTGTTGCATTTGCAACACCTGCTCAACACCATAAACACCTTCTCAACATATCCATACTAGAGGTTGAAATCAATGAAAACACTAATGACAACCTAGTACACCAAAATGTCCTACTCTACCATAATTAAAACATATAACAAAAGACTTACTTGGATACTTACTTGTGCCCTTCTTTGGCCTCCTCACGAAGTGAGCTTCTTCATCTATCTCACCAAATTCATCATTAGGTTCATGTATCTTGTATTTTCATCTTTGAGCTACCTCTCTCTTTGATGGTTTATCTTCAATCCTCATTTTGTAGGCAATTAGGATGCCATGCAAATCATCCTTGGTCATTTATCCAACTCTCATTTCTTTGATTGAAAATATTTTAGAATTAAACGTCATAGGTAGAGATCTCAATATCTTTTACACAATAGTTGAAATTGTTTGATTTTATCACCAAGTCCCACCACGGTGTTAACAATTTTTTCAACTCGAAGAAAATATTCAGCTATGTTTTCTTCTTCTTTCATTCTAAGGCTTTCAAATATTTCCTCGTGTGTTTGAAGTTTAACCTTTTTCACTTTTGCATCCCCTTCATAAATGCTATTTAACTTATCCCATATTTCCTTTGCAGTTTTGCAATGCATCAACTTTATGAATTCAAATTCTGCCAATCCACACAATATGACATTTATAGCTTTTGAATTGTTTTCACTTTCTCTTTTAGCATCTCTATGCGGAAGATGAGTCATAGGTATAGTATATCCATCTTCCACAGATTGCCAAATGTCATATCCCAAAGTACTAAGATATGTCTTCATTCTTAAGCTCCAAAAAGAATAATTAGTTCCATCAAACAATGGTGCCTTGTTTGATGATAATCCATAAAATTCTTGTCTGACCATTTGTGCTCTTATGATCTACCTTCTAGTGGTTAGGCTATTTGTGAAGGAACCCTCTTTGATATCAATTGTTGAGCACACAATGATACTGAGAGGGGGGGTGAATCAGTATATAACAATCTTTTACTTTTCAAAACTTAACCAATCACAATAAAAACATTCAAGTAAAATCTAACAATTAAGAACACAAAGGGAACACTGATTTACGTGGAAACCCTTTCTAGAGAAAACCACAACACAATATTTTTTATATATTATAATGTAAAATCTTCTCCTTCTTCTAGGCTCCAACCTTCTATCAATGTCTCCAATCTCTACACAAATTGAGCTCCAACTCAACAAGAGGCTCCAACCTCTATTTGATAGGCTCTAACCTATAGGAGGCTCCAACCCCCATATGAATTGAGCTTCAACCCAACAAGAGGCTCCAATGTCAATTTGATAGGCTCCAACCTATTGGAGACTTCGATCCCCACAAATATGATCCAATGATAAATATGCTTCACACTCAAATCTGACCCACAATCACAGAACAATCTTCCTTTCAAATCTAATCATATACTTCCCTTCAAGTCTAATTCATATCATGTCATTATCTTTACATAAATTTCTAGCTTACAATCTGCTCTAATTTTCTTTTCAATTTTCTCTTATTTTTCATCTATATTTGTCATATAAATTTACAATTGTCTTTCACAAATAGGATGCATATATCCTTTAGTATGAATTTGATATACTCTTCATTTCTCTGCCTTTTTTCATCTTTTATATCTACTCTTTTTTAATAAAAAATATTCATTGAATTTCTTACTTTTCAAAGTCACCTTTCACTCTCCTTTTATACATTCCTCAAGGGAGATGTCTTGTACAAATAATAGTTTCCTTTCTTAATCACACCTTTTCATTATCATTTAATTATCACCTTTTGTCTTGTATATGGGGCGCTCCCTTTATAAGATAATATTTACTTCTTTTACCTTTAATTCTTTTCTAACACTTTATTAATATGGATCACACCTTTTTGATTTTGTCTTTATTCAACTATTTTGTCCTTTCTAATTTGTCTTTATTCATCTCACTTTAGATATGACTATCTTATTCATAAATCGTTGGCTCTTCTTTATTCTTCATGAGTCACATTTTTTAATTGTTTGAATCTCACCATTGTATTATATATGATGTTTTCCTTAACAAATGGTGAGCACCCCATTTAGAGGGAGGTCAACTCTTCTTAACAAAAAAATATTTTAAATTTTAAACTTCATCTTGGTGCCTTTATTACTGATGCATTTATATTTCTATTTTGCTGTCTTTAATAAATTGTTCTTTAGAATATCAGTTGTTGCATTTTAACCCACACAATGATCATTAATTTGGTCAATTTAAAACTTCATTTGGATGGCTAGCTAGCATAGAATGTGGTTGGCTATGTATGCTTCCTTATTATATCTACTGCTTTTTAATCATAGTCACTGCCCTTGTATTCTAATGAGTCGACCTTTTACTCCCAATAGTTTCTTTTATTTGATGTATTGTATTTGACCCACCCAATAGAGAATTAAACTCAACACAAAATCATCAACAATTTTTCATCTTATCCAAAGTACAATGTCTTGAATGTTTTCCTAACATTCATTTCATTTTTAATGAACACACTAATAATATCCCATATGCCTTGACATAGATTTCATTTGACATCATTGAAAAACATCTTGTTCATTTGGTTTGACATCAATAACAACCATTTCCTATATTATCCCTTTGACATCAATGACAATATTGTCTTCTTTTGACATCAATGACAATATTTCCAACAATTTCCCCCTTTGTTATTGATGGCAACACAATCATAATTCTTTCCTTTGCTTTGCTCCCCCTTTGACATCAATTTCAAAGGGACACTTAATATACTTCTTTTCTTCATGCTCTAATTCTCTCCCTTTTGTGACACTCCCCTTGTCTTGTAAAGCTCCCACTTTTGGGTATTTTCTAATGCTCCCCCTTTCTCTAATATTCCTTTTCTCTAACTCTTCTTCTTGACCTCTCTTTTCTTTTCATATAACTCTCTCTTGATGTAGCTCTCCACCTTTCTATAATTCTTCTTCCCTTTCATTAATGTTAAAGGGATATTCATTATACCTCTATCTTCTGTCTTCAATAGCATCTTGAATATAAGTATAACCATCATAACTTACTACTGTCCATCTTTTTCTTCTCTCATTGTCTCAAGTCTTTTATGCAAGAGTGTTTATGATTTTTACATCTTCATGTTTTTAACCTTCATCATCCCAAAAGCATAACTCAATGATTTTTTTGTATGCTTAGTCATTCTTTAGTCTCTCTTTCTTTTCCCAATCATATCTTCTCTTTCTCTACTAATTCTTCCCTTTTGATCAATGACAACGAAGTGCTTGTATAGAATATGCCTTAGCTTGATCTATCTTGTATTGTCTTCTTCATGAAGCTAAAATAATGCAATGGTTAGCTCCCCTTGAA
Source organism: Sequoia sempervirens (assembly GCA_007258455.2). Classification (NCBI taxonomy): domain Eukaryota; kingdom Viridiplantae; phylum Streptophyta; class Pinopsida; order Cupressales; family Cupressaceae; genus Sequoia; species Sequoia sempervirens. The sequence goes on from VDFB02000015.1 coordinate 290,736,649, forward strand.
CTCATACTTCTCTTCATGTTTGTGTATTAAGTGAATTTTGTACAACCATAGATTCTTCTTTCTTCTCATTATCTTGCATTTGTTTCCTTCTCCACACTTTTTTCTTTTCTTCTTCTTTTTGATTATTCATGGCTTTCACTTTCTTATTTTTCTTAGGGTATTCCACAAATTCACTTCTACAAAAGTGTTCCATATGCCCATAATAGTTGCACTTGTAGCACACAACATTGTAATTCACCAAATGACCAAAGGAATTATAGCTTCTTCTTGAAAACTCATAAGCATCGTTGCTCCATCCATCATTTCTCGCTTGTGTTTTAAAATTTCTTGCTTTATGACCAAAATGGCCACATTTATAATATATGATGTCATTCTTTCTATGTGGCAACCCATAAGCACTTTTATTCTTGATCCAACCACTGTTTCTTGCATGCGTCCAACAATCTATTGCTTTGTGACCAAATTTATTACATGAATAACAATAACCATAAAAGGAATGTTGGGACTTGTTCATTTGTGTTTTCCTTGGAAGAAATGATCTTTTGATTTTTTCTTTGTTGTCTCTATTAATTTTTTGTGAGACATTGTTTTCCTCATTTCCTTTCTTTGGTGGCTCATTTTAAAGTTGATCTACTTTTGATCTTTTCCCTTCTTCAAATCCAACCCCACTCTTGTCACATGTGGGCTTTTGGTCATTTATGATTTTATCCAAATTTTTGAGCTTCTCACATTTTTCAATTCTCGATTTAATTGTGCCATAGTCTTTTCCAACTCCTTCCTTAGTGATATAGTCTCAGAGTCTAACTGTTCACAATTCTCTTCCTTTTCCTTTAACTTGCTTTTCATTCCTTAATCCTTTTTTCCTCTTCACACTCAACTTTTAGATCTAGGATTATTTTCTTGGCTTCTTCCTAATTCCTTTTTGCTTGTTCATATTGTGCTTTTTGTCCACAATTGTCTTCTCGATATCTTCAAGGATTTGTGATATCTTCGCTTTGGATTCACTTTCTTCTTGAACTTTTGAATTTAAACACACATTTCTTCTTTTAAGTGAATGAATCTTATCATATGCTAAGTGAATTTATTTCTCAATATCCACTTCATCATCCTCATTCTTCTTATCTCCCACATCCCTTTTATCATCTATCACCATCAATAGTATCTCATTTTGATCTCCGTAAAATTCATCATCATTTTTTTTGATCCATCATCATATTCATTGGAGTAAAGGCTCCTTTGTTACCTTCGAAAGTTATTGTTCCTTTTGAACTTGTTTTGATTATAGCTCTTCCTTGGTTGTTGATATCCTCTTCCTCTATTCATATTGTAATTTTATTCATAGTTGATATTCCCCATGTTCCCCTATGGACACTTAGAAGCAAATTGTGTTAGACACACAAGACAACTGAGAGGGGGGGTGAATAAATTGTGCATTAAAACCTTCAAAACCTTATTAAGTATTAGTATGAATGTAGATAAATGGAATAACACATCCATAATCATTCACAATATATCACTAGATTTTTATGTGGAAAACCTAATAAGGGAAAAACCACAGTGAGGATTAAGTCACTGTATGAAAATAAAAATTGATTATAAGAGGCTCACTGTCTGAAGGGCTTACTACCCAAAAAGGAAAGGCTCACTGCTAAGGGATCACTATCTAGAAAGATCACTTCTTCCAGATTACAAATAAGAAATTACAAGGAGGTTCAATACCTCAAAGCAACTGGATAAACCACTGCAATGCCTCTTTACCATCCACAACCTTCAGCTCACTGCCTCCAGTGACTTCTGGCACACTAAACTATAGACATCTTTTGCTCATTGCTTATGGTAGTCTTAGGAATTTTTGATCGCACTCTAATATCAACACATGATCACACATACATCATTCCATACCAAACACTTTTCCAAAATGTTGACCTTGCATATATATCTTCTGCAACCTCAAATAACCTTCTCTAAGTCAGCTTCAATTAAATGTATGCACCTCAAACATGCAACCACCAAATAGGTCAACACCAAACATCTCCATGGTGGAAAGAAGTGAGGACATACCGCATCAAGGGTTAACCAAGAGCCAAAACTACATTGACATGCTACACTAGGCTTCCACAAACCAAGAAGCTCCCCCACAAACAACACTAACACACTAGGTTAGCCAAACTTGCATTAACACTATCAAGCAACCAAATTCACACTTCACCAGGGCTGAAAACATCCTGTGGACCATGTAGAAACATTACACAACACATTGGAATATTACAACACCAATAGAATATCCAAAAACAATGGCACACATGAAACTGAGAATACTATCATCCTGTGCAACTAGTCAAACTGCTATTGATCTATAACTCATGAACCAAGCTTGCAAAAAAACTAAACACTAAACACACCAAGGGAAGGTAGGTGAAAACAATATTAGCACATTCCCAAATCTAAAAGACAAGAAAATTCAGTGTAGAGAAATGCAAATCAATTCCATTTCTCCTAGATATCCCTCTTCACAAGCTAGAGGCAGTCCAATACACTGTTAAAAATATCTTCTACTACTTGACGATCTAGAACTTGAAAATTTGGATATAATACCTTTGAAGAATTTTTATCATCACATTCAAATCACTCAAGAACATCTTCAAGAATGAATAAATGCGAATCAAAATGCAAAACACTTCCTAGTCACCTTGTATAGTCTTTATGCAAATTTTCTCAAAATCACTTGGAAACCAAGTAACCCTGTTGCACCTGCAACACCTGCTCAAGACCATAAAAACCTTCTCAACATATCCATATCAAATGTTGACATCAATGACAACATTGTATTCCAAAATGTCCTACTCTACCATAATTAAAACATACAATAAACGACTTACTTGGATACTTACTTGCATCCTTCTTTGGCCTCCTCGTGAAGTGAGCTTCTTCTTCATCTATCTCACCAAATTCATCATTAGGTTCATGCATCTTGTCTTTTCCTCTTTGAGCTACCTTGAAAGCTACCTCTCTCTTTGATGGTTTATCTTCAATCCTCATTTTGTAGGTAGTTAGGATGCCATGCAAATCATCCTTGGTCAATTTATCCAACTCTCATTTCTTTGATTGCAAAGATTTTAGAATCAAACCTCACAGGTAAAGATCTCAATATATTTTGCACAATATTTGGTTGTTTGATTTTATCACCAAGTCCCACCATGGTGTTAACAATTTCATTGAATCAAAGAAAATATTCAACTATGTTTTCTTCTTCTTTCATTCTAAGGATTTCAAATCTTGCCTCTTGTGTTTGAAGTTTAGCCTTTTTCACTTTTGTATCCCCTTTATAAATTCTATTTAGATTATCGAATATTTCCTTTCTAGTTTTGCAATGCATCACCTTTATGAATTCAGATTTTGCCAATCCACATAATATGACATTTATAGCTTTTGAATTGTTTCCACTTTCTCTTTTAGCATCTCTATTCATAAGACGAGTCATAGGTATAGTATATCCATCTTCCATAGATTTCCAAATGTCATATCCCAAATCACTAAGTTATGTCTTTATTCTTAAGCTCCAAAATGATAATTAGTTCCATCAAACAATGGTGCCCTATTTGATGAGAATCCATAAAATTCTCATTCAACCATTTGTGCTCTTATGATCTACCTTCTAGCGGTTAGGCTATTTGTGAAGGAACCCTCTTTGATACCAATTGTTGAGCACACAATGATACTGAGAGGGGGGGGCTGAATCAATTTCTAACAATATTTTACTTTTCAAAAATTAACCAATCACAATGAAAACATTCAAGCAAAATCTAGCAATTAAGAACACAATGAGAACACTGATTTATGTGCAAACCCTTTCAAGAGAAAACCACAACACAATATTGCATATATATTATAATTTAAAATCTTCTTCTTCTTCTAGGCTCCAACCTTCTATTAATGTCTCCAATCTCTACACAAACTAAGCTCCAACTCAACAAGAGGCTTCAACCTATAGGAGGCTCCAACCACCACACGAACTGAGCTTCAACCCAACAAGAGGCTCCAACCTCAATTTGATAGGCTCCAACCTATTGGAGGCTTTGAACCCCACAAATATGATCCAATGATAAATATGCTTCACACTCAAATCTGACCCACAATCACAGAACAATCTTGCTTTCAAATCTAATCATATACTTTCGTTCAAGTCTGATTCAAATAATGACATTATCTTTACATAAATTTCTGGCTTACAATCTGCTCTAATTTTCTTTTCAAAATTCTCTTATTTTTCACCTATATTTGTCATATAAATTTGCAATTGTCTTTCACACATAGGCTGCATATATCCTTTAGTATGAATTTGATATACTCTTCATTTCTCTAGCTTTTCTTATCTTTTATATCTGCTCTTTTTTAATCAGAAATATTCATTGAATTTCTTGCTTTTCAAAGTAACCTTTCACTCTCCTTTTATACATTCCTCAAGGGAGATGTCTTTTAAAAATAATAGTGTCCTTTCTTAATCACACCTTTTCATTATTGTTTAATTAACACCTGCTAGTGTGAATAAATGTCTTATACCTAGTTATTTCACTTACTAGGGACTTAGTGGACATATTCACATGTTAAGTTTACTTAGGTCCTAAGATTCTTTCTAGAAGGTGTTAGTTGTCACTAGTTGTTATCTTATCTTTTGACAACTAACACATGTGACCTAGGTAGTTGTGATAAGTTGTCTCATATCATAAGATTAAAACACTTGTCACAATCTTATGACATCTTGCATCTCACCTTGGCTATATAACCAAGGGGTCTCTACTACGTTGTACGAACAACTACATTGACTCTTTTTGCATTCATTGATAGGAATACAATTTATTCTTGTCATATTGATCTTTTGAGTATTTTGTGCTTTCCATAGGCCTTTAGATCTTGGGTGGCTATCTCCATAGCCAAATCTTACATGGTATTAGAGCTTTAGTGCTATTGACTTCCCAAATCTGAGGGACCAATCATGGTGTAAAATTCTTGTTGGGTGCGAGTTGAGGTCTTGAGAGCCTTTCCATTGAATCCAAGGTGTCAGAGAAAGTCAAGGTCAACTTTTGTTTCGTCAAAATCTAGCATATTTTATCAAATCTGCAAGGGATCTAGTCATTTTTATTGGAGATGTTTTCATTTTTGCTTAAGAGATCTAGCTTCCACTCATTTGTGAGAAAAATGATTTCTAGGTTTTGTAGCCAGGGTCAAAATTTCATCTGGGTGTCTTTTAGATTTTGCTTATCTTGCACAGATCTGAAGAAAATTGCTATACAAAAATTGTCGTGCATCATTTTTCTCCTAGCTGAAGGTTAAAAAATTTCATTTTTTCATCTTCTGCTTGCTGGATCAAAAAATGATTTATGGGTTTTGTTCTTAGCTTCAAAATATTTCTGGGTTTTTTTTTTATTTTCTACAAATAGTGAGTAGATTTTTTAGAAATCAAATCAGAATTAAACTTTTTTTCTTCTAGAAAACCTGTTTCCTGCAGGCTAAATTCAACTTTTTTGAAAAATTCATAACTTTTGGGCACAGTGTCCATTTTTGGCAAACAATATTGACAGAAAGCTAGTTTCAAGCACTTCACGGTGGTGTAGCCATTTTTTTCAGATTTTGTCATCTACACAAATTTGAGGTTATTTTCATCATGGAGGCAAATGTGAACATTTATTAGTGCATGCACTATTTCCTTTTTTGTGTGCATTAGGTTTGCATTTTTTCTGCACTTCATTTCAATTCTAGATCATTTGTCAATCAATTGTTGCTTCATAGATTCCAGAGTTGTGCCAGTTTGCGAGTTTTCTAGTGTTCCTCGGTATCAGGTCTGCTATTGCTTTTCATGATTCTGACTTGAGTGGCTCTAATATGGTTTCTAACAAACAAAAGTATCTTTCCTTGTTTTCCAAATTAAGGATTCCAGTATTACTCCACAAGTGTGCTTCCAGTGCTTCTTTTTACAACATGTTCTCATTATGGGGGGGGCCCCTGAATGGTCTCTCTTTTCATCCTTTGTGTGGATGGAGATTGATTGGATTTGTGATGGATATCATTATTTTATTTCATCTTTCTTTTGGGGAGGATTTTTGTCCCACTGGGTTTTCTCCTTTTCTCCATTTGTGAGTGATTTCATTTGCATTTGTACATGGGTACCTAACATGGCCTCGTAGCCGGGACCCATCATTGCATCTTTGCATCATTTGCATAATAATTTCCTTCCTAAGTTGCACTTATGGGGGGGTGTTGGTGTAATTAATTATTTAATTACACTTACATAAGTTTACTTAGGCATTTAATTATATTCCTAGGTATCATTTACTAGGTGATAGGTTCACATGTTTACTTAGGATATAAGATTCCTTCTAGAAGGATGAGTTGTCTTTTCTAAAAGTCTTATCTTATCTAGCATCATTTCCTAGGTAGTTAGTTAGTTGTCACATGCCATAAGATTATGACACATGTCAACATCATATTACATACTACATCTCAACCTTGGTTATATAAGCAAGGCTTCATATGTACTTTGCCATATTCAATTTGGAATTCTTGCATCCTTAATCATAACATGATATTTCTACCATTTCTCTCTTGTGTAAGTTATTTTGTCTTGCAAGTGATCTTGGGGTGTTTGAGGAGTTCACCATAAACTCCTACAACACCTTTTATCTTATATATGGGGTGCTGCCTTTATAAGATAATATTTACTTCTTTTACCTTTAATTATTTTCTAATGCTTTATTAATATGGATCACACCTTTTTTATTTTGTCTTTATTCAACTATTTTTTCCTTTCTAATTTTGTCTTTATTCATCCCACTTTATTTATGACTATCTTATTCATGAATCGTTGGCTCTTCTTCATCTTCATGAGTCACATCTTTTAATTGTTTGAATCACACTATTTTATTAAATATGATGTTTTCCTTAACAAATGGTGAGTGCTCCATTTAGAAGGAGGTTAGATCTTCTTAACAATTTTTTTTTTAAATTTTAAACTTCATTTTGGTGCCTTTATGACTGATGCATTTATATTTCTATTTTGCTATCTTTAATAAATTGTTCTTTAGAATATCAGTTGCTGCATTTTAATCCACACAATGATCATTAATTTGGTCGATTTAAAACTTTATTTGGATGGTCAACCAAAATAGAATGTGGTCAACTATGTATGCTTCTTATTATATATGCTGCTTTTTAATCATAGTCACTGTCCTTGTATTCTAATGAGTCAAACTTTTACTCCCAATAGTTTCTTTTATTTGATGCATTATATTTGACCCAATAGAGAATTAAACTCAATGCAAAATCATCAATGATTTTTCATCTTATCCAAAGTACAATGTCTTGAATATTTTCCCGACATTCATTTTATTTTTAATGAATACACTAATAATATCCCATATGCCTTGACATAGATTTCATTTTCCATAATTGACAAACATCTTGTTCATTTGGTTTGACATCAATAAAAATCATTTCCTATATTCTCCATTTGACATCAATGACAATATTGTCTTCTTTTTACATCAATGACAACATTTCCAACACTTCCAATGATATATGGGATTCCCCCACCATGAGTGTACTCTTAAAATCAAAAGTCTTACTTCACATCAATTGTTGCTTTATAGACATCACTCAAGGGATGTCTAAGGGGAAATGAAGAGAGGATTAGGGAGGTCTCAACCATCATTCCAAAAAAGGACATGTGACCATTTTTGACAATCTAGAAGATACCTTATTTGACAATCTAATCATCCTTCTTAAGGGTATTCCAAACCATAAAACCTTTCACAACCAAATCCAATCTTGGAACCTTGGTATCAACCCCCCCTAATTATTTCAAGTTAAGAATTCTATCCCAAACTTGGTTTAGATGCTTACACTATCACCAATAAATTTTAGCAAATATGACTTTCATATTGTGCTTAGTTTTTTTTAGCCTAGGTGATCATGATGCTTAGACTTGCAAACATGATCCCAATTAGTTAGACTCCATCTTTGGGAGTCCAAATTCCTTTCCCATAAGAACTTCCTGGGGAGAGTGCCAAAGTCCTTGAGAAAGCTTTTGGGGGGTAGATACCACTAGGATTTTGTAAATAGGAAGAGCTTGTATGACAAATTTTAAGGGAGTCAATTGGCCAAGAAAAGATGACCATCTAAAGGTCTAGTGACTAACCTGCATTATGAATTTGTTAAGAATTATCTTCTGCTAATCTCTTTTAAGGAATGCAACTAATAAGAGGACACTAAGATACTTGAAATGATGTTTCCCTATTTTAAAGTGTAAAATAAGAGCTATTCTCTATTGGATGATCAAGGGGCTATTAAAGAAAAATATATTGGACTTGTCCTCATTAATCTATTGATTGCAATAAAAAATAAATATCCACAACTTTCCTAAAATTAATAGCTTCTTGAATCTTAGCAACACTCGACAAGGTAGTGTCATCAAAAATTTGTTGATGATCAAGGGGGTATTAAAGAAAAGTATATAAGACTTGCCCCCATTAATCTGTTGGTTAGAAGAAAAAAATCCATGAATTTTCTAAAATTAATAGATTCTTGAAGCTTAGCAACACCAAACAAAGTAGTGTCAATGAAAAATTGTAGATGAGATTGAGAGTCAAGCTCTTGAGCCAGAGTCCAACCTTCAATGCAATGGCTAGTTATCTCATGTTTTAGAACTCCACCTAGAAATTTTTCCTTTAGTATGGAGAGGTAAGGAGATAGATGATCACCTTGTCACAACCCCCTAGAAGCAAAGAAAAGATGGGATACGATGAACAATAATTAAAACAAGAGAGAGAACACACACAACTCATGAGTCAGTCAATCCAAATTGAGTAAAATTCAAATGTTGACAAAATGTTCCCGAATCAAGATCATATAACCCTAGGTTAGGCCTTGGATATGTCTTGATAAACATAGCTTTATCCCTAGAATGAGACATAGAGTGAATGACTTATGTGGCAACATTGATATCATCAAGGATCTAGCACCCTTTCACAAACCCACATGCTACTTAGGTTATACGAGAGAAGCCAAGATCTATTTCAAATGATCAATAACAAGTTTGGTGATAATATTATAGGTGACATTATAAAAAGAAATAGGAAAGAACATATCAAAAGAGTTATCCCCTTTCTTTTCAAGAATCAAGGCCAAAAAATTAGAATTAATTTCTTTAAGTATCTACTTACTAGCCTGAGACTCACAAACAACCTCTAACAAGTCAAGATTCAAGCTTCAAAATGTCCAAAATTCAAGTGAAAAATTCAATGGGAAAACCATTTGGGCCAAGATTTATTATTTTCTCTATTTGTAACACAACTTTAAGCTCCTCAAGAGAGATGGGCCTCATAAGAAAGTTGTTCATGCCGTCAGTGGCTAGGGTGATGCAATCCAAAATAGTTTGTTCCTCCTCCAAGAGTAATTTTGGATTACTTCACACTTATGTTCTAGAAGGTCAATTGATTTCCTTCTACCAAGATGAGAGAAGATATAAAATTATTTCTTCTCTTTCCTTTGATTGACTTATGGGCGAAAGAGGTATTCCAATCTCCCTCTTGAATCCAATTGATTCTTGATTTCTACTTCTAGAATATATCTTCCCATTAAATATAAATATTATTCTCTTTAAAAAGAGAGTATTCCTCAAGAAGATGCTCCCTTGTCATACTAAATTCCCTAATTTGAAAGGTGATGTCATCTAGATTTTGCTACACCTATTTTTGTTTTCCAAAAATATTTTGAAAACAAGATTTGTCCCATTTTTGAGCATGAGCTTCACAATTTAAAATCTTTTGAAGAAGGAATAGATGATCTTTGAGTCACATTAGTTGGAAATTGAAAGTGAATTTTTTGGAAGATGAAAAGGGGAAGAATAAAACTTGATAGGGGAGTCCAAAGAATCACTAATGTAGTAGTATGAGATAAAAAACCTATAAAGATTATTAGAGATGGAGTCTAGTCCACACATTTTATTTTTCCAAGTAAAAAGGCCACATATTAGTTCAACATCCAAAAGATTAAGAAATGAAAAATGATCTCTTAACAAATTAAGAAGGATCTAAACAATTTAGAGCCACCAAACTTTTTATCTAGACTAAGAATAACATTAAAATCTCTTGCTATGATCCAAAAAAAAGGGGAACATAGAGAAAAATATTCTAATATGAGATCATAGGAGATTCTTACCTTGGAATTTCATAGGAGCATAAACATTGTTTAGGAAAATGGAACTACTTGAATCAAAGTAGGATCCAACCAATGATAAATAATGTCTAAATTTTATCCATAGAGAGGGAGTAAGTAAACAAGGATCCTATAAACATGTTGGGCCTCCAAAATATCCCTAAACCATAATACATTGACACTAATTTCTTAGAGAATAGCCAATTCCTCCACATAGGTTTCATTTCTTGAAGAAAGATGATATTGGGCTTGAGCTCTCAAATAAGTTCTTGAGCAACCTTTTGAAAAGGGGTGTTGCCCAAATCCCTTGTATTCTATGATATCACTATAATTTTTTATGTGTACAAAAACAAGAATCTAATGTTTGAATGACATCGAATTCTACTAGGAATTCCCCAATCATCTTCACTTTTTGTTGATCTCTTTTCCTCCAAGCTTTGGAGAGCTTATTTGAGGAAATCATTTTGATTTTTTTTATAATCCTAAAAGAGGACAAGAATTATTCTTAGAATAATTCTTTACACCTTAGGCTACATAAATTTTGGTAGGATATAATATGAAGATTCTTAAAAGGGAGTATTTGTATAAGGAGAGAGGTAGTTATCATACTAGTGTTAAAATTATTAGTTTCCTAATTCTTAATGTTATAATTTTTTTCTAGGTTAGAGGAAACACTAGGATTAGATATATTTAATTCTTGTCCAACTAGGGGCTTCTCAATTAGGGTAGATCCATGTTCTTCAAAAATTTCAAGGACTTCAAATATGTTATTAAAGTTTCCTCTTGGTAGATCTATTTTCTAGTGGTTCAAAGGCCTTACTTTATGATGAAATTTCATTGGCATGGAATCATCGAGGTTGAGTCCATCAAAATGGGCCATGGATTTTTCTTTTGTACTAGATTTAGCTATAAAACTATCTGTAAAGGATTGAGAGATCGTCATAACCCTTATTAGGTATTACCCTTAAACATGACAAGCACAACATCAAAAAGGAAGATATTCATAATCAATTTTTTGGATCCATTACATGTTGTCTAATCTAATCCTTAAATAGTTAGGTAGAGGTTTATTAAGATCAATTTCAATACAAATGTGAGCATAAGTAGTTACCTTCCTTTTATTGAAAATGGAGGTAATTATGTAGCTTTAAAACTTGTAAAACTATTATACTGTAGATATAATTAAGTGTTCTTTGTTACAATTTATTTGTGGATGATTTTTTGTTTAGATTCATTTTACCATTTGTAGAAGTAGATAAAAGATTGCAAAAGAATAATACCAAAAGATAGAAGTGACAACATATATCGTGGAGAAACCCTTTCGGGAAAAAACTCCACCACCAAAATCAATAGTGCTTGTATTATTTAACCTTAGAATAAGATTACAAAAATTCTTTATCAATCCTTGCTTGAGATGCTTCTTTTTCCTTCAACAATTCTTCTTCATAACCTACAATAAACTCTAATAGAACTCTCTTCAATTTGCTGCAATTTATAGACAATAATGAGCCTTGTAAACTCCAAAGAGTTTACAATTACAAAGCACAAAGCTTATATCACAAAACCTATGCCTAGATTCTTTGCAAGTAGAGTTCTTCCATGAAAAACAATGTCAAACCAAGCCCATCAATTTGGGCATCCCAAAATGAAGTCATAACTCAACGTTGATTACGAAGATATCTTGTAAGCTCTTCCTCAAAGTTGGGGCCCAAGAATGGGCCCACTTAACTCAACCTTATAAAATATATTCTCATACAAAAGTGTTAACTCCAAGATGCCAACTTGGGTGCCCAAGGTGGGTCCAAGTCAATCTTTGTTAACTAAAACATATCTCTCCAAACAATTCATGCAAATATCATGCATGATTGATAATCCCCTATTAACTGTAAGTAGTCACCTGTTATCTATCATGCAACTCAAGTCATTAGTCATGAATTCCAAGTCAAATAAAGTCAACTAGCATTCAACTAAAACTAACTACATGCAACTGAAGATAACTGAACCATAATTGAATTGAACTGAATTGAACTAAATTGATACTAAACGGAATTGAACTAAACTGAACTCCATGCATGTAAACATCAATCCATAACTTCTAGGATCTTTACATGCATTATTGAAGTGTTATCTTTCTCCAAATAGTTAAATTAACTCAAGGTGAGTTCCACCTTCCATGTGGGTGCCCCATGTGATCCTATTTTGTAGGAGCTCTTCTTGGGTGTCCCCACATGTTCCTATCATTTAGAATTAATTACAAATGTCAATTTACATGTTCATTTCATTTGAATTTACTCTCTTTCTAATCCTAGTGTTGGGGAAAACTTTCCAAGGACTTAGGAGATACATGAAATAATGTTTAGGATTGCAATTAAATGGCATCTTATTCCCAACATTCTCCTACTTGACATTATACATTGCAATTATACTAAACAAGGAATCATTATTATAAATCAAGTATAGGACTCAAGGCCAATGGCCTTCTTGCACCAACTAATCAATCCATGCCAACTTCAAATGTAACCTGCATAATCGTGAAGCTCCAAGCAAATGATTAATACTCAAAACCAAGAGAACTTATCTATAGGAATTGGTTTCGTAAGATAATCTGCAACATTAATCAAAGTGTTAACTTTCTCAATTAATACCTTCCCACTCTCTGCCATTTCTTGCACAAAGTGATACTAAACATCAACATGCTTAGTACGAGCATGATACATAGGATTTTTTGCTAAAAAAATAACACTTGTACTATGACATTCAAGTTTAATTTACTTGCAATTAAAACCAATACCTTTCCCAAGTCTCTGTAACCAAACTTCCTTTTTGGAGGCATGTGAAACCGCTAAGTGTGTTGAACTCATGTCCAACCAAGGTATAGGATTCTCGGTCTTTACTATTGAAAAAATATTTTCTTACAAGTAACCATTCCAACATATATCTCTTATAATAAGAGAGCTCAAGCCTCACGTATTTCTCCAAGTATCCATGATGACTTGTAACCAACCAACCCATGCCAAACTTCAAATGCAACATAACACTATCATGAAGTAATCAAACAAATGATTAATGTACCCAATACATAAGAGAACTACACAAGATCGATGTCAAAGCTCCAATCATGAATTGAGAACATAAACATGACAACATGATCTAACCATCTCCTCCAAGGAGATCACATGCATCATAACATACCTAAGCATCCTAGTCTCAAGAGAAAAAGTACCATGCCAAACTCTAAATGCAACAAGAGTAAACCATGACATCATAGCAACCACTCTAAACCAGGAAAACATATCCCAAATCACATGAAGATAACCATACCAATGATGCATCCAAGTCATTGCCAACAAATCCCATTGAGCCGTGGTATGAGCTACACATGACATCATGACTACCATAATCTTCATGAAGATCACTCTGAAACATCAAGCAAAGAGTCATCACTAACATTTTTACATGAAATGATCAATGCATCATTATCGTCATCCGAGGATGCCTCTGTAGAAGAATCAAAACTCTTTTTATTGTTCTTACAATCCTTCTTCACATGTCCAAGTTTCCCACAGTTCCAACACTTTACCTTACTCTTACTAGGGGTTTTAGATCATCCTTTGGACTTACCCTTTCCTTCCTTGTTTCCCTTAGGTTCATTTTCTCAGGCCTACCTCTTACAAACAAGGCATCTTGGACTTCCATTTTATACTTCCTCCTCATCTCCTCTGATAGGAGAGTAGGAATTATATTGTCCATCTTAGGATCTGCACCACTACCACTGATAGAAACAATTAGATTTTCCCAAGATTCTGGTAAAGAACAAAGTAACAAAATGTATTTATCTTCATCTTGTAGCTTTACATCTATAGATGCTAACTAAATTAGAATAAAACTAAAAGCATTTAAATGATTTGCAACAGAATCACCATCTTTCATCTTTAAAGAATACAACTGTCTTTTTAGATACAACTTATTAGTAAGACTTTTGGTTTGATAGATATCACCTATTCTCTTCCACAATTTATATGCAATAGTTTCATCTGAAACATTCAAGAGAAAAAAATCAACAAGACATAATATTATGGTCCCTCTTGCCTTCTTATCAAGCTTATCCCAATCCTCATTTGACATCATTTTAAGTGACTTTGTCTCATTACAAACAACTAACCACTGATCTCTTTCTTCAAGGAGATCCTCCATTTTTAGTTTCCACATCTCATAACTAGATCCATTGAATATTTCAATATCTAAATGAGAATTAGAATTAATTGTAACACACTTCTTTTACAAAATCAACAATAACACAATAGTAAAAGCTCCCACTATAGCCAAAAAACCTTCAAAATTTTAAGAGAAAGATGTCCCAAACTCTACCCAACTGTTAGCTCTGATACCAAATGTTGAAAATGGAGGTAATTATGTAGCTTTAAAACTTGTAAAACTATTATACTGTAGATCTAATTAAGTGTTCTTTGTTATAGTTTATTTGTGGATGATTATCTGTTTAGATTCATTTTACCATTTGTAGAAGTAGACAGAAGATTGTAGAAGAATAAGACTAGAAGATAGAAGTGACACATCAGATACCATGGAGATACCCTTTCGGGAAAAAAATACACCACCAGAATCAATAGTGCTTGTATTATTTAACCTTAGAATAAGATTACAATAATTCTTTATCAATCCTTGCTTGAGATGCTTCTTTTTCCTTCAAGAATTCTTCTTCACAACCTGCAATAAACTTTGATAGAACTCTCTTCAACTTGCTGCAATTTATAGACAATAATGAGCCTTGTAAACTCCAAAGATTTTACAATTACAAAGCACAAAGCTTATCTCACAAAACCTACACCTATTCTTTGCAAGTAGAGTTCTTCCGTAAAAAACAATGTCAAACCAAGTCCTTCATCAATTTGGGCATCCCAAACTGAAGTCATAACTCAATGTTGATTACGAAGATATCTTGTAAGTTCCTCCTCAAAGTTGGCACTCAAGAATGGGCCCACTTAACACAACCTTATAAAATATCTTCTCATGCAAAAGTGTTAACTCCAAGATGCCAACTTGGGCGCCCAAGGTGGGTCCAAGTCAATCTTTATTAACTGAAACATATCTCTCCACCAATTCATGCAAATATCATGCATGATTGATCATCCCTTGTTAACTGTAATTAGTCACCTGTTATCTGTCATGAAACTCAAGTCATTAATCATGTATTCCAAGTCAACTAAAGTCAACTAGCATTCAACTGAAACTAACTACATGCAACTGAATTGAACTGAATTGAACTAAACTAAACTAAAATGATACTGAATTGAACTGAACTGAACTGAACTCCATGCATGTAAACATCAATCCCTAACTTCTAGGATCTTTACATGCATTACTGAAGTGTTATCTTTCTCCAAATAGTTAACTTAACTCAAGGTGAGCTCCACCTTCCATGTGGGTGCCCCATGTGCTCCTATTTTGTAGGAGCTCTTCTTGGGTGTCCCCACATGTTCCTATCATTTAGAATTAATTACAAATGTCAATTTACATGTTCATTTCATTCAAATTTAATTTCTTTCTAATCCTAGTGTTGGGGAACACTTTCCAAGGACTTAGGAGATACATGAAATAATGTTTAGGATTGCAATTAAATGACATCCTATTCCCAACACCTTTCAATTGTGAGATGAGAGGAATCCATGGGTTCCCAAGGACCATAATGATGGATTACAAAATATCAGGTCTCCAAAACTCCATGGGTAGTTGAAGGAGATGAATCCAAACCAATATTATAGAAGGGATCTCTTTCATAGGATAAAAATCCACATGTTAGTGTTTGATAAATTAACCTACTTGATCTTATGAAGATGAGGGCATCCCTTGAAGGGAAAATTTTGATAATCCACTTAAAAAACAACAAAAAGTAGCCATTTGTAGAAAGGATAATCTCCATATCTCCCTTAGCTTGTTAGGTTTAAGGTGCCTTGACCCTTCAATAAGGAAAACTAAAATTTAATTCCTATAAACTTGCAAATCATTGTGTTTAGAGAGATAGTACATGCCACTTGCAATTGTTGAAGGTTGATAACCAAAATCTACCAATATAATTTTCTTCAAACAACCATTTGATCTTAGGCATTTTTCCCACTTTCTTATTAGATTTAAACTCACTTGTTTCATTCAATTGGAATTAAACCACATGATTGTTTTGAAGAGCAGGTTTCATTAACTCAATCCACATCTTTGAAGGAAAGAAGGGAGACCCTCACAATGACTAAAAAATGTAAGGGAAAAACCTCAAAATTAAAGATCCCTATCCCCTCCACCACTTTATTATATATTGTTGTAATAAAATTCTAACACCAATATTCTATGTCCATATATTTTATGAAAGTGGGTAGATGAACCATCTCTATATCTAATATATGATATGAAAATATTATCTTTATGATTATGTATTTTGTGTCTAAAGACCATGTTTTGTGTCATATTAGGGGTCTAATCAATTGGAATCATTCCAATAAAACTCATATGGTAGTTGCATATGCTATATTAATATTTTTAATTTATTTTTTGGATTCAAATTTATATTTTTAAAAATATTAATTAAATAATTTTTTTGTTGGATTATAGAAATGTAATTAGAATACAAAAATTATTTTAAAATAATACAAAATTTATATTGTGATGATGGAAATAAATCAATTTCATAATAGATTAAAGGGATAGGGGAGAATGAAATATCTTAACCTTTTAAAATTAATAGTTTTGTTTTATTCAATACAATAACATTGTGAATGATGAAATATTATTTAACCATGGTAAAATACATGTGCACTAATTGAGATTTTTGGAGGAAAACAAAGGGAATAAAATAATAATTTAATACTTAATTTTTTAAATAGAGCCATATAATTAAATTGAATAAGTGAAAGAAAAATTCTTAGAAAACCAAAAAAGTGTCTCTTCTTTGTTTTAATTGAGTAGCTCACATAATTGCATGTGTATTTGATTTCTAGATAAATGTATGCTTATATAGAAATTGATAAAGGAACATTTCTTATTTTTATAGATATTAATTTTTTTAGTAACATTTAATCTTTAGGAAAATTTATTTCTAAAAAAAAAAAAGGTTTTGTATTTTAATGGTTTAATATACTATTGTTTCAATTAGAGACTCATTTTTTTAAAGGTTTGAACATGCTACAATATTTTAATTAGAAATTGTAAAGCTTAATTTATAAATATCTTAACAAATATAGAGTTTCAACAATTAGCATTCATATATTACTTTCTCTAAATTGTAAATCAAATGTATCATATGATATAATTTATTAAACTTGTTTTCATATTAATATATATAATTTTCACCATACTAAATATTTTTATTTCTTTCATAACACAATCATACTTGACTTTCTATAAAATCATTATAAATCTATACATCCACATACTTCTCATTATCACATACTATATTTACTTTTTTATTTTTAATTAAAGTTTAATCTATAATATATGTTTTAATTAAAAATTGCCTAGATGCATGAAAAAGTATTTGTCTCTAAGAAGATTAATTATAATTATGTTAGATTTCTAATTTGACTAAGATGAAGACACAAGATTGATAATATCTAATTTAATTTATGTTTTGGGCCTTATAATTTGCTTTGGGAGTTCATTGACTAATTTCCTTCTGATTATACAAAATGCTATTATCTTAATTAAACCATTAGGGAAGAGTAGATTTCCTAATGAAGAGTACCAAAATTTAATTTTAAAAATATAGGCTTTACTGATAATATCTGCATACCTTCGGGAATCCAAAATATCAAGTTATAGAATTGAGGGACTTTAAGGATGAGCTATATAAGTACTAGAACCTTTGTTTTACACATTAAAGGATAATTAAATGGGTAACTAGATTGCTTGATTCATTTATTAAGGTATTGCAATGTGCTTTTTACATGTTATATTTTGAGGAGTTCTTACTTTCATAGATGTATTCTTTCAAAATTTTCAAAGTGTCATGTTCTTCAAAATTTAGATCCCTTTTAGGTCTATGAGTTTCTTCTCTTCAAGTCCTAGATCATTCCCATGTTTGTGAATTTATAGTTGTTAGGGTGTTAACCAGGAGCCAACTCTCAACTCTGAGTGTCTTGGTGTCATTTATGACATCATTTTCAAAAAATTAGATAAGTTCTTTGCTCTTCAAAAATCACTCGTTACATTCAATGGATTATGGAGAGCATTCATAATGTAAACCTTTTGCATATTTGGGTCTTTCCTACTCCTTTTGATTAGTTCAACAATATTTATTGTCCTTTGGGTGACTCAATAAACACAAGTTCCCATGAGCTATTATTAGGAATCCCATTGGTGTGTAGTATCTAGTGTTAGATGGGTGCATATTCTTTGTAAGTTTTAATAAGTAATGTTAAATAAAGGTGTGGATGTATATGTTTTGTAGGTCATCCCTCTAGTTAATTAGAATAAACTAATTACTTCACATGTATGAGATGTTAGTAGTCTTTAGCAATACTCTATTTATTGTGATGACTTCCCAAGTGGAAAGTACCTTGGGTATTTGTAATTGGAATGCAAGATCTATTGGGAGGTTTCTCCTTTGAAGTGAAACTATGAAGAAAATAAAGCATTATATTTTTTTATTATATGTATTTTTGTATATTATCTTATTCTTCTTGCAAGTTCATTACAAGTGATATCAATTCTCTTTCTAGGGCCATTTCTACAAGCAACATTAAGAGATTTTACACCTATATAGAATATGATCTCACCTTGCTCAAAAGGGATCTTAGTGGAAAAAATTAGCTACAACCATAGTGGCATTAAATATCTCACTTGAGTTTTGTCAAAAAATTCCCTTGCAAGTAGATTTTTTCATTTTTAGGTTGCAAACTATGTATGAGGAGTTTTCAAATATCCTCAAAATAACTATTGTTGTTGGTTAAGTTGGATTCACCATTAAGGGTCTAGAGAAGTCATGAGTATTTTGGATCCAATACCTAGGCCTCAAATATTTTTAGACAACTATGAGATTGAATGCACCTTTAGGTATATTGAAACACCCCATAGAATGTTCTTACAACTTCACCCCAATTAAATTTCATTCTTTTAAATTATGTGATCCATATATAAGTAGTTAGCCTTGAAAAGTTACATAACATACCTTAAAGATGAGATAGTGGCTATGAAGACAATCCTTATCCTCTAAAGTTAACATTTTGAAATATTATACTGATGCTATTTATGGATGGGATAAGTATATTAGTGATATCACATATGCACACTCTTTATATCCTTCCCTTTTATCCCCACCTATGTACTATCCATATTGCATATAGCCAATCAATATTTTTTTACACATGTGATTTTTATCTATCAAAACTATCAGTATTATTTGAGTAGTATAGACTCTCTAGGTTATATATTGTTCATTCCTAAAGCCATTTCTTAGTCATTGGCTCAATCTATAGTTCTACTTTTAGATCTAATCTTCTATTTTTTCTCTCAACCTAGCCACCAATTGCTACATTTAATGAAAAATTTAGCCTAGAGGGTGTCTAAATAGTAGTAAAAATGTCTAGGCCAAGTTTTACCCCTTTCATTGGATTATTCCATTGCTATAATCTTTTTGAGTTGGTCAATCTGATATACCATTGTAAATAATATTTTTTCAATTTGAGCTCATATTTGTCTCATTTAGGCACCTAAATGTTTGTGATCACCTTTGCATCTTGATCATTTTACTATATAAATATGATAACCTTTTATGATACCTCCTCATTATCACTATGATAGGGGGTCATTACTCTTAGGACCTACTAGAGATTTTTTTGGAATCAATGATAATTTTACTATATAAATTTGGTAACCTTTTTTCTACCTCTAAGTTATCATTATGGCAGGGCTTCATTACGATCAAGACCTACTAGAGCTCTATATGGAGTCAGTTAATGAACAATTTGACCGATTAAAATTATCCACACAAGATCAATTCTACCAAATACTAGCATAGTTAGAAGAATTGCGGGCAATACATACTTCAAATAAGATATAATCCTCTACTCATGTAGATAGGTTCACCTCTTTGAGCTAGGGTTGAATCCCACACTTCTTAAACTATACTTTCTCAAATTTAATGGTATTAATCCTACTATTTGGCTATACACAATACACTAATATTTTATAATCCATCCTATTTCCCAAGATTAAAACTTATCTTATTCTTTCCACCTAGAAAGTGAATCCATTTAGTGGTTCCAATGGTTGGATCAAACTCAAACCATTTCTCATATGCACATAATTTTAGAAGGAAGACTGTATATATTTTGGTCTTAGTACATATACAAATTTTACTAGTGTCCTCATTGAATTATGCTAGACACTTTTAGTGTTGCACTATCAAATAGAGTTTAAGAAATTGGCCAATAGGACCTGTGGCCTTGATGATTTTTTTTTACCAAAAGTTATTTCATAAGTGATCTAAAATATCTTAGGGTATCTGCTTCTACTATTTAAATTGGTCACATTTCACACTACTCTTTCTTTGGATCGCTTCACCAAGGATACATTTGTTGCTTTGAAAATTTTCCTAGGTTATCCTCCTTATCTATCTACATGATTCATTGATTCTCTAGACAAGAATTGGTTGAGAAAAAAACCCAACAACCTATGTTTCAATTATGATAAAAATGGGACAAATGTTATAACTTTTAGGAGAAAAACTTGTAGTTCATTGATTCTATTGGGTCACCTAATGATCTAGAGGAATTTTTTGAAGAGGAAGAAGAGTTGGCTTCATAGTAACATAAGTCCACTCCTAATGCACATATTCCTATTCATTCTCTAGAAAAATTCTCTTTTTCTTGAACATTTAAATTCAATAGTGACATCAAATTTCAAAAGTTAGTGACCCTGATTGATAAGGGTAGCACACATAACTTCATTAGCCAAAAACATGTGAAAAAAATCCACTGTTATATCCACACCTGAAATACTTTTCAAATTATGGTGGCTAATGGTAGTATTATGTTATATAGGTTAGTTGTTGTAATTTAAAAAATACTCTTGACCACTTATTTGTTTACTCTTTCCTTGGGTAACACACATGTGATGTTGGGAATCTACTGGGTACAAACCTTAGGTCCACTCACTTGTGATTACTCCTACATATGGATCAAATTTAATCATAATGAAAGAGAGTATACATTACAAGGAATAAAGGTAGGAAATTTAATTAGATTTTTAGTTTTCATTGTATGATAAAAAGGTTGAATAATGGGTACTTTGTTAGAATTATAAATCCTCTTGGATAAATACCAACAAGTATTTGAGGAACCCAAAGGGTTTCTCCCCATGCATCCATGACCATTCCAATCACATAATTCCTAGTAGCCATCCTCCAAATATTTGGCCCTATAGACACCTCTTTGAGAAAAAGAATGAAATTGAGAAGATAGTGAAAGAACTATAAGAGGCTATTAATACTAGGCATGCCATTCACCTTGGAAGTCATAAGTATTGTAAAGGATTATGTAGGAAAATTTTGGGTGCCCATGTGAGCAAGGGGATTATTTATTTATTTGTATACTTGGGATATTATGTAAAAGATATTTTTAATAAGTGGTTAAAAAGGAACTAATAAACATTACAATTGTAAGAAGATATTTCATATTTGGTGATATGAAAAGGCAATCAATGACCTCATGTAGTGCCTAGGAGTAGTATCTTAGTAAATTTGACTATTATGACCAAATATATGACATGTATGATGTGTAAGAGGTGTGTAAGAGGAGTTACATACTATTGTGAGCTGCCTAGCCATGACCATAGGGGCATTGGATTTTTTCCATAATTCATGATTTTGATTCATGGTTTTGGATACTATTTGATGGTTTATTATTTTCTATATTTTTAATAAATTGGAGGCATAGGATAGTGAATTATATTGTTAATTGTTGATACTATTATATAATTAGCCTACTACTAGAGGGATGAGTGGATTTTATTAGTGTACTTCATCTTTTGAGAATAATGCAAGCTTGTGTCTCTTTGGGGGAGATTTTCCCTTCAAGAGTTTCTCTATGTATATCTAGTGTAATAGTTTATATTTTTTGAGTTTGATGATGTACTATATATTGCTTCTTTATTATTTCATTGACATGAAGTTATTGGTTAAATCACATTGTAATTATATTAATCTCTATATTCATTATTCCTTTTGGGCTATTTATCCTATACTTTTAACATTTGATAGATAAAAGCTTCAACTGGATTCTAGAAGGGGGTGTCTTTCTTGTAGTATCGTTGGGTTTTGTGGTAATAGTGGGAGTATTAGTTTAGTGGTTTTTCATATATTAGTGTAGTTAGAGAATCCATGGCAAGCATATCGTGATTGAATATTAAAAATTGAAATGGGTCTAGATATAATTTATGGAAAAAATTCTTGATGAATGATATGATTATGCTCCTTAAATTTAATATTTTTGAATGTATTTTAGGATACTATTGCATGTAATTTATGGAGAAGGATTGATAAGATTAAAATCAAATAAAGAGTTTGGTAAATAAGTTTTATTTTAAAAAATGTACTCCTTAAAAATGAAGGAAGGATATTTTTTCCCCAAGTATTTAATATTATTTTGAGTCAATTAGGAAGCATTGATGTTAAGTTAGAGAAGGGGGATACATGCATTTTATTGTTATGCTCTTTTCTTGGATTATGATAGAATTTAATCGTTGTAATTAGTGATGGTACTATAGAGCCTAATATGTATGGTGTTGTTGATATCTTGATTTGAAAAGTAATGGGATGAAAAACCATGAATGATGGTTTCAAGGATGTATTGCATGTATGAGGAAAACCCAAGGAAAAGTATGGTAAGAAAAAGGGGAAATGAGGGTTCTATGTAGAAATGATGGTCTAAAACCCTTGGTAAGAGTAGATTAAAATTTTGAAACTATGGAAAATGAGGACATGTAAATAAGGAATGCATAAATAAAAAGAATCTTTTTAAAGATTCCTCACACATGATAAATCCTCCAATGATGAGAATGATTCTTTGATTATTTGTGCTAACATCGATAACAATGACTTGTGGCTTGTTGATTCAAGTACTTCATATCACATGCATTATAAAAAAAATTGGTTCTTTTCTTACACAAAATATGGTGGTGGTAAGGTGTTCCTTTATGAAAATAATTCATATTAGATTTTTGGTAGAGGGAAGGTAAATTTTGTGTTTTAATGATGGGAGAGTTAGATCTCTCATATATTTTTTATGATTAGAATGAAATTTTCTTTTAGTTTATAAAATGAATGATGTTGGAGTGAATGACACATTTGATAGGAGTGATTAGATTTTGGTGAGAAGGAATTTAGTGACAATTAAAGGATGTGGATGTGGGTCTTCATTTAAGATTAACACATGTATAGATTGTAACCCCAATTATATAGTTAGAAACTTAAATTCATGTATATTGTGGCATCAAATGATGGGTCACATTGGTCAAAAGGAATCAAGACCCTTGTTTAAAAATATGGCCGATGGTTTATTTGGTTATTCTATGGGTTTTTATATATTTGGTTATGGTGATAATATCAAGGGTTATAAAATTTAACATTCTCAAAACTTGAAAATGGTATTTTGTAGAGATGCAATTTTGAGGTAACTTAGAGTTAAGTTTGATTAGGTACAACTGAAATAATGGGAAAAGAAAAACGTGCATTTTGAAACTAAAATTGATAAGAAAGAAATGCACAAGTGGAATAATATAATGAGTTGGACAAGAGGATGTAGAAGAAGAAAAAAGGCTTAGATTCAAAGAGTTTAGATGAAGATAGGAATAAAATTTTAGTACACCCTTACATAGGTACACAAGGAAATTGGAACTAATTAACAAGTATAGCCCACTAGATTCTTATTGTGTATTTTTTTTTTTATCTTATACTAATGATGAACCTAGATATGCAAAAGATGTCTTTTATTTCAAGGAGCATAAATATTGGATGGAGGCTATGTAGGAGGAGATGATGAAATTAGATTTAAAACTTGGGATCTAGTTGAGTTTCTCAAGGGTAGGAAATCTATTGGTATTTAAGAATAAATTTAGAGTAGATAGATAGTTGGAAAGATACAAGGAAAGAATAGTGAAAAAATGGTACTCTTAGGTGGAGGGAGTTGAATTTAGTAAAATTTTCTCCTATTAGAAAACTAATGTCTATTAGATTCCTACTTTCCATTACTACTAGTTATTATATATAATTAGAGAAAATGAATGTTCAAACTATTTTTTTGCATGGAGATATTGAAGAACAAATTCATATGAAATAGCTTGATAGTTTTATAGTAAAAGGGAAGGAGAACTTGGTTTATGGGTTGAAGTATTCATTATATGGTCTAAAGTAGTCATTAGGATGTGGTATCATAATTTTGATACTTTTGCATAGATATTTTATTCTTTAGAAGTGAATATGACCATTATGTTTATCTTGAATTAGATGATGATCAATCACTAATTATTACCTTTTGTGTTGATGGCATGTTTATTGGAAATAATAAGGAAACAATTAAAGAACTCAAACCTTAGTTTCTTAGTTCCTTTGACATGAAGGATTTATGACTTATGCAGTAATTATTGGTATGGAGATTAGCAAGGATAAAGCTGTAAGAAATATTTGACTCAATTAGAGTATGTTTAGACTATTTTTTGTATAGGTTTGTAGTTTATGACAATTTAAGATAATTAATATTTCTTTACTTACTAGTACTAAGTTATCATTAGATCAATATCTTAAGTTAGATAGTGATTTGGATGATATATTCAATGTTCGTTATGGTAGTGTTGTAGGAATTCTAATATATGTTGTGGTTTGTACAATACTAGACATTTCCCAAGTAGTGGGAGTTCTTTACATGTTTGTCTAATCCTAGTAGACATCATTAGAATTATGTGAAAAGTATTCTAAAAATTTTATAGGGGAGTTATGGTTGTAATTTTCATTATAGGACTTATGATGTGGGAAATTTATTCTTGATATATAGGGATTTGTTGATTTAAATTGGACTTGTGGTTTGGACAATAGAAGGTCCACTAGTGACTATCTGTCTTAGTTTATTTTGGAAAAGTTGTTAGCTAGATGAGTAATCAACAAACTATGATTACATTATTCATTATATAAACATAGTACATGGACATGAAACATTCTTAATAATAGGCAATATGGTTATAAATATCATTTTTGGATATTGACATTGAGTATGAACAAGTTAAGATTGGATGTGATAGTTAGAATGCCATCTATTTTATGAACTCGATGTACCATTCTCATAAAAAAAATATTAATTTTTGGTATCATTTTATTTATGAGATAATTGAAGGAGGAATATACATGATGCAAAAGGTTGATACTTTGGTTAATGTTATAGATTTTTCTCAATAAGACAATGAGCACAATAAAGTTTAGTTGGTGTAGAGATGTCATGTGCCTTTCCCTTCTAGATCTTGATTTAATTTTTAGTTTTGTATTATATATTGCAATGTAAATTTTATGTGAGATATTGTTACGAAGAGTTGTTCCATTCACCTTGTGAGTTTGAATTTTTTTAATTGTAATTTATGTATGTGATAAACAATTTCTAGTCTCCAAACATCATGGAAGGACATCAAGTTGGATGCTTATGTGAGGGAGGGGATTATTTTTTATTTATTTTCCAAGATAATTAGGGTATATGTAAAAAAAGATTAATATGGAGGCTACAATAATTGGTCAAGATTGTAAGTTTTGAGAAGATATTTCATATTTGTTTCTATGACAAGGCAATCAATGCCCACATGGAGTGCCTAGGTTTGGGATATTGGTTATTTTGAGCATTATTAATGAAGCTATGAAATATATGTCAATATGGGGTGAGTAAGAGGTCTAAGAGGAGTTAAATGATATTATAATATGTTTGACCATGATCATAAGAGTTTTGGTTTTTTTCATGGTTCATGGTTTTGACTCATGGTTTTGGATACCATTTGATAATTTCTTGTTTATAATTTTCCTATTTATTGAGGGCATGGGATAGTGTCCATTGTATCTTCCTTTATAGGTGCACTTTTGTAGCTATCCTAGTATCAAAGACATAAGTAGATTGCATTATCATACTTCATATTTTGAGAATAATAAAGTGTGGATATCTTTGGGGTGGATTTTTTTTGTAGAAGGGTCTATCCACATATATCTTTGTAATAGTTTACATTTTATGATTTTTATAATTTATAATAATACTTCTCCATTATTTCATTGATATAAGTTTATTGGATTAATTACATTATAATTATAGTAAAATCTATATCAATTCACTGTCTTCATGAGGTGCCACCCCACCCAACTGTTGAAGTTGTAAAAGCAAACCTCATAGAACCCAATGATCACCTGCAAGAAAAATAACCTATCACGTAGAAGAGATTTGAAAAACACAAAGATATTTCTTTGTAAACCAAGAGAGTAAAATTGCATAAACAAGAATCAATAATTACAAAGAGATCAATCCTTAAGAAAGGAGATCAAAATCCTAAACTGAACCCTAGGATTAAATAATTATTAAAGTGCCTAACTAGTTTAGCTTAAGTGAAAAATAAAGTAAAAGGTGACTTAATTAATTAATCAATATGATTAAATTAATTAAGTAAACAACCTATTACTCTAACACCCCCCTTAAGATGAACTTAAGGAGAAGCTAAAAAACTAAGGACTGATGCATGAAAGAAAAGATGGGTCCAGACAACTAGGCCTGATGAGGTACCCATGTATAAATGTAAAAGATCTATCACAACAGGAGAAAAGTTGAAAAACTAGTGGGAAAAAATCCTCTCCAAAAGAGAGAAATACATGTGAAGGTCTAAGAAGCCTCCAAACAAGAATGTCCCAAAAATAATAGGAACAAGTGAAGGACTAAAGAGTCCTCCAAAAAAGAGTGAAGGAATGAAGAATCCTCCAACAAGAGTGAAGGATGAACAAGCCTCCAATCAAGAAGAAATTGTCCCAAAAGATAGGAACAAAGGATGAACATGAAAAACACCACTGAATCATGAAGAAGTTGCAAACACTGTTGTAGAATGATTGTTGAAATGCTAAAAGAAGAACCTCTACTGAAACATATGATGATCAGGATCAAGAAGACAATAATCTATATGAGTGCCCCCAATGACACTACTCAAATCCAATGGCAAAACAAGGCAAACATCAAGAACTCAAAGATACAAATGACACAAGTACCAATAGTTTGAAGAATTGATCAAGTGAAAATGGAAGGTTGCCTCCTGAATGCAAGAGTGTCCATATGGTAAGTGATCCATCTCAATGAAATACAAGTAATGAACCATTGATGTACTTTTTATTTGAAAGTACATAGGAACAAATGTTGAATACATAGCTCACTCCAACGAAACCAAGGAAGTAATATCACCAATAGTAGAAACCCCCCATAATGCTGACAAGGAAGAGTCATGACAGGTACATTGAAACTTAATGCCAGAAAGAAGTGCATGAAGAACCAAGAAAATATGAATGTGAAAACATGAACATCCCAACAAATTATAAAGGGTTTGCAAACAAAGGAACACATGCATGAGTCAAGAATCAATGTGATTCATTGCTGTCATGGAAGGAACACGCACTAGAAAAAGGTATGATGAAAAACAAAGGTAAATATCAACCCCCCATGGAAATTTATAGAATAGTGCAAGTATAATAATGACACAATGTGATGTGCAAGAATCCCAATACTACACATACAAATCTGAGGCACTTTATTTTAGTGCGTTTACAGATGATAAATACATGCAATGTGAGCCCTTAAGGTCCAAAAAGGACTACATTTAAGAAGAATGATTTTTGGAAAACTCCAAAAATAAAATTTGGAAACCACTTGCACCACTACAAAGAGCTCAGAACCAGATTTTTGATGATATCTTATTTTCCCATTTTTGACATCATATGCAAAAGTTATGCCAAAAAAACTGAAGGAAACTCTAGAAAAGAAGATATGAATTTGACTAGAAATAACAAGGACAAAATATCCAAAAAATACCTACACCACTAGAAAGTGCTATGAGTCGTCTTTTTGACGATATCCCGTTTTCCCAATTTCGACATCGTGGGCAAAAGTTATGGCTTCTGGAAGAAAACTGCCTTGAAAGGGAAATTTCACACTCAGTTGGAAAAAATTTAACAGCCATATGATCGTCACAGTAGAAATACGACATTAAAATTGATGGCCAAATGGCCATCACCGTATTTTCCCAATTGGGCTTATTTTAAAAAAAGTTGTGTTTTTAAAAAAAAATAAAAAAGTTCAATTAATAATAATAATTTTTTTATAAAAAATGTATTAAAAAAAATCATTTAAAGTTTATGTGGGTGGCGCCTGAGGAGGGTCTGCCGCCCTACCATAATATCAGGAGGCGTACCCCCTTGGTACCCTGTCCACAGGGTGGCAGGGCCCAAGGGGTCACCGCCTGCCATGATGGCAGGTCGGTAGTACCCTTTGGGTACCTACAAAATACAACAATATATATAAACACAAAAAATGTAGGACTGAAAAAAACCCACTTTAAATGATTACTTTCATAAAATGAAATTATATAGATTTAGAACTTTTAATGCTATAGCCACATGGGCTTGATTCATTACAACAAAATCAACTTTGTAAAGGAAATCTATTATTCAGAGCCACAATATGTAGTAATGGACCCACCTCCTGTAACCTCCACTTAACCCTTTATTTGAAACCAATAACCACCTTAGAATGTTCTAGAAAGTGTAGCTTTCCCTTTTGTTTTTATGCCAAAAGCCCAACTGTTTGATTTCCTGCCTAGGGAGATGTTTTATTGAAATTTAGTTTTTTGAGGAACAACTTCTTGAAGCCATAAAGTTTGACTCAGGTGTATGATATGCTATTATAATATATTTTTGGAAAGCTCTCCAAAGATATCTACAATGTTGAAATGATCTAAAGATCATTTTTTTCCATTTTTCAAGCTTTTGTAAGGCTTTTAAGGTTTTCAAATTTGAATTTGAAGCTGTATTGGAGAAATTTTTCAGGATGAAAAATTTAATATCTCCCAAATGGTACATTATATTGAGATGATTCTTCTGCCATCTAATATTTTTTCAGTTCTACTTCTTGGGGTAAATTTTTAGGTCCATACGATTCCATTTAGGTTGACTTACTAAAAATAGTAAGTGACCATTTTTGAACTTTTATGACTTCTGTCTATCTTACACCCCTTAAGTGCCATCATGGGACTCAAAAAACTAAATAAAATAAGGATTTTTTTTTTTGAATGATGCAAGATTTCCCCTACACCACTAGATGCTCCTGCATCAATATTGAAGACATGAGATAGTGGGTTGTATCTTCCTTTATAGGTACACTTTTGTAGCTATCCTAGTATCACATATATAAGTGGATTATATTATTATAATTCATATTTTGAGAATAATAAAATGGTCTCTTTTGAAGGGTCTATCCACATATATCTATGTAATAGTTTACATTTTATGAGCTTTATAATTTATTATAATACTTCTCCATTATTTCATTGATATAAGTTTATTGGATTACTTACATTATAATTATAGTAAAATATATATTGTTCACCATCTTCATGAGGGGCCACCCCACCCAACACCCACAAAACACAATAATAGATATCAACATAAAAAATGTAGGACAAATAATAAACCACTTTTGATTAATTTCAAAAAATAAAATTATAGATTCAAAAATTACAATGTTATAGCCACATGGGCTTGATTCATTACAACAAAATCAACTCTATAAAGAAAATCTATTATTTGGAGCCAAAATTTGCACTAATGGAACCACCTCCTGTAACCTCCACTCAACCCTTTATTTGACACCAATAATCACCTTAGAATGTTTTGGAAAGTGTAACTTTCCCTTTTGTTATGGCACCAAAAGCCCAATCGTTCTATTTCCCGCCCAGGGATATTTTATTGAAATTCACTTTTTGGAGGAACAACTTCTTGGAGCCATAAATTTTGACTCAGGTGTTCAATTTGATATTATAATATATTGTTGGAAATCTCTCCGAAGAGATCTACAATGTTGAAATTACCAAAAGATCATTTTATCCATTTTTGAGCTTTTTTGAGGCTTCTAAGGTTTTCAAATTTGAATTTGAAGCTGTATTGGAGAAATTTCTTGGGATGAAAAATTTAATATCCCCCAAATGGTACAAGATATTGAGATGATTCTCCTACCATTAGATGCATTTTTTTTTAGTTCCACTTCTTGGGGTAATTTTTCAGCTCCATATGATCTCATTTAGGTTGACTTATTAAAAATAGTAAGTGATCATTTTTGAACTTTTCCAACTTCTGTTTGTCTTACACCCCTTAAGTGCCATCATGAGACTCAAAAAAATTAAAGAAAATAAGGAATTTTTTTTTTGGCTGATGCAAGATTGCCCCTACAACATTGATGCTCTTGCATCAATATTGAAGACATGTGATAGTGGGTTGTATCTTCCTTTATAGGTACACTTTTGTAGCTATCCTAGTATCAAATATATAAGTGGATTGTATTATTATACTTCATATTTTAAGAATAATAAAGTGTGGGTCTCTTTGGGGTGTTTTTTTATAGAAGGGTCTATCCACATATATCTATGTAAGTTTACATTTTATGAGCTTTATAATTTATTATAATACTCCATTATTTCATTGATATAAGTTTATTGGATTAATTACATTATAATTATAGTAAAATCTATATTTTTCACTCCCAAAAAAGATGGTGGTTAGTGAATGTGCCCTAATTTTTGTGAACATAATAAATTAACCATAAGGACATATTTATGATTCCAATTACTAATAATTTTGTTAGGTGAGATTTTGGAGGCCACTATTTTTAAAAAGAGGGTTGTCATTATGAATATCACTAAATTCATGTCAAATTAGTTGATATTTCCAAAATACCTTTTGGATTTATGAATAATATTATAAATTTTTGGTTGTCTTTTTTCTTAATCAATTATCATACTTTTTAGATCCTCATGAATACAATGTTTTGTGATTGTTAACACAAATTTATCTTGGTATTCTTTGATATTCTTGGGTGAAGCCACAATAGTGGTTTACAATTTGATGGAGGAAGGAAAACTGAGAAAAAATGACCCCATGGCAAAAAAAATGGTTTTAGGGGTTCAAATGAACCTACAAGTTCGAATGAACCCAAAAGGGGTTCGCTCGAACTAGGGTTCAAGCGAACCCATTAATTACTGGGCCCACATTTCCCACCCAAAATAACAAAAGGAAATGCATATTGAGGGTGGTTTTCTCGAACCCCTAGGGGTTCGTACTAATCCCCCTTATTCCTCATTCTCCCCTTGAAACACAAAAAAAACTAAAATTTTTACTCTTTGAAGCTCGGGTTGAGGATGAAAATGAATGAATCTTCACAAACCCAACTGGCATCAGGCAGTCCTCAGAATGAGCTATCCAATGAATATAATTTTAATATGTTTTGGTTTTATTATGTATTTGTTTTTTAGTTTTATTAAACATAGGTTTTTCATCGAAAATGAAGGTCTCTATTTTGCACATGTGGAAAAATAGCAGATTATCAATTTTTTTTTGAAAAATATGAGTGCACTAGATATTGAAGTCCTTGATCGAACAAAAAAAAATTGAATTTCGATATCTACAAAAAAATTACGCATTATATGGTCGTGCTATGTTTGAATTGTAATTGGTTTGACTTCGAAACTTGATTAAAGAAAAAATATTCAATAAAAATCTATCTAACCGAGTGGAAGCACTAGATATCGGAGTTGCAAATCTAAATTAGAAAGAATTAATATTTTATCCTTCATGGAAAAATAGTTATGCATTATACGGTTTGTGTCACTTATTAAAAATGTTGTTTTTTGAAAAAAACCATTTTTTGTGGGAGATGGAAAAAGAAGTACAATTTGATTCCAATTTTTTTGAAAAAAATATGTTTAGAATCTACAGACAAAATGTGACAAGACTCTAGTTTGCATCATCTTCAAATTCCTCATGGTTTAGCTGCTGTAGGTGCCTGAATGTGAAGATTTAGTTAAAAATAATAATTTCAGTGTCCAGTTTGGCCAAAAATTGTAAACCACTATTGTGGGATCACCCTCTCATATATATATATATATATTCATAACTAGGATGATCATCTTCACCATGTGGGGATCACTATCCAAATTTTAAAGGAGCATTCTAATTTTGGAAAGCATTGTAAATTTATCTTTAGAGTCTAATAGGTGGATTATATAGGTCACATTTTTTCAAATTGTAACATGCCAACCCTTCAATGCATTAAAAATTTCTAAATTTACACCTTGTGAGTAAATAAATAAGGTAACATGTCATTGCAATAATTTTTTATTTCTTTTATTGAGAATATACACACAAGATGCCATATCATATTACAATAAAGATTCCATTTTATTACAATAACTTCACAAGTTACAACAATACAAGAATAGGTACATTTAGATACATATCTCCAATGAGCTTTAGAAAAAAAAGCTGTAAGATGGTCTAGGATCCTTCCTTTCAAATCTTAGTTCTTCTATTGCCTGCTGTGGAGGAGAAGCATCACTCAGGTGCTTTTCCACCAACCAAAGACTCATAATGCTGTCCCTCGCACATCTATCATTCGATAGATGGCCCTTCCCTTCGACGAAGAGATTGGTAGAGTAACCGATAACGACAACCAACTGAGCATAGTGTTGTGTTCTACATAACTAGAACTTGTAATCCCACAATATCTGTTTAGCATGTAATACTAGATCACAGTGAAATGATAGTGTTAGTCTCAGTAGTCACACAATCTAGCACTATTGAATTTGACTCCATTTTTTGAAAAACATTCATCAATCGTTTGACAAAAAATTGTCGGACAATCGACGAATTGACGAAAAAAATTTCGTCGCCATTTTTTCGTTGAAATTACGATGATGAATTAAACGTTGAAATAACGGCACAAATTTGTCGGTCGTCAGCATCATAAAATGACTTAGATGTTTGTCAGAATATCGACGAAAACTTCGTGTATCCACTAACGAATTACAACCAAAATACAATTGCAATTGCTCTTTTGAAGCGTCAAAACAACACCAGAAGTTTGTTGCCATTTCGAAAAAATGGGCAAGGAGTTACGATGAAGCCTTCATTGCAGCTATAGCAACTTCGTCAGACCTTTTCGGTGATTCGTTGGTTGCCTTCGTCAAAATTGCGACGAAACAATGCAATTTTTGTAAAAAAAATATTTGCTGAAATGTGCCATCACGGAGACTCTTGGAGATGACCATCAAATCCAACCCATCGGTGAGAGATCAATCATCGGAATAGGATAAAAAACTCACTCTGATAGTCCATGTCTTGCCGATGAATTCTGTTGGCAAGACAAATCTAATGTCACACCGATCTGACCTCTTCAGGAGTTTTAAATAGACCTACACCATGTCATCGCGGAGACTCTTGGTGATGACCACTGAAGCCAACCCATCGGTGAGAGATCAATCATCGACACAAGATAGAAAACTCACTCCGATAGTCCATGTCTTGTCGATGACTTCCATTGGCAAGACAGATCCAATGTGACACCGATTTGACCTCTTCAGGAGTTTTAAATAGACCTACACCATGTCATCACAGAGACTCTTGGCGATGACCACCAAAGCCAACCCATCAATGAGAGACCAATCATCGACATAGGATAGAAAACTCACTCTGATAGTCCATGTCTTACCAATGACTTCCGTCGGCAAGACATATCCAATGAGACACCGATCTGACCTCTTTAGGAGTTTTAAATAGACCTATGCCATGTCATTGCAGAGACTCTTGGCGATGACCACCAAAGCCAACCCATCATTGAGAGATCAATCATTGGCACATGATAGAAAAATCACTCTGATAGTCCATGTCTTGCCAATGACTTCCATCGACAAGAAAAATCCAATGTCACACCGATATGACCTCTTCAGGAGTTTTAAATAGACCTACACCATGCCATAGTGGAGACTCTTGGTGATGACCACCGAAGCCAACCCATCAGTGAGAGATCAATCATTGGCACATGATATAAAACTCACTCTGATAGTCCATGTCTTGCCGATGACTTCCGTCGGCAAGATAGATCCAATGTCACACCGATCTGACCTCTTCAGGAGTTTTGAACACTGTGGGTTATCAACAAGACATTCTGAGGGTCTCGCTGATTAAACAAGTGTCTAAGAGCAAGTAAATAGATGGAACCTATTAATTTTCTTATTTTGGGGTTCTTTAAATCATAGAATAGATACCATCTTCTTATGTATAATGTACTTATATTTAGATTTGAATTCAAGACCAATTGTCATTGCACATTCCATTTTACTTGCACAAAGTATTCTATAAGCAATATATTGATAATGCCAAATGATTTATGGTGTTGTACAACTCTACCTATCATCACAGTTCTGTTGTTCCCCCCTAGAGAATCCTGCAAAGACAAGTTTACAATACCAAGTCAAATAATATGAAAAAGACTTACTTCCATACAAATTAAATGATTATTCTCACAATGGCAATTGTCTAATTCACAACAACTCCATGAAAGGTTATCCATGCTTCATAAGAGATGACTGATCATACATACAGACTGCAAGATGCATAGAAAAAGCATTACACTTGAGAACAACCAAGGGCTAACAAGGGAAGGAGTTAAGAAACGTTTGGATTGAAGAGAAAATGTGTAGGGAAAATGCTGAGCAGTGTCAAGAGAACAGAGCTTGTAGAACATATTCTTGACCTAATCAAGCTCTTGAACAACTTAAACAAAATTAAAATACTAACACATACATGAGACATGTAATGAACTTCCAATATCTGCTATCTTTTTCATTAATGCAGAGGTAGGTAAAGGAGAAATAATTATAATTGTAACACTATTCATAGTCCAGTAAATTATGTTCATAATTTGTGTTCAATGGACCTCAGTTTTATCATTATACTACCCATCTAATACCATATTTTAATCCAGGGTTCAACTATCTCAAATCTAAAGAAGCACCTTCAATTAATCATTTAAAGTACTATAAAATAAGGTAAGACTTTTACTTGAGAAAGATTGGGTACACTTGTAGGATTAAAGTTCTCGCAATCATCAGGATTTATTAGCACACAGACACAACCTGCAACATATGAAGTAATGGATGACTACAAGTTAGTGAAATGGTCCTTAATATGTGACTGGTTTGCAAATTGATTGGTAGAAAATAAGGTTACAAACAGATCTACATGAAAAATTATGAGGACAATCTACTATAATCATCAAAATAGATGAAAAGTGAAAAGGAAAGAGCCGAGCTACATCTCTAGAGCCTAAAAAAAACACATACAAGAAACATAAAAAAAGAACAAACCAGTTTTTGGATGAATACAAAATGGTGCCTTCAGCAAGTGATTCATATGCTTTCACACCTGATAGGACATTAAGAAGATTTTAGTCTTCCTCTGTGAAATTAACTAACAAAAAAAACCCAGAAACCAATATTATATACCTCCATGTCTAGCCGAGGGTAGGTATAAGAGAAAAAAAATTCCTCAATGCAATGCCAAAAATATCAATGTGTGTGTAGGTTTGTATTACTCAAAATATCTTTTCACTACCTAAGGAAAAATACCAAAGTGATGTTTTAAATTTAAATCTTCACATAGGCTCCCTTATTGCTACACATGCATATACAAGAATTATTCGAGCTCTAAACTATTCAAATATTAAGGATTTAATTAGCTATAAGATGGAAAGTTGTTGTTTAGACATAATCCATCATCTTTTACATATCTTTATTCACTCCTAGTGCTTCAGATAAATTTGTGTAAATGAGACAGAAATGTGAATCTTTAATGACAAAGAAAATTCTTAAAAGGAGGGGGGAGAGAGAAAAGGGTAGGAGGAAAGAGAATGCTTGAATGTATAGCAAAGTATAACATTTTGGTCAATATAACAATGAAATGAATCTTAAGTTTGAAGCATTAATATCATTTACAACATTTATGATCAAGAATGAATGTAAGTAGAGAAACTTTTGCATACCTGCAGATGGTAAAAAATTTCATGGTTAAGTGGAAGCCTCCCATCAACAAAAAGATCCAAATATCCATGTATCTATCTCAATCGAGCCTCTAAACCCTTTAGAGTTGTCAATTTTTCCACTAACCTGTTATGCACAAAAGTCAAAATTTAGAGTTATGTCACCACTAAAAGTAGAAGAAACAGAGCTTTGAAACCAAATCCACACACAACACAATGTGGTATTCATACAAATCCCTACAAACAAACTAAAATCAAAACATTGGAATGGAAACAACTTCAAATTATGATGAAGAGAATGGTCAGGGTATAAAGAATCATTTTTCTGCCACCATAGTGAAAAGTTAGCACTTTATTTCATCTTCACATATTGGTTTGATGCTTCAAATGATGCATTTCTTATATTGAAAAGTGCATTACCTTATTGAGCTTCTCTTTGTTTCGAGAATAGTTTAATATTCTCTACTTAATAGGGCCAACCACGTGACGGTGGAAGCTCATTTGCCTCCCCCCCACCCCCCCCTCACATCACTCTCAATTCCCCATACCCAATCATATAACATTAATCATTCATTCATCCATTAATAACATATAAAATTCATTCATTAACATATAAAATTCATTAATTAACATATTCACATTCATTCATTAAGATATAATATTCATTCTTTTTTTACATATTATAAAAATATGGTTGTCATGACATGATTACAATCACCTTTTTTGTTTCTTTTTTAAAGCTAAAAAAATATGAAGTGGAGTACCATTTTCTAAATCATCTGTCCCACCTTTAGTTGTTCTTCCCTCTTCTTGTGATCTTAATGTATGCCTAGTCCTCTGCTCATGACGTGGGCACCACTGCAAGGGGGGGTCTGCTACAATAACAAAGAAATGTTAAATTGATATGTTTTATTATTATTGTTACAAGTATTTAATTAATTAAAAGAAAATTAGAGTGGTTCTCTTTACCTGCTGGGTCCACATCATGTTCCTGAACTTCTATTATAGAATCATGCTCAACATGCTGAACACCCTCTAAATCCTGATCTGCAGTTGAAACATGAAAGGTTACATTAATTAATACACCAATTGAAATTAAATATGTTTAAAAGAACATGAGAGTGGTCCTCTTTACTTGATGGAGGCCACATCATGTTCCTAATCTTCTAGCCTAATCATGCTCAACACGCTGATCATGCTCTACAAGCTCTAAAGTTGAAACATGAAAGGTTACATTAATTAATACACCAATTGCAATTAAATATGTTTAAAAGAACTTTAGAGTGGTCGTCTTTACCTGATGGGGCCACATCATGTTCTTGATCTTCTCTAGCTTGATCATGCTCAACATGTTGATCATGCTCAACATGTTGATCATGCTCTACATGCTCTAAAGTACAGGGATGCACACCATGACCTTCATATGCAGGTTGTGCTCCACCCTCACTAGGCTGCATTCCAATGTCATGTGCAATATTATCATTTATTGAATGTTTAAAACAAATAGGAATGTAATTAATTTATGGTGGAAATTAATATTGAATAGATTGCACAAGTACTCAATTTTAAATAAACTTTATTGAGTTTATTTACCTGTGTGTCAGATGCAGTGGAAGATTGTGTTTGCCTAGTCAAGACTCTTAGGCGTTCAACCATGAATCCATAGCCTTGCTGGAAGGCAATCTTCAGGTCATCTTCTATGGGAACTCTGTTGAATTCAGAGCCCTACATTTTTACATAAGATCATGAATTTTGCTTCTATGGTGTGATAAAACCAAAATTGTTTTCAATTTATTATTTGGATACAATATTTCATTTATTGATACTTACAATTCGTGCAGGTAATTTCATATAACCACCAGAGCCAAGTTTGTGCTGCCCGTGTTTTTCTAGTCTTTCCTTTATTGCCTTCGATGTGTAGGGAAGCCTACGAAAAGTTTGAAATACCTTAGATTATGTAAAAAGAAAGAGTAATCAGTATATAATTACATTGTTGATAGTATCACATACCTTCCTTGGCTCGATGGTGTCTTTCCTTTTTTCTTTTCAGCCTTCTCCTTTCCATTCGACACCAGGTCCTTCCACTCCCTCTCCGGAATCATGGGGGGACGCTCGTAATTTTTTTTCTTCTCTAAATTTGACCTATATTGGTCCCTCACATACTTTACATAGGTACCAACTTTCTTAAGGACCTTGGTTCGGTTGAATGTTTTATCACCGAAGAGAACAACTAAATGGTTAATGAGCTCATCTTTTAAATCTTGATTTTGGGCATTCCACCATGTATGTATGGTGGGGCCGAAGAGCTCCAATGTAATATCACTTATATGTTTATAAAAAATATCATTTCCTACAAAATGATCATGGGATCAATAGTCTAAAAAGAGCGATCAATAAGTAAATTTCAATTGGATTATATATAATAATAATTAAAACATTTTAAAGTACCTGGGACCTTCTCTATCTTTATGGGAGCGAAATCCTTGGTCACCACAAATGTAGTGAAAATGTTCGTTACTAGTAATACGGGAAGATCGAAATGCTACCCAAAACATCACCATTACTAGTGGCCTTTGCATCCCCAAGTACATGTCCTGACACATGTTCTAGCATGTTTTCGCTACTAGAGGGTGCAATAATGAATGCCTACATGGTATGTGTTGCCGACATTTTAGACAAAATATATAGGCACAAATGATGTCAAATGATGTGATGTATGCATGGGAGGGATTAGGATGGACCTTGTACCAACCTACTCCCCTCGAGGCAACACTGCGGTATCGATCATGGCCGAGGAGCATCAGCGGGTATAAGAAAATCCTATAAAACAACTTACATAGTTTAGTTCATGACATAAAAGAGTACAAAATATAAAACCATGAATGAACATGTTTATAATTAAAGACCTCATGATAGCTTACTTACAGGATTTTGTGATCTCGGTCAATGTTACAACCCTCTCTCTTATCTCATATGTTTGAGGCACTATGGATAACAACTTAAGGATTTCTTCATTGCATTTTTTGTGGGTCTTCCTTATCATATCGAGAGGGTTTGTTGAATAAGTGATGTCATCATCACATAATATTGATTGCACCTCCCTATGGATGCTCTCATCTACTACTGGTGCCTTTCCCCGATCAGTTGATTGCAACAAGAATATTAAAAAAATTATCAAAATTAACCCAAAAAACTTATGAAAAAAACATAATAATAAAACATTTTGCTCTTATCTAATTTGTACAATTACAATGAGGTAAACACAATGGGAATTGCAGAAGCCCTTGAAGATACATCATGATCTATTCTTTGGGCCAGAGCCTTCTCCGTATGATCAATGTCCCGCAGTGACAAAAATTAAATATAAAAAAATATTACTGAAATGAAACCAATAGAATTACGAAAAAAACATAAGAATAAAATGGTATATTGGAGTCATTAATTGGAGGTTGGGTAAAATGGTACATAGTATGTACCACCCCCATAGTAACTTTGTTTGTAACTAAGCAATTTAAATTGTAATCGATTAGCAACTCTTCCCCTGCAGTTATTGATTTTATCGCACATACGAATACACTGTTTCCCTTGCACGCCTCGAATATGCAATTGGTTTGCTTATTTGTTGACCCAGTTCGTGTATTATTTATAGAAACCACATGTGTTGTACTTTTGGCCTTCCATCAATGTACATAGCCACTCCTTTATTTTGATCCTTATCTTTTAGTTGTATATAATTTGCTGACAGTGCATACCTACGCATACTTCATGTATATCAAACCAGTTGCATCCAATCTTTGTAACTATAATAGGGTCCAACATACTCCATCAATTTAATAAATTTTTCATAACAGACCTTTATGCTGTCCATGCAAAATAGGCCCAAACCATGTAATGGTGATGGTGCTATGCGATATATCCTCTCATTGACACAAAAATCAGTGTTTATTGGAGTAATTTCCTTGGGTACCCATTGTTTCCATAGATGTTTGTACCTCAAGGGAACCTCGACGTCGCTTATGCTCTCATCATCATAAGAACATCACCCCCCTTCAACAAGAAAAAATTCCATGTGTTTACAAAATTTTCTTCTAATATTTTGACCTCTAGTTGATCTCCCTCTTTTAGACATACTACATATCTCGCTTTCCTCTTCTCTCTCTGAATTTCCCTCGCTCGAGGAAGACATATCTAAAAAATACCTATTTGGTGGTACCTGCATTCATAAGGATGTTGGATGAAGTTATTTCATGGTGATGTGATCCTAAGGTGACATTATGATTAATCTATCATTTCATCGCTAGAATTTCACAGGTTATAAGGTAATCAAGTCTTGATAGGTTGCAAGTTATTGTTACTACCATCCAAATGTGTCCATCACAAATCAAATCTACTTAATGTTTTAACTCCCAAAATTTGTAACAATTGTTAAATGTGACTATGGTCCACCAGTTACACAACCAAGGCCTCAAATGTATTCTCTAATTGTAATCAAAGGACTTTTTCTCTTCATTCAAGTAAATAAGCTTGAAGGGAAACACCACCAAGTGGTTTATTAGACACCTACATGACTAAAAATAGAAGAAAATTTACATTTAATTTCCATATGTCTAAGTGGTTAACAGGGAGGGAGTGTGTACTAGGCCTGGTTAAGTCATCATAAGTTTATGCTTTGGTAATAATTTTTTTTAAGTCATCTTAAATATTCCTATGTCTAATTGCTAGGAGAATTTTGGTATGTTTTAAGGTAGGATGATTGATGAAAGAGCCCAAAGAGCCTTTCTCCATGGTATCCAGGTACACATAACAGCAGTCTTCTCTTATATGGTTGGACATGATTTAAATAGCTTAGCTAGGAATTATTCATTTAACCTAAGATTTTCTCATAATGCCATCACTGGAAAAGTATGATCAAATTCTTCTATTATGAAGAATTGGTCTATGTGCCTCTAGTAATCACTATAAATGTTTGTAAGGATAAAATGAATAATTGCATCAAGTAGGAGAGAATCAACTTTGAGTTCTTCAAAGATTATATTCCTCTATTCATAATTTTTAGGGTTGTGTGTGGAGGGAGGTTATCACTACCAAGAGGGAGACCTTGTGATGGAACTTCAGAAAATTTTTTCTTTGTGTTCCATTTTATCTTGCCTTATGTCTTTGTTCATTTGCGTGTTTGGGAAAAGCCTAAGGTGGGGTTTTACCTTTTTCTTCATGTAAAACCCTAGATGTTTATATTATTACATGCTTAGGTGGGATCTTTTGGAGCCGTTAGTTTTTACATGGAATATCACAAGGAATTTGGTCCAATTGGCTGGTGACGCGTGTGCTTTACGGCCCGATGCTTACATTTTCTCCTTCTTTTCTCTATAAGAAGGATTCAAAGACCAGAAGTACGAAGGGTTATGGATTAGATATTTTTGGTTGAGTCTAGATGAAGTTGCAAAGAAAATTGTAAAGTCTGATGGTTTTAGGAAAATGCAATTTAGGTTTTGAGTCATTCTGTAGTAGGTTTTGAATTCATGGGGATTTGATGTTTTATGAAAGTACTAGAATTTGAATTGAAATGGTTAATTCAAACTCATGTCTCTCCATTGTACATGCATATCTAAATTT
>VDFB02000015.1:290778708-290849741 GCA_007258455.2 Sequoia sempervirens
GACTATTTGGTTTTGTGACTGGTACTAGATTTGATATCCATTCGACATAGTCAATGGCTCATATGAATCCCACATCTAACAATTTCTTAAGTTCTACTTTGACTAATAAGGCGATCTGTGGGTTCATCTTTCACAGCTTTTGTTTCACTGGCTTGGCATCTGGAAATAATGGAAAATGGTGCAAGACAAGTTCTGTATCCAACCCAGTCATATCAGCATAAGACCATGCAAAGTTGACCTTACGCTCTGAAAAGAATTTTTGGAACTCAGGTTTCTCTTCCTCTGTCAAAGATGTCACAAAGAGGACCATCTTAGGATCTTCTGTTGTGGATATATTTATTTTCATAGTGTCTTCTATGAGCATGGCCGATTTTTCTTGAGTTATAGGGAGAAAGTCCAGTCCTCCATCCTTAGGTGCCCCAGAGAGGTTTTCACCTTTGGATATGTCCTTTATTTTTATTTTTTTATCATCAGAAGGTGCCTCTTTGTTTTCACCTAAAGATGTGTCATTTTTTTCTTTATTTTTACTTTTCATTTTGTGACTAGAGGATGGAGTAGTCTCTCCAAAGTAAGCAGCACAATCTAGGTCAATGGA
Organism: Sequoia sempervirens; assembly: GCA_007258455.2. Lineage (NCBI taxonomy): Eukaryota > Viridiplantae > Streptophyta > Pinopsida > Cupressales > Cupressaceae > Sequoia > Sequoia sempervirens. The sequence continues at coordinate 290,779,304 of VDFB02000015.1, forward strand.
AAATCCAACCTTGTGGTCTCCACTTGGTATACCCTCATGCAATCCCATGAATGCTGCAATGGCCTCATCATTTTGAAATATGTCCATAACTAGAGGGCCTTGTTGATCCCAATTGATTAGTTGTGGGTAGACTAAGGAAATACCATCCTCAGTATTGGTGAAAGGTGGGTAGGAAGCGGAAAGCATGTTGATGGATTCAGAGAGGTTAAAGATGATATTGTCATCGTCGGGCTCTATATCGGATTCTATCCAGTACTCTTCCTCACTTGATTCATCCTCATTAGCAAAGTAAGGAACAAAGGGCATGGAGTCACAGTTAGTAGTGTCATGTGGTGATTCAGATGGATCCAAATGATGATCATTAGGTTTGGCAGGGTAGACGAGTATGTCGGGATTATGGTCAATAGGAGTAGAAGAGGCTCTGAACTTGGTGTTGTCTGGTGTCATGTCAATTTTGAACATTTTCTAGAATCTCTCTTCAAATGTAGACTCTCCAGGTTCAAGGAATAAGTCATCCAGGCAATAGTCACTTAGGGATCGTTGGGAGCCAAATTCCCATTCGTGGGAGTCAGTTTCAGAAAGGGGATCTTCAAATGTCTTGACACAGTCTGAAGCATTTACTCTCTGGCTAGAAACTGCATTGGTACTATGATCGCCAGATTCTCCTGGTCCTAACCCTAACCCAAGATGTTTAGGTCTTCCTTTAGGTGCTAGAGGTTCTTGGCTTCCTGTCTTGTGCTTGCTGAGGCCACTAATTCCATCGTAGCCTTTTTCCTTTATCATGTCATATCCTTTACCATACATTTTTACTGGTAAGGGAGTTGTATCCTCTGGTTCTCTATAAATCCAAGATAACACGTTGTTAGTGTCCTCTTGACTCATTTCACCCCACTTTATGAATACTACTTTTGGAGGAACCCTGAAAATTTATTTTGACTCTAGCATGAAGCAAGGCTTTCCGTAGACCTGGGGAGACTTGGGCATCCTCGTGATGCAATAGGTCGTATTCAGCTTATACTCTCCACACCCTTGGTCCTGGATCTTAATACTTGTGTTGATGTTTGGGGTGATGGGTGAAGTGGTAGATGCCCTGGAGGTGGTCATGGTTTCCAAAGAAGTAGAAGTGGATGTTGTGGCGGTGGATGTGGGAGACTTTGTAATTGTTGATGGGTCAAGGAATTTAGAGGATGAAGATGTCAAAGCTTCACTGTTGATAGGCACTTGGCACTCCAAAACACCTCTCAAATTGGTACAATATTGAAATGGGTCAGGGTCTCCATATATGGTAATCTCAGTGCCTTCAAAGGGAAACTTCAAACACTGGTGGTACGTGGAAGGGACAACTTTCAAAGTGTGAATCCAAGGTTGACCAAGTAGAATATTGTATGGAAGTTCTAGATCTAGGACTTGACAAGTGGTGTCCACAATGACCAGTCCGATATGAATTGGAAGTGAAATTATTCCCCGAGAGGTATGTTCTTCATCATCATATGCCTTGATAACAATGCTCTTGGTAGTGTCTACACAAGCATCAGAAAATCCTAGAGCCTTAACCAATTTTAAGGAGCATATTTTTAGTCCTGCTCCGCCATCTACTAACACTCATCTGACCTTATGCTTATGGATGAAGACTTCTATGTGAAGGGCATCATTATGCTTGGATTTAGATGATGAGTAGTCTTGGTCTGAAAAAGCTATATGGTGGGTAGTGGTAAGATAGCCCACCATGGCCTCAAATTGATTGACATCAATGTCTTGGGGAACAAAAGAATCTTGTAATGTTTTGTCGAGTATAGCCTTATGCTTTGGGGAAATGTGTAGCAACTCAAGTATATAAATTTGTGCGAGTGTCTTCCCAAATTGGTCAATAAGGTTAAAATGTCCTTTAGGCTGGGATTGTTTGGTTAATGGACGAGACTATGATTGTTGGGTGGACAGGCTAGCTATTGTTATCTTTGGTTGTCTGGGAAGAGGAGGGCTGGCTGTGGTGACTTTTCCCCCACGGGTAGTGACATTGCATTCAGGGGCCTTTCTGACAATAACCGTATTGACATGTTCAGCAACTGTTCCAATATGGCTTATGATGGGTCCACCAGAATAGTCATATGCAATACAGGCATGTTTGGCTCAATTATTGTTATTGGTTTTTTACGTGGAAGGGTTATTAGAACCATGGTCTTGCAGTGGGTTTTTGTGTATAATATGGTCTGAATTAGATGAAAATTGTGGTCCACTTATCTCAATGGTACGATTCTCGATAAGGTCTTGTACCAGATTTTTCAGTTGTCGACAGTTTGAGGTTGTATGTCCTTTTGCTCGATGATACTCATAAAATGCATTATCATTCCACCATGCTAGTTTGAATTGTCCCGGGTCATATGATTTGGGTTCTTGGAGCGTGATGACCCCATTTTGGATGCATTTCTTGAGGACTTCTTCGATGGGTTCCACTAAGGGAGTGTATGTGTGACCCCTAGGGAATTGTCTTATTTGACGGTATTGTCCTTGATTATTTTGGTTGCCTTGGTTTTTTGAAGGTACATGGATAGGGGGTGTCGATATCACTATTGGTGTGTTTTGTGGTTGAACCCCCTTTAGACCCAGTACAGGACCCATAGTGTTCACTGCCTTGGCGTCGACAATGCCATCATTGGTGACATGTTTATTCTTAGCCCAGTACTTATTCCTGTCAGCGGGAGGATTTGGACTTGCATTTGTGTTTGTAGGACCATATTTTAATCTTCCCTCAGCAATAAGAGCTTTCTCAAGTTGGACACCTCATCGACTAGGTCTGCGAAGGTTGTACAACAATGAACTCGCAAGCCATTTCTCAATGGGTCTAGGAGCGTTTGTACAAACATGTCAACCTTCTCCTTTTCAGGTATGTCTATGCAACAGCGACTTGCTAAGCCTCTCCATCATTGGAAAAATGGGATAAAAGTTTCACCAACATCTTCTTGTGTAAGTGTGCATAAGCTAGTAATGGAGGTGTCTGTGTCAATGTTATAGGCATAATTTTTTATAAATTTTCCTACAAGTTCCTTCCATGTTTGTATTCCCTTCAAAGTGGAGAACCATTCAAGTGTGGGTCCTGTTAGACTTTTGGAGAATATTCTCATCAAGTAAGTGTGTTCATATGCGATGTCCATACAGTTGGTTGTGAATTCTCAAACGTGTTCAATAGGATTTGTCTTGCCTTTGTATTTGGTGAAGTTTGGGGCCACATATCCAGAAGGAAATGGTGGCATGTATAAAGTTGTGTCAAAAGGATATGGACATAGGTCATATGACATTGGTGGTGTTTTGTTGGATGGTTGCATGTTTTCCATCTATTTTTGGAGGTCTTCCATCCTCACTGTCAAGGCATCTATTATGGGATTATTGGTCGCATCACACATGGGAGTGATGTGTATCCCCTGAATCCCCGTTGATTGTGATAGGATGTTCGAATTTGGATGTAACATTTGTTGCTGTGACATGTATGACATGTCTTGGTTTGGCAGTTGTTGATATTGCCAATTTTGATGAGGAACGTGTTGTGTGTGGATCTGTGATAAATATGTGGGGATGTGCGATCCAGCCATATTTGTTGATATTTGGGGAATTTGGTAACCTTGCCTATTTTGGTGCCCAAGGGTATTCATTTGTTGTGTCATTTGAGTGCTTTGTCCATATTGGAAGAATTGTCAATGTGGGATGTTGGTATTTTTTCCTTGGTATTGTCCATGTAGGATGTTGTTATTATGGCCTTGGAATTGTCCCTGCGGGATGTTGGTATTATAGCCTTGGAATTGTCCATGCAGGATGTTGGTATTTCATCCTTGTGAGGCATTGATGTTTAATTGTGATTATGTGTTAACATTTGGCTGGGGGCCTCTAAGAAGCATGCGTCATTTAGTTCCTCCAAAGGGGTTGAATGAGGTTCCGACATAAGGATTGGATGATGTTGTCCCTATGGTCATAGATGAAGTCCCAAATATGGGGTTTGAGGAATTTTCCCCTATTGGTGTAGACCCTAGGGTAGTTCCAACTATTTGTGAAGATGTCATTGTCATTGCAGGCATGGATTGTGATATTGTTTGTGGCATGGTGGTCGTTCCTCTGATAGATGTTGCATTGATTGAATTGGAGGTGTTTTGATTTATGGTGCCCCTAGGTGTAACATTGATGGTGTTTGTAGGAATTTGTGTGGTGACAATAGTGTTATCATTGGGGGCATTGTTCGTGTTTTGTTGAGGTGTCGTGTTGTCTAGAGGAGAAGGTCTTATAGTATTAATGTCAAATCCTCTTGGTAGTTTTTCCCCTTGGTCTAGGAGCATAGCAAGGTATCTGTCAGCATCATTCAAGACCAAGTCTTCTACAAATGAAGCTATGTCAGGATCTTGGGCTGCAGCCTCTAAATCCCCAATGGATACTTGTCCATTGTGGTCTCTTTGCATGAATGGTTCAAATGGATTTTGAGAGGATGTTGGTAGGTTAACGGGATGTTGCATGTTTGTGTTGGTAAATGGATCATTAAAAGTCATGTCTTGGTTCATATCATAGGTGTTGGTGTTGATGTTGGTATTGAAGTCTTGTCCAATTTTTTCCATTTGTCTTTTCTTTCTTTAAAGTCTAGTTTCGACCATAAAAGAGAATTGCTTAAATGAGGATGATGATTATGACAACTATTCTATGTTTTTGGTGTTTTTGTGATAAGGATGACAATGCAAGGTGATTACGATGTTTTTCTAAGGAAATGGTTTATGCAAGATGACAAGATTACCAAAAAAAGGTGTCAAAGGTCAAGGCAACACTGATGCCTAAGGTGACAATGTTGATTAATGCAAGGTAAGAGAAATTGTCTAGGTGCAAAATGAAGACTAGGGTGAACAATATTTTTGGTTATTTTTGGATTTTTAGACATAAAATATGCAAAGTATGGACTAAGATGAATGCAATGTGGAGAAAGGTTTGCCTAACCACTCTAAGCTTAATCTATGTCTTAATTTTGGTTATCCAAGGACTTGTTAAAGGGACTAAGTGACAAGGTCAAAATGACTAGTGAGTTTTCCCAACTAGACTGTTGAGTTGGAAATTCTCACAAAAAAGGACAATGACTAAAAAGGAGATTATTGACTAAGTCCCAAGATAACCTACTCTTGAAGGAAATGATTTTGCAAAGTGTGGTGAGGTGGCCTAATCCAAAGTCTAAAGAAAAGTCTATGTAGGAAAGTATGATTATGAAGCCTAGGGAATGCAACTAAAATGAACAAGGTTGAACCTAAGGTAAAAATGCAAGCTAATGGTTGAAAAATTTGAGCACTCTCAATTTTGGTTTCTAACAAAGACTTCTAGAAAAGATGTTGGATAGTAGGTGAAATTGTCGGATTCGAATTCACTTTTGTGATGTTTTGATGAAAGGTCAGAATTGTCTAAAGTTAATGGTCTAGTTTTCCAAATTTGAGTGTTGTTTGTTTAATATTCAGAAAACATTTGGCAAAAATGATGTTCTGAACGTATAATCAATTGCAAAGAAGACAAGCATGAATCTTATGGTTAGGCCATGACAATATTTGCTAGATTCCACTTGGGTTTCCCCAACCGCATATCTGTAGCGTGTGAATTCAAAAGCTTGGTTGCATGGGCTACCCCTTACAATGCACTCTCTTCTCATGCCAACCAAGCTTCCAACCCCCATGAAACTCCCATGGCAGATTGATCACCTCTACTACAAATTGTGAAAGTGTGGATGCCTTCACATGAACCGGTGTTGCGCTAGCAAATAGAAGGTTTTTGGCTTACTACACAAAGGTGTTTAGTTCAGGACCCCCATTCGAGTGGTCATACATGTGGCAAGAGATTAATCATTGATTAGGTGGCACTCTAGCCTGAAGAGGTTAAGCTCAACAGGGTTTATGGGAGTACTACTTCGTCTGTATGACACATCTGCACTCGTAATCTTAGGTTTTCCCTTAAGATTCACATTTATATACCGGTTGGGGGTAGCTCAGCCAAAGAGCTCCATTGCCGGTCTGAGTCGCCTTGGGGTGAGTACTTTTTCCCACCAAAGAAGGCCCAATTTCCTAGAGTCAATAACAATTTCTCTTGAACCCAGGATTGCACAAGTGCGCAAGGGGAGAGGATACTCCTATTATTGAATCAAAGGTTACACCAGTTGAAAGCATTTGTTCATTTTAGTATCCAAATTGAAGTGTGAGGAAAACACATCATACAAGTTGTTTATTTTAATCCAATCTTATGATTTCAACTCAAGCACACAAGTTCTTTTTAGGCCCACTAATCATTCTATGTGAAAAAGGTACTCAAGATAAAGCAAAACTAAAGCGAGAGTCCTGCAAAAACACGATTAGTAGTTTTGAATCTCAATCTTTGACAAGCGACAATTGAAGTTGCAAATGTTGACTCGTGGGCATTCAAACCTACAAAAAAAATGTCAAAGATTAGTCACAAAAATCAAAATTAAACTAGAAAAAGAAAATCGCATTACTCTAATTAAGAGACAAAATTAAGTATGTCTAAAAATTTAATTAATCTAAGTAAAAAAAGTCTAAAATCTAAAAATTAAAAAAAATTAAAAAATCTAGATTTAAATCTAAAAAGTTAAACCTAAAACTAATTAATCTAAAATCTAAAATTCAAACATTGAAAATCTAAAATTTAAATGAAATTAAAGATTGAAGAGTTAATTAAAATTTAATGACAAAATTAAAAAAAGTCTAATCTAATTAAAAAATGAAAACTCTAATTAAGAATTTAATCTAACTAAAATCATAATCTAGATTAAATTAAAATCAAATTAAAAAAAATTACTTAAAAATCTAGAGTAATGAAAATTTAATTAAAAAGCTAAAGCTAATTAAATAATCTAATATAATTGAAAATTTAAAACTAATCAAGAATCTAATTAAATCAATATCTAATTAAAGATTTAAATTTTAAGTAAAAATCTAAAAATTAAATATCTAATTATCTAAATTATAAAAAAAACTTAAATCTAAAACATAACTAAAGAAAAATCTAAACTAAATGAAAATCATAAAAACAAATTCTAAACTAACTTAAAAGAAAAATCTAAAGCGAATGGAAGTAAATTAAACTAAAACCTAAATGAAAACCTAAACAAAAGCGAATGTAAAAGAATGTACTCCAGCCAACTTTCAGCCATGACTTTGATAAGAATAATGTAAGGTTGCAGATTAATGACTATAAATATTCACATGCTGCAGCAGAAGATTTTATGTGGACTCTCTGGTGCTGGTTGTTGGAGAGTACTAATTTTTGCCGCTTAACAGTAAAAAGAGAAGATTCTCTCAATAGCTGCCAGACAAAACAATTAAGACAGAAGCTTCTATCAACGACGTCCAGTCTTTAGTTCAGGCATGTGTGCAACCATCAGAGCCCCAGAGCCATCCAAAGCTAGAAATAGCATCGACTTGTGAGGGACAACAAAGCCGTCAAAAAGTAGACAATAGCGCCTACTTGTCTTAGCTACCGAGGAAAAGTTGTGATGTTGGCATGGTCAGGAAAAAGTTTTCAACTGCAACACTTCAAAAGTGAAAAAAAATGTCAATCACATTTAAGAAAAAATAGTTTCAATCAGATCTATTGCCACCACACTTCAAAAGAAAAAATGTCATGTAGAATAAATGAAAGCATGTGGTGGGTTCAACCAACATTTGGTGCAGTGAATGCACTCCTTGTGTCCACTCAACTTTTAGCTACGACAAGCCCTCATACACAGGGCTTTTATGAGAAGAAGATAGAGTGGACCCCCTCATACGTGGCGGAGATGATGAGAAGAGAGAGCTAACACACCACTGGAGGTAAAGAGCAACAAAGTCATCAATGTTATATCTTCGTATCTTCAGTTATTAAGTATCGTATCACTGTAGTTTGACCTCTCTAATACCCCCTTTTTGAACTGGAATCCCCAAATCTGAGTGGATCAAAACAAAAAAATAAAATCACGAGGAACACGGCTAATTAAGAAGACCATTCTGAAAATCTTGACAAGTTCACTATTGTGATTTCCTCACTTAAAAATGACCTTGCTTAGTAAGGAGCAGATAAATCAGTCGCTCTTTTAGACTCTATAGTCGGTTTGTTAAGATAAAGGATTTAGTATCTAAAACCTTCAGTGATCTGCTAGACTAATCCTCTTTAAACGTTTATTCAATGACAATAGAAATTTGATTCATCGATAAGAGGGTAGAATGGAGACGTCACCGAGTGTAAAAGACGGAGTAAGTGATATGGTGGGAATGAGTTCAATCACAAAAGTGGAGTGAATACGAAAGGGAATGAAGGAGGGAGATATTATGGGGATATCATGCATTGAAATAGGAGTGGGGTGCTGTGAGTAATGCAGCCATTCTTGTCAAGGATAGCGTGAGTTCAGCCATTGAGGATGGACCCCTATTCGGAGGTGCATCCTATTATGAGATTATTCGGTGATGGGGAGAGAGGCCATGCATAGCAACCAATAGCCTAGGCGGGGACCTGCGTACCTCTAAAGGGCATCAAGCTATTAAGGAATTGGCATCAAGCTAGGACATAGAATAAAGTCGACCTTACAAGACAGGGCCAATATTGAACAAATAACAAAATGCTCAGAAAATTGAACAAAGATTTCAATGATTACAAAATGTAAAATTAGATATTGTCTCTTCAAAATCGTGCGGTAATTTGGGACACATAGTACATTCCTGAGACAAAGATGAAACATTTGACTTCAAAGGGACACGAACTTGAAGCTTCCCAATAGGTTAGGGTCTTAGACTACATGAACTATCCAAAGATTTTCAAAATTTAGAGCAATATAAACCTCATATTATGACGCTTCGTATCTATAGTGTGAGCAACAATAAATCATCAGAATTACTTCATATCATAGAATTTTAAACGAAGTGTGGCATTAACATCACCAAGATGGCATCGTTATATCTGCAAACCTATAAACCAGTATTGATACATGATATAGGAAAACCAATATTAAAGAAAGAGACGATTTCAAATAGTAGGTATAATGAAAAGTGGTTGCCAGAAAGAGTCGGGTTCACCAAATGTATTAAGGAAAATTTTCTTCAATGTTAGATTGTAAGCAACATAAAACTAAATGCCCAATGACAATGGAGAATAATGAAAAGTAAGAAGCAAAATAAGATGAAGCAACATCACCTAGTCTTCAAGCCTCCATTGAATGACCTCCATTGGCCTTCATCTTGCTGAAAATGATATAATTGCCCTCAGATTTGAAGTGCAACAATAACCTATGCCAAAGCCAAGCAAAATATTGAAGAAATGTGATTGCTCAAGTACTCAAAAGCTCTCAAGCCTATTGTATATAACTTGTGTATGTGTCCCCCAAAATGACTTGAAAGAGGGCATTTTAAAGAATTCCAAATTGAGAATGGATGGCTAGGATTAAAATTTGGTGAAGCCCTAAGATCAAAGGCCAAGAATCAATGTCATAAGGAGGATTAGGGTTAGGGAAAAATTAGGTCAAAGTTAGGGAAATCCTTGAAATGAAGGGTTGAGATTTAGTTGGAGACAATCAAATCAATGGTGGAGAAAAATGGGTAGTTTAATTAATTTTAAAAATAAAGATTTTTAAAATTAAAAGAGAAGGTGACCCACTTTGTGAGATTAAAAATAATCACAAAGATAGAAGGTGGCAAGTCCACTTATGAATTACATAATGGTCTAATTCATAAGTGGGGGATTAATAAATAATTATCTTAATTATTTATTTTGGTGGAAATGAAAGTGGGATTAGTAAATAGTTACTGGGAATAAATAAACAAGTTAGTGGAAATAATTCACATTATTAGATTCAAGGTGGGAATAATGCAAATTAATAAATTCAAGGTGGAATGTCCACTTATGAATTAAATAATGATTTAATTCATAAGTGGAATAAACAAATAAATTCATCCAAAATGTGGATTTTAAAAACCATAAATAATCCTTTTTCAGATTATTTATTCAAAATGGACAATTAATTAAGAATGTGATGACATTTTAAATAATTTCATTTATTTAAAATGAGAGGAATGTTAATTCAGACAATTAAATAATTAAACATAATTATTAAATTTAGAAAATATGGTTTAGAAATTAAATAAATCAATGAATTTATTTAATTGTGATAATTAGTGACATATTAACTAGATGAATGAAATTCATTTATTTAGTGAGGAGGAAGAATTAACCGGAAGACTTAAGACAATTAACAATGTATTAAATAAATAAGATTTATTTATTTAATAATCATGAATAATAAAAGGCCATGAATTAATTAAACAATAATTAATTATTTAATTAATAGTCGGACGTAGATTAAGGACATTATGTTAGGATGAGAGTGGTATAAATAGAACTCGCGGGCCTAGGACATTTTTAAGTGTCTACACAATCCATACAATAGGTTCAATAAATGAAAATATGCATAGAACTATGTACCTTCACACCTCCAATTACTGCAACTTTGAATAGAGCTTTTCGTATTACAACAACAAACAACAACCCTTCATGTGTAGAAATTGTCTGAGCAGAGTCGCCACCTCTTCAACAAGAGGAAAACCTTTGAAGCAAGGATATCTTTATATGAATTCTTCCAACATAGTCACCTTAGGGCTATAAAAAATCAATTTTTAGATTGAGAACTTCTTTAACACTTGAACTAGATGTTCATTTTGTTTGGAATCCTTTTAAATGGTCTTTGACACATTTGTATCAAGCATACAAATGTGTCCCCAGTGGAGTCACCATTTCCATTGGTTATTTTTTTAGAACCAAACTTAATCTCAGTCCTAACCTATGAGCTTTCCATGACCCAATTATCAGCTAGGTTGAGGATTGGTCAACACTTAATTAGAGTAATTAGTAATTTACTTCTCTTTGGGATTTGTGAGACCTAGGGAGGGTAATTCCATATATACTCATAATGTTTTACACTTGGTCAAGAGTATTTCTTCACACAAATGCACCATTCCATGAAAATTGCCTTATGAAAAGCTTGAAAAACTTTAGATAAGAGTGTTACTTATTTTCAAGGAGTGTTCCTTCATACTTAGAGTTGGGACATTGTAATTTAAAGTATTTTGAATCATTCTTCATCTTGAATCCTAGGCCCAATTCAACACTAGCTTAACTGACCATAAGATAAACTAACAAGATAATTATTTCTTTATCTAAGGAAAAAATAAGTTACAACTTGTAATCAATTGGTAATATAATTTTTATTGAAGCTTAGAAATTAGTGGACCATTAGACTGTCACCTTGTAACATCTAACTCACTGCACCTACAAAATATCACTTCCTTACTAAATCCTATATTCTTTTCTCACAAACTAATGAGATCGCTTCAACATTTAATCAATTCATTGAACTAAAGCATAATAAAAATCCATACATTATGTGAAAATGACAAAAGACAAATGAAGTTATCATTAACAGTCTTCATTCATAACTTGGAAGAAAATACATAGGAGAGCAATATTCTAAAACTAAAATTCTTCTTCAATTTTTGATATTTCTTTGTAAAACATATTTAAGATTCATAAATAGTATAACTTTCATCTTAGACTTGCTTCTGATATATGTACTAGAGTATCTATATACATTCTATTCTGCTATTAGAGCTTAGTAACTACTATGACCATGTCTAGACTCAAAATTCTGAACTTTCTCTTTTTTCAACCATGAAATCCCCTTTATATAAACAAGGGAGCAATAAGCACCTGACTGAATTACAATTTCACTTTCATTTGAGTTCATTTCAAAAACCTAATTCTAACTAACTCCTTGAAGGACTTCCCAGGAGGTTTCATATGTAATCATTTGAGAACAAGGGAGGACAAAAGGAAAAAAACATGTACAAGATATTAGTCAAGTCATTGCCACAACATTTGTTGTTTGGAACAAAAAGGATTCGGCTCATACTATCTTTAAGACCATCCACATCAACATGAAAGAAAAACCAAAAACATATGAAAACAAATACATCTTATGCAAACACCATGGTGTCATAAAAAAACTAAAATAGGAGGTGACCCTATTCAGAGTCGTTGGCATCCGAAAATACCCAACCACTCCTTGTCCTCGATTCAATTGGAGGTATTACCAACATGTTGTAAGTAGAACTCCCATATGGCATGAGGGAATGTAGGTACTAGCCATAGTATGAATCATAATCATCTTTAGCATCTGAAGGAGAGTCTGAAAGCATGATAGGAGAGTTGTACTTACCTAGGAAAGCCATATGACTCTTCTCCTTCTTTCTGGCCTTCTTCACTAGTAGTGTCAGTTCCTTGCCTTTGCATTCGACCACTTCACTTGGAAGAGTCCTATTCCTTAGGAAGTATGTAATCTACACAATTGACTTATTTTTATGGCCCCTAGCCCTCCTTTTCACCTTTGAAATTTCAAGAGAAGCCATGGATTCTTGCTCAGCTATGTCTTCACAACATTCAAACACACTTAGCCGGCTAGACCTCCTAATAGGTGGAAATGATGTACCAACTTTTCCCATTTTCTCTAGAGCTAGTAGAGAGATACTTAAAAAGGTTCTTGACTTAAGACCCACAAGAGAAGTACCCTAATCCCAAAAAATGTAGACAACTTGAGCAAAAAAAATACCAAATAGACTAGAGAACCTAATCTCATACCAATTATCTCAAGATGAAAACACTGACACTCTACTTAGGAAACCTCAATCACCTCTACTACACACACCTTATTTCCTCCACAGTCTGAAAAGATAGTGTCAATGAAATAGTGATCAACTTGCATAAAACAAACCTCACAAAAGACATTGCTCATATGATCATATCACATTAGCGAGAGATAAAACCCTTTAGAGGACATCCATCGCTTATTGCCAATTTAGAACTCAAGTTCTAAAACAAATCCATGATGATCAATGATGTTATTACATAAGTCCTTTGTTCATCACTAATTCTCCTCATATGTTTTGCAAGCAATTAGCGATGAGAAGATTTACAACTTTTAATGACCATCGTGTATCACTGATGCGAAACTTTATATTCAAAACATATTTGTGATCAAGTGATATACAACAAATCACATCATATCACTCATCGCTATTACAAGTTTATCCTTTTATGGCCACCCACAATGAGCCAGAAGAACATAAATTCAAAAGCATCACTCATCCCTATTACAATGTTGAAGGCTCAAAAGCTATTAGTGATGAGCGATATGAAAGGGAAAACATTAATCCATCACTCATTGCTAATTCAAGGTGTGAATCAATGAAAAAATCAGTGATGAGTGATACAACTATGAATTTCATTAGCACATAAGTGGGAAAATTTTAAGCATGTGCTCATTAGTTTGTTCTAAAAGTGGGGACTTCCCTAGGATGACATGAGAATAGTAGGATAAAGACTTATGAATCATGCAATACAATGGATGTAAAAGTTGGGTGATTCAAACCTAGACATGAGAAAGGCCAGTCACATGATGATATTTGAAGTGCGTGAAAGGATTCTTTGTGACTAACAATAGGTAATACCAATAAACAAAAAAATGGAATACTACGTGATTTAAAATGAACATAACCCTAAACCTCATATAAGAACCCTACAATAGATGTAACAAAGATTTTTAGGTAGAATTTCTTAGGGTTTTAACATGAACACGTTAGAATTTTGAAAAATTCAAAAGAGCCATTAGAAAGCTTCATCCCTTTCATCATAGGAAAAACTAACTGTCTACAATCTACCATGTTGAATCTCTCCAACACTGAGTTCACATTCTTGCTTTAGCTTAACCAAAGCTTTCTATTAGCTCTGTCTCATGATTTCCATTCCTAGAATGTACCTAGCTGCACCTAGGCCTTTAATTTCAATCCGTGCTAACAACTAAAACTTCAAATCTGAAATCATACTTTTACCATTCCCAATAAACAACATATCATCTATGTATAGAACAATAATGAGAATGTGACCACTTTTAGTTTTAAAATATACACAATGGTCAGATTTAGATCTTTGAAACCCTAATGACAACACATAAGTATCAAACTTTTGATATTACATTCTGGGAGACTATTTCAAACCATAAAGAGATTTCTTCAATTTGCAAACAAAATTTTATTTACCTTTTACAATGAAGTGCTCTGGCTATGACATGTATATATCTTCCTCCAAATCACCATGAAGAAATGTTGTATTCACATCCATCTATTCTACTTCTAATTTATGTGTTGTTACAAGTGATAACAAAATTTGTATGGATGTTATATTTTCTATAGGAGAGAATATCTACCATAATCAATTCCCTCCACCTCAAAGAACCCCTTAGCAACCAACCATGCCTTATACCTCTTAATGCCTGCGATCAGGACCGCACTTTTTCTTGAAAACCCATTTACAATCAACATGTTTACATCTAGTAGGCAAAGGTACTAATTCCCAAGTCTTGTTTTTTTAATGAATTCATCTCCTCATCCATGGCTTGCATCCAATAATCTAAATCATTCATACCTAATATTGCCTCTCTCACTATCCTAGGCTCATCAGTATTAGTAATCAAGGAAAAAATGCAACTCGAATCCAACAATGAATAACCAAACCTTTCTAGTTGCTGCCTAGCTTGTGTAGACCTCAAAGGTTGAGGTTGAGGTTCTCCTTCTTCTTCAGAACTTTCAAAGCTTCTTGAGCTCTCCTCATCATCAAGTACATCAAGAGTACATAGTTCTTCTTTCTCTGGAGTAGGTGGAACTTGAACTACCTCCTTCCATTTCTCCTCTTTTTCTAGTTGCAGCTTAATAGAGGAAGGTTTCATCTCTCTAAAGATCACACTTCTACTGTAGATAATTTTCTAAGCTTTTGGATCCCAAAGCTTGCACCCTTTCACACCGACACCATAGCCAATAAAGATGCACTTAACAACTTTTTTCTCCAACTTATACCTCTTCTCAAATGGAACATGAGCATAATATTCACAACCAAATACTTTGAGATGCATCATTGAATGCTTCTTTCTAGACCATGCCTCCATGGGTGTCTTTTCAACATGCATTGATGTAGTAGATCTATCTATCAACAAACATGAAGTGGTTGTCGTTTTAGCCCAAAACTTTTGTTCAAGGCTAGAACCACTCAACATAATCCTAGCCCTTTCCATCAATGTTTTTTTCATCCTCTCTGCAACTCCATTATGTTGTGGAGTGTAGGGAGTAGTTTTATGTCTCTCAATCCTGTGCTCTTTACAAAACTTTTCAAACTCTATTGAAAAAAACTCACCACCATTATCAATCCTCAAACACTTAATCTTTCTACTAGTGTTCTTTTCTACCAAGGACTTAAACTCCTTAAACCAACTAAAGAGTTTAGCTTTACTTCTAAGAAAATAAAAAAATGTCCTACTGCAGTCATCTTTAAAAGAAAATATATATACAACTTTTGAAAAAGAAGGAACATTTATAGGACCAAAAATATTTGAATGTACATAGTCCAAAACCCCATAAGACTTATGAGAACTAGAGTAAAAAGAATCATGGTGTTGTTTACCATACACACAATGTTCACAAAATTCAAACTCGAGATTGCAATCATAAAGACCTTCAACAAGGCTCTTATTTTTCAAGGTTCTAAGACCCTTCTCACCAATTTGACCAAGCCATTGGTTTCATAACATTTTCTTCTATGTAGGAAACTTCATTTCCATGGAATGAGCACCCTTAGGTACCCACAATGCATGATCATTAGATGTAGATGCAACACACTTCTTCTCTACTTGATTTGATGTTGAGGATGAAGAATCCAAAGGTCTCTTTTTTGATACATCAAAAGAACTATTTCATTGAAATGAACATGCATCTAGTTGGTACAAAGTTCCCATATGGACACCCTTAGAAAACACCATAGCTCCTCTTGTCACCTTGCATCCTCCACTAGAGAAAACAACTCACACTCTTGAATCATTTAGTTTACTTACAAAAAGTAGGTTTCGTGCCAAACCCAAGATATGCAAGACACCATCAATCCTCTTCACTCTTCTATTAGGGAATCTAATCTTGACTCTTCCACACCAAAAATTTCAAGATAGGAATCATCACCTAGGTACACCTTTCCACCATTGTATTCTTCATAGTTTGAGAACCAATCTCTGTGAGAGGTCATGTGGAAATATGTGCCTGAATCTATCAACCACACATCATTTGATGAATGGGCTTCCAAGGATACAATAAAAACTTCTCCATCATCTTGGGATGATTTCTCAAATTCAAAATTAGAGAAAGATTTTTTTTTCTTCTCCTTCTCCTTCTTGCAATCTTTTTCAATGTGACTAAATTCACCACAATTCCAACATCTTTCCTTGGACTTCTTACCAAGAGATTTAGATCTCCCTAGACTTAGACCTAGACATTTTATCTTTCTTCTTTCATTTCTCCTTTTTTCTACCATGAATAGAAAGGGCCTCCTTAACCATCTCAAAATATTTTCTCTGCATCTCTTCAGATAACAATGAAACAAACACCTCATCCATCTTGAAAGTGGTTGGTGTGCTTCCAATATCCATCACTAGGTGATCCCATGCATATGGTAATGAACACAATAGGAGCATGCAATAGTCTTGATCATCAATCTTCTCTCCAATGGAATTCAGTTGAGCAACCAACATATTGAAAGCATTTAGATTATCTACAACAAATCCTCCATCTTCCATCTCTAGAGAGTACATCTTCTTTCTCAAGAACAACTTGTTTACCAAGGACTTGGCCTGATAAACATCTCCAAGTTTCTTCTATAAAGAAGTAGTAGTCTTTTCCTCATGAACATTCAAGAGAATAGAATCAACCAAATAGAGTTTGATCAAACCCTTGGCTTTCCGATCAAAGAAATCTCAATCTTGTTGTTTCATGGTTGTAGGCTTGGTTTCTGAAATTGTGGCCTATAGATCATGATCTACAAGCATGTATTCCATCTTTATCTTCCAAAGCTCAAATTTTCCTCCATTAAAATTTTCCATCTCTATCCTTCTAGATGTGTTTTCCATCTTTCCTTCCAACAAAGGTCACAAAACACCCTTCTACAAGACACCCTTTGAATCAAAGATCACGACAAAAAACCCTTCTAACCCAACAAAGGAATCAAGGCTGGCCAAGCTCTAATACAAACTAAAAGGAAGACATGTACACATAAGAAACTACCTACACTAATCTAAGCAAGAATGCATAGAAAAACTTTCATTTTAACACCTTTAAATAGTTATAGTAATGAGAAACACATAGGAATAGTGAAATAGAACAACATGATGTAAGTTCATATCTAAGATAATTTTAGTAGCATAATGGTATGAGAAACACAAAGCATAGAATAAAGATAGAAACAAGAGAAGTAGACAAGATATACGCGTGGAAAACCCTTCTGAGTAAAAATCTCCACCCTCAAAAGGCACAATACTAATGATTACTTCAAAGAAGAATTACAATACACCCAAAGCACAATGCTTCTTCAACAAATTCTTCACACCAAATATATTTTTAGGAGTCAAACCATCTGTACTTCAATACCTGCAAACAAACTATGCATTCTATAATGCAAGGCATCCTATTTATAGGAGATACGAGCTTGTAGAGGCTTCTAGAAGAGTTTAGGTTCCCAAACCCTTGTGGAAATAATATATCACACCATATGCCTGATTTGGAAAATTGTACAACATTCTCTTACACCTCTTAAAGTTTTCATAACATGAAAAACCTCTCTCCAAGCTTGGGCGCCTAGTTCATGCTAATAGTGGGTTATGGAAAATGTCATAGAAATTGTCATAACATGTGCCATAATTGTTTGTCACAATTATAAAACATTCAACAAACAAAGAATAAGTCAAACATGAATATCAAACTTATTCTTTCACACTTTTGTCATGCCCCACTAAGGCACCACACTTTCTCCATGCAAAATATACCTAATGATGTGTCAAAGAATATGTCATAAAATGACACTACTTATCCTAGGTCCATGATTCCAGGATGGGATGCTTACCTATACATGCGATGAAGATGTGTCATGCAGACACCTCCAATAGGGATGACACCCAACCAGTGGGTCCCAATTAATGACATGACATTGTACACAATTAAATAAAACAAATAAATCAAGTAATGCATTAAATAATTCAATGTTAGGACTCTAAGGTCTAAACACCTTATTCCCAACAATTATGAGTTGAATGAGCATGAATAAGTTCAATTTCATTAGGGTAATTTCCAAATGCACAACATGACACATCCACTAAGGACTTTAAGGACATCCAAAGCTTACTAAAGCACATATCCATGATGAAATGTGATACAGTAAAATAAGGAAATACATGCAATGAACCAAATGAAGCTAGATGCAATGAAACGAGGAAAACAAAAAAATATACAAACTAAAACAGATAACTAACAACACCAAACAAAAACACATAAATAAAGAATTTAATGTTGGAAAATTTAGTTTAAAATCTGAAATAGGACAAAATTGCCCAGAGGGGTGTATGAGTCCCAATTAGGGTTTTTTAGGGGTTTGAACATGTTTAGGTGGGGAAATTAGGGTTTGCATCAAAATGAATCAACAAGATGATGAACCACTAATATTCCACCATTAAATATGTGATTATATGTATAATAAGATACAAATAACAATAAAAAATTAACCCTAACTATTATAGCAACTATGATGATAGTTTTTAAAGCTTGAAATGGTGTCTACCTTATTGCAAGAAGCTTGTTTTTAGGGACAATGGACTCATTCTCCTTTAGTGGTGAATGGGTCCCTATTAGGGTTCCTAAAACTAAGATCTAGGTTATTTTCCTTGAATTTTTTACTTTCAAATTCTTATTTGTCAGCTCCTAAAAACTTGTACTTAATTCAGTAGCTTTATTTCTTTGTTCTCACACTATAAAGATCAATCTTGTAACTTGATAACTTTGACAATTTTGCTCTAAAATTCTTCTCCACTTGATCTTCAACCTAGGTAGATCTACAAAAACACATTCAAGGAGAGAAAAACTTGTTGATTGTTAGTGAATAGGGGTTTTTCTAAGTCAAACCCCTTGTAGGTAATTAAACCAAATGATGAAATAATGAAATTGAATAATGAACATGAAATGATGCAATTTTGATACCTTGGATGTTTTCTTGGAAGATAAATCTACAATTTAACATGCAGTGGCCATGAAGAATTTAGATCTTGATCCTTGAATAGATGTTCAAAATTATTGCAATAGATCTTCAATGTTGTATCAACTTTCTTAGATCAACAACATGAATGAATGCACTAAACCCTTGATATGATGAAATGATCTTGAATTGCTGTAATAAAATTTTGATAATCTTCCTTGAGATGCTTTAGAAAACGCTCTTGAAGTACTCTATAGTTCTCTTGTAAAGTTTCTATGATGCTTCATAAAATTTTCTAGGAGAAACAATGTGAATTAATCCCCTATTTATACTAAATTAAGAGATTAGCCCTAAAATTCAAACAATTCAAGCCGACACCAAATCCTGAAACAAACATTATTAAATTATTTCCAAAATGAAATTCAAAAAGGGGGTCCTCATTAAGGGAGGGCCCATTCACCACCTAGGGTGAATGGGTCCTAACATTGTTTTCTAGGACCTTTCCTTCAAGGAATGAAGGAACATCAAAAACCTAGTTAGAATATGCTAGAAAGGGTGGTCCTATAGAGGGAGGACCCATTTTCCACCTAGGGAGAATGGGTCCTAGCACCAATTTCTAGGACTTCAAATTTTCCCAATTAAATGTTATGTAATTTTAATTATTGATTTTGGGATAGATCCTCAGAAGTTGTCACAAATAAGGCTTAAATTTGAATTAAAGGGGATAATTAACTCTAATTAACCATAGTTAATTAAGAGTGTCCTAGATAAGTGTGAAAGTGTTTTACAAAACTTTACAACACCATAAATAGGGTACATAATAAGTACATTTTATTAGAAAGGGGCCCAATATCAATGTGAATGTGTTACAACACATTGCAACATTAAACCTAGGAAAAAATAAGTTTAATTCAATGAGAATTATTCGCAAATCAAGGAAAAATGATACTTTTTTTGTTACTAAATTTTTTCCCCACTTTAGTGAGAGAATGACCCCATGTCAAATTCACAATTAAGTAGGAATTCAATACACATAAGTATGTAGCAATAACAAATATGCATAATCATATGTTGTCAAAGGCCAATAAAAAAAAGATAAAAAAAAAGGATCAAGCACAATCATCCCAACACAATGTGGAACAAGATTTTTTGTCTATAACATGCATTGCTCACTTTGGGGTAGTGGAACCTTAGTTTTCCCACTAGGTGAGTTGTCCCAAATATGTATATGCTCACTCTAGGGTAGTGGAACCTCATTGCGTCCACTAAGTGAGTTATCCCAACAAGGTGGAAAATGAGAGAATCATATTAGCCTCTCGCACCATACCAAATTTATCCTCTTAACTACTTTGATAAGGAGCCACAATGTAATCATTTTGTAAATGTTTTTGTAATGTCATGTAAAATTTTATTAAAGGGGTTTTTTATTTTTTCTTGTAAGGTCTTCTTCTTAGGGAGCATTGTGCCTAATGTCTCAAAGAGAGGACAAGTCAAGGGTTTCAAATCATCACTCATGGGATGCCTCATTCACATCATGCCATGATAGTAGATCATACACTCTTGGAGGACGTCAAACCCAATGATGCCACCAAGAAGAGGACACATCACAAGAAAAAAGAAAAATCATGTACCATGAAGTTTTGTCAAATGATGTCACCGTTGTATTCCCCCACTTTAAAATAGTTGCTACACCATTACTGTGAGCAATTTCTTTAAAGTAGCCAAATATTTTGCCTAAGACATGAGAGATTTCCTCAAAAATCCCTATGCCAAGTCATATGTTCTAAAATAAGTTGCATCATGAAATAGGAAGGAAGGGTTGCCTCCAAAAATACATAAGGGATCTATGGATTCAAGGTCAGTATGTATTTGCTAAAATTTAGTCATAGAGCATGGAACTGTCATCATTCCCCGAATAATCATAGAATTGGAAGAATGACAAAAAGAGAGAAAAAACAAAGAAAAATCCTTTCAAGTCAACATGGAAGAGACCCAAATGTCTTGACACCTTGCATCATCCCCAAAATGAAAACACAAGGACATGAAAAAGATAAGAGAAACACTTTTGGGTCAACATGGAAGATACCTAAATGTATCAACATCTTGTGTCATCCCCAAAAGGAGAACACAATACAAATGAAATGATTTGGACATATAGAAGAATGAAGGGTGCATATAGAGGATTGAACAAAAAGAGAAAGGAACATCAAACACAACATCACGAGGGATCACATTACACATATGCAATCACAAAAAGAAAACATGAAAATGCAAAAGACTAGCAAGGCACATGTGAGTCAACCTAAAGTAGGTCATCTACATCCCAATCTCGGTTAGTATAAACAAAAGACAAGCAAATTGCTAAAGGAACAAGAGAAAGTGTCAAACTAGGGGAAGTGCCAAGTTCAACACTCTTTTTAGGAGATTTGTCATCTAAGCTAGGTATGTGCAGGATCATCATGGAAAAAATAGACCCTTAAGTGGAAATTTTTAAAAAAAAATCAGAGTTAGGAAACTTGACGAAAAATTTGAATAATTTATCTATATTATTTCAAAAATATGTAAGAATAGAATCTCTAGAAAATTGAATGTAGTTTCTAAACTACTAGGTTTTTTAAATAAAAAATCTATTTGGTGAAAATTTTAAATTTCAATGTAGTAGTACTTAAATTTAAAGGAAAAAATAAGAAGAAGGTGTTTGTATGACCACCCTAACCACAATAAAATGATAATATTTTTTTATAATATTTTAGATATAAGTAGAGGACTCATGTCTGGATGTGATGCATATTTTTTTGCAATTTTTTTCCAAGTAAATAATTAATTATGATTTTTTTTTTACAACTTTTAAAAAATATAAAACTCATTTGTTTGACCACCTTGGTCAAAACTTTATGAAGTTCAATTTTTATTTTTTTAATCATATAGCATACAAAGCATAGAATGTGATGCATGTTTTGGATTCAAAAAATGTGATACCGTTTGAAAGCTATAGATGTTTTTCAATCAGCCTATCAATCAATACTTTAGTCATAATTCAAATAGAAAATGAATAATAATTATTTATTAAATTCAAAATAAAGCATAATTTATATTGGTCAAAAGCTATGAATCTCCTTTAAAAACCCTTTTCATTTCATCAATTTTGGGTTAAAAGAAAGTCGTCAGCCACATACCCTACAAATACCCATCATATTGCCACTTTTTTTCCCATCATGATCTTCCACATACCCAGCTTATAAAAGAAGAAAACAATGTATTCAACTCATCATGCACTTGTTCATCAATCTTTGCAATGTCAATGTCATCATATAGATTTATCACAATAGAAGGTCGAATGACAATGTCCATGGAATGTTCTTGTTTATGGTGCAGCGAGGGTATAAAATCATCATCCATTGCATCAGGTAAGTTTGGATTCTAATTTTCTATGTTGTTCTTGTCTTCTTGAGCTTTTAATGTATGAGAAATAGCACATCACCTATTCCTATGCTCTCTAGCACTTTGATTTCTTTTCAATCTATTGTCAATTTGTGTTTTTGTAAGAGTAGGTTTTCCAATCATAGGTTCCATCTCTTCCTTGGGAGGAATAGAAGAAACAACAGTAGGTTGTTCAACCAATGTCTCTTTGATATTGTAAACTTGTTTGACTCTAGGAGGGATGATGAGACTATTTTTGTTATCTCATGGTCTCTTGTAGGAAATTGTGGGAGGTTTTTCTAAATGTTGCTCTTGTATGTTTGGAAGGGATTTTGGTTTGATCTTCATCAAGGATAGGTGTTTCATGTATAGGTTGAGCCATGTTTCGAAGGGATACTTTTGCTATTTTATTTGCTTTGAACTTTTGATATAATTTGAAAAAGAAATCCTCATGAGGCTTGATAGGTTCTTATTGATGGGTGTTTTTGCACTTCTCAACATAGGTAGCACACAAGTATACTATCTCTCTTGAAAGGTAATTTTTGCAACTAAGTTTTAGAAATCACCCCAAAGTCTCTTAGGTGTCAGGTCATGACAATGCTTGGAATAGTTCAATTGATTGATGTGATTTTCTAGAAATCACAAAGAGACCTTTATGGTTCACTAAGCATGGGGAATTGGATTTGCAAGTTCTATAAATTTTGGGAATGAATGAACAATTGCTACAAGTTCAAAAGAATAAGCTAAAAGTCCTTCTTTCTCATTAAATTTGGCTTTACAATGATCTTGGAACTTTTTTTCACTTCATATTAAAAAAAAAGGTAAAAGGGAAAAGGGGATAGAAGTTTCCTAGACCTTCAACTAATGTTGAACAATAACAATGGAGGATGCTACAGTGGGAAGACTCCCTAAAATTGAGTTCCACTTAACTAATGACAGCCTACAGCCTCATTAAACTAGTGCAATCTTCAAAGGGTCATTGGAGATTTCCAAATTATTCAGTCACCATTAAAGCATGGATACTAATTGAACTTAAGTGCAGCAATAGAAGGGTATGTGCAGGATCATGAGGGGCCAAAAAGTGGCAATATTATGGGTATTTGTAGGGTATGTGGCTAACAAATTTTTTTTAACCCAAAATTGTTGAAACGAAAAGGGTTTTTAGGGGAGATTCTCAGCTTTCCACCAATATAAATTATTCTTTAATTTGAATTTAATCAATAATTATTATTTATTTTCTATTAGAATTACGATTAAAGTCCTAATCGATAGGCTGATTCAAAAACATCTATAAATTTCAAATGGTATCACATTTTTAAATCCAAAACATGCATCACATTCTATGCTTCACATACTATAGGATTAAAAATAAAAAATAAATTTCATGAATTTTGACCAAGTTAAGGTGGTTAGACATACGGTTTTATAATTTTAAAAGTTGTAATAAAAATTTCATAAT
This sequence comes from Sequoia sempervirens, assembly GCA_007258455.2. Classification (NCBI taxonomy): domain Eukaryota; kingdom Viridiplantae; phylum Streptophyta; class Pinopsida; order Cupressales; family Cupressaceae; genus Sequoia; species Sequoia sempervirens. The sequence continues at coordinate 290,803,326 of VDFB02000015.1, forward strand.
TAATTATTTACTTGGAAAAAATTTACAAAAAAATATGCATCACATCTGGTTATGAGTCCTCTACTTATATATAAAATCTTATAAAAAATATTATCATTTTATTATGGTTAGGGTGGTCGACATACACACTTACTTTTTTTTTCCCAAATTTAAGTACTACTACATTGAAATTTCAAATTTTCACCAAATAGATTTTATTTATTTTTAAATAAACCTAGTAGTTTAGAAACTAAATTTAATTTTCTACAGATTCTATTCTTACATATTTTTGAAATAATATAGATAACTTATTCAAATTTTTACGTAAAGTTTCCTAACACTGATTTTTCTAAATTTTTTGCCACTTAAGGGCCTGTTTTTTCCTTGATGATCTTGCACCTACCCAGAAAGGGAGCTTAGACTAACTTTACCCAAAAATTTATCATCAATAAACAACAAAAATTATGAGCTAGGAAGATATCAAACACCATAGCATACTTCACCATTAAAGCACAACATGATCTAATAATTGAAAGCAACTTAAAAGTTAAAAAAAAGCTAAAATCTAGTACTTGAAGATAGAATCATGCATGTACATGAGATAAATACACAAGAAACCATAAAAAAAATGCTTTTCTCATATTTTTTGCAGCAACGTCTTTACAACAACTCATCTCTCCCTTTGAAAATGAGAGGATGCCCCTATTTATAGTTTTCAAAAAGTAAAATGAATGGCCTGGTGGCACCTTCAAATTTTGTAAGTTTTAAGTGTCCATATTGAAAATTTTTCCTCTGCACTATTAGAACTACACCTAAAAAATCTGCGTAAGTGACCTACTTTGGAGGGTCATAATTTGGAGCCTATTGATTTTCAAGACAAAAGGATTGTCTCTCTCCATTCTCCCTAAATTCATGTACTCCCCAATTCGGTTTCAAAGCCCCATGACCTAATTTTCTATTTTTTTGAGGTCAAAAGCAAATGCAATTTGTTCAAATTTTACATCTGCATGTCTAACAATGTTTCAAGGTGGTCAACTTTGACCCCTAATATCTTGTAAAGATTGATGATTGAAGCAAAGTCCTCTTGCACACATACTTAGTAAACCTAAATGAGCTTATGTTTTTAGTGGAAACCCCCCAGAAGTTGTTTTGATATTTTTCAAAGTGGTGACTTTCAGAGCCTTGATTGGTTCTGAATAGGTGTAGTAAAAATTCCTAAGTGAGAAACTTTGTTGATTAATATCTTTCAACTCAAGATCCATTTTGCTGACATGTTTGTTGCACTACATTCTTGGGTCAAATATCTACATGCCTGCTCAATTTTTTGCCTTTAGGATAAGTTCTAATGGGTTATTTAATTACTTTCTAATCACATGGCAAAAAATCATGTTCCAGAAAGTGTCAAAGTTTGCAAATATAAGGACAACCCATTTCTTGTTTTATTTTAAAACCTCTACAACTCAATTTTCATTAAAAATGGAGGTCATTTGATACATTATCCTAATGTACTTCTATTGCATCAAACACGTCTCGAGGCCAGTTTACAAAGGAGGTACCTAAATTTTAAGGGTTGGAAAAAAATTCAAGTAATGCGTTTTCTTTAAATAATTGATTATGATCACATGCAAAAATTCATGGCTCCAGGTGTCCCAATTTGTGCATAGTGAATTTCCTCCAAATGGTCGCAGGTGTAATTAGAAGTCACAAATTTTCTAAAGTTTCAAATCTTAGTATTTAAAATATTTTGAATATTTTAAATATTGTGCAAATAAAAAGGTGCAAATATAAAGTGCATTTCAAATTTTTTTGGACCAAAACAAATTTAATTCTTAGCTCTAATTGATCTAGACATGGCTTTTAGGGCTTTCATGTTTGCACAAAAAAACTCATCATCACTCACCTCAAAGCTTGTGTTTTCCCTCTCAAGATTTCAGTGATGCAATGTTTCCAATGATGAATGCTTGATTTGACTGATCCATTTAATATTTACAAGGTATGACAAGTCTCCATCGCCTATCACGAGAAGGCTTCTCCATTCCAATATGCAATTCACGATGGACTTGCTTTCCATCACCCATCCCATGTTGGTGTTTCTATTTCCTAGATGAACATGCAATGAGCGATGCTACATTTTCCTCATCAATCATTAGTGTTGGTTTCTCTCATTTCTTCCTCTTCACACGATGAGTGATGTGAGCCAAGAGAAGCATTTGTTGGGCCTGTAAAATCAAAAAGCATGAGCAAAGCATTTGAAAGGTTTTCATATTTTAAATAAAAATATAGGGAATTATAGTATTGCTTGATAAATGTCAACCTTGGTTGCATCATCCCTCAAGTTTCTTTTTCTATTTTCTCATCTTACTAGTGATGCCCAATGGTAAAGATTGTGTGAAGATTTGGGGTGGGCCCATGAATGAATTGAACTGCATGAGTAAATTTTTTAAGCCCATATTAAATATTCAAAAGTCCTCACAAAAACAAAAATGAGTAAGAAGGTAAAAATGAAGTGTAATGTTAAAGGGAAATTATTTTAAATGAAATATTTAAAATATTGTGGCACCGTGAAAGCTAAAGGGGGTTAAATTGCTCCCTTATTAAAGTTGAATATTTTCTGTGTTGGGCATGTAAATGTCAAATGTGAGAACAGTGGTAAAATGCATGTGAAAACACAAGGGCGAAATATTTTTTCTGATGCAAATATATCATTAAAGGCTCTATTATAAAAATGGGAAAACTCTAGAGGTTGGAAATTGAAATTATAAAGTGCAGCAAATAAAAGAAGAATAAACAATTTTTTTCACAGCAGTAGATATTTTTATCAACTTCAAGGGTGAAAGTGGTGTTGATTTTTCACTAAAGGTAAATTTTCTATTGAATAATGAGGGAAAAATTTAGAGGCAAGGTAGTTTTATTAAAATTTAGGAGAGAAGAGAGAGGTTTTTTTCTTGTTAAAGATCAGATGGAGACTAGGTTTCCAATTTTCAACTGTGGATGCATTTAGGGTTGTTTCTTCTTATTTATCTTCTAATTCTTTTCTCATCGTAAGGTGTTCCATTTTTTGAAGTTCTGCAAAGTAGGCATAAGTTCTGAGTAAATTGTAAAGCTAGGGTGAAGTATGACTTTTAGTCACCAATCTAAAGTGTTTTAGTGTTTTGAATTGAGCTTCATGTTTATATTTTATTATGTGACTATCTCTGTGGCTGAAATGTAATACTCTTTTGAATTCAATAATCAAATGTTATCTATATTTTTTCATGCACATTTCCTACATTTGAGTTGCAATTGTTATTGCTTTTTGTTCAGAGAATGATGTAATTCCTTTAATGAATGTCATCTGCATTTGGTATTCCCTATTTTTCAAAGAATGGAGTAATTGCTTTAGTGAATGTAATAGGAGTATTATCTTTCTAGGTGGATTTGTAAGAATGGTTATCCAATAAAGCTTCAATGGTCTTGTTGTCATAATGTGATAGCATTTTCAAAGATCTTCAAAACATGTCTAACATTGTAGGATGCATTGGAAAAATAAGGACAAAGAACTAAGAGGGGGGGTGTGAATCAGTTGTCATAGATTATTTAAACTTTTCAAACTTAACTTAATCTCAGATCTAATGTAAGAACAATAAACCATAAACAATCAACACATTAGAAACATAGAGAATGCCAATATTTTTATGTGGAAACCTTGTTAGGGGAAAAACCATGATGGATGTTAGTTCACAATATTATACCCTATTAAAAGTATAAAGAATAATAATGGGAATGCACATGCATTTAGGAACACTTCCTAGAGCTCACTACTCAAATACAATGGAAGACACACTATCTTACAAAGAGATTCAAATTATAACCATCCAGAGTTTGAATTGAGAAAGTAGCTTCTTCAAAAACCTAATTATAGTTCCAGTTAAGCACAAGTTTTCACTCCTCTACACACTTCATCACACTCTGCTCTGCCTTCAAATGATATTCACACATTCAAACATAGGAGAACATAGAGCATACTTCAATTCAAAAAACAACCACTCTTATATATCTGCAACATGAATTACATCAACAACTTCGTCGATCAAAATATAAAACATATTTTCAATGTCGAACCCAATTTACAAATAAATTTTTAGTGTGAATGAAACACCATTAGCCAATATTATGTTGTGGCCCAAAAAAACATCCTCGAGCATGGAAAAAAATAAAATTTTAATCTCCAAGGATCCATAACACATTACAACCACCATGTTGCCCAAGAACATGAAAAATCGAACACACATGACAAAAATATTTGACCATGAACACACCGATCAATGCAGACATGAAAGAAAGATAGAAAATGATCTAGAAGCATCCACAAGAAACAAGAACCAATAGAGAAACATCTACAACAACTGAAATTACTAGAATCACATCAACTTCACTCAGGAATACTAACTGAAACCACAAAAACCTATCAGAACACAATGGTTGATAACACGATCAAAACTTTGTGCAAACCTCTAAAACTTTAGGTGGATAAACTAGATACTCTCAGAAATAAAACCTTTAGTCCACAATGATTGATCATCAATGTACTAAGCAAGACACCTTCATGACCTTCACTATTCCTCTAGCAACCTGCAACTCTTTCTTTAACAATTTTCTCAATATCCTTGACATATAGAACCTTCAATACATCAATGCTAATAGTGTTGACATCAATGAAAACCACATATCATCAACACAACCACAACATCCAAAAATCTCCCCCTTTGGCATTGATGCAAACATATGAAGTGAAAAAAACCATCAAAGCAACTCTCAGTCAGCACTTACTCCCCCTTAGATTCTGACTCAGATTTTTCCTCAACTTATTCTACATGATCTTCACCCCACAAGGCTCTTCTCCCTAAATAATTCATAGTTTTTCACATGAATCTTCTCCCCCTTTGACATCAATGGAAAATATAAACATTATCTTCCTACATAAAAGCTATGAACCATATATTTGCACATCTGACTGCTCCCCCTAAGTAGCAGCCACAAAAACATCAATCTGGATCATAATATAGCTTTAAAGCATATGGATTGATCCAAGTAAATGCATCTCTAGTTCATACCAGGAGGGGTAATCACCCCTAGTATCCCTCTAAGATACTTAAAATTATCCTTTGGCAACAAATTTGTGAAAATGTTTTCAACCTATTATTTGGTAGGCACATACTCCAATCTAACTTCTTTCTCATTCACTTTCTCCCTCAAAAATTGAAACTTGATTGATATATGCTTGGTCTTAGAGTGTAGCACTGAATTCTTCAATATGTTTATTGCACTTGAGTTGTCACAGTATATGGAAATAGGTTCATCATATACTACTCTGATATCTTTTAGCATCTGTTTCATCCACATCACTTGAGTACAATTATTTGCAACAACAATATACTCTACCTCAACAGTAGAGAGGGAAATGGAATTCTACTTTTTACTCAACCAAGACACAAACTTCTTCCCTACGAAGAAATAACCACCACTATTACTTTTCCTATCATCTACATCTCCCGCCCAATCCATATCAATATATGCACTCAAAGTAAGATCATCATCTTTAGGATACCAAAGCCCAAAATCAACTGTTCCTTTTAGATATTTGAAGATTCTCTTTACAATAGTCACATGAGATTCTTTTGGATTATCCTAAAATCTAGCAACCATACATACAACATTCATGATGTTTGGTCTAGTCTAAGTTAAGTAGAGCAATCTACCAATCATTGACCTATATCTTGTTTGATTTAACTTAGGAAAATCATCATTTTTTGTTAACTTGCATCCGATTACCATGGGTGTACCAATAGGCTTTGATTCTTCCATGCCAAACTTCTTTAGCAGCTCTCTCACATATTTGGACTGAGATATGAAAATACCATTGTCTAACTAAGTGACTTGCAATCCTAGAAAGAACATCTCTCCAATTATACTCATTTCAAATTCACTTTTCATTTCATCAGCAAACTTCATGCATAAATCATCATCTCCTTGAAAAATAATATTATCAACAAAGACTTCAATAATCAACTCTTTATCATGATCCAACATAAAATACAAGTTGATGTCAATAGTACCTTTATTGAATCCAAGCTTCAGTAAGTATTTGTCCAGTCTATCATACCAGAGCCCATACAGAGCTTTCTTCAATCAACAAACCATGTCTTCCTTGTCAGTCAATTGAAATCCATCTAGCTATTCAACATATACTTCCTCTTCTAACTCACCATTCAGAAAATCTAACTTCACATCCATTTGATAGACTTTATAGTTCTTTTATGCAGCATAAGTAAGAAATAATCTTACAACTTCAATTCTAGCAACAAGGGAAAAGGTTTCTTCAAAATCAATGCCTTCCATTTGTGAATACCCTTTACATACCAATCTTGTTTTATTTTAGACTACTTCACCTTGTTCATTTAGCTTATTATGAAAGACCCATTTATTACCAATCACATTTTTATCTTTAGGTCTAGGAACAAGAATCCATGTATCATTCTTTTCAATCTGCATCAATTCTTCCTTCATAGCTTCCATCTAGTATTCATCATTGCAAGCTTCATTAACATTTTTAGGCTTAGTTTTGGAAATCAGGAAATACTCTTCTGCAATCTCGCAATTTTGGTTCTTTTGTTCTTTCTTTTGCACTTCCACTTGTCTCTCCTTGACTTTTTTGATTTACCAGAACAACTTTAACTTGATTTTGTGTCTAATAATTATTCCCTTTGTCTGAACTATCTAGTTGGTCATCTAAATCATATCCACATTATATGGATGATCTAGCAGAGTCCTCATCAACTTTGACATTTGCACTTTCAACCATTTTTCTCAATCTTCTATTATAGCACTGGTAAGCCTTGCTCTTGGTAGAGTAACCTAGAAATATTCCTTCATCCCTCCTTGCATCAAAATTTCATATGTCCTCATCTCTCTTAATGTAGCACTTGCTTCCAAAAATATTGAAATATTTAAAAGTAGGCTTATAACCAAACCATAGCTCAAAAGGAGTCTTACCAAAAATACCATTAACATTTACCCAATTTAAAGTGTACACAGTAGTGTTTATAGCTTCTCTCCAATAGATGTGAGGCACATTTCCTTCAATCATCATTGTTCTAGTAACATCCAGAATTGTTTTGTTCTTTCTCTCTACAACTACATTCTATTGAGGGGTTCACGGAGAAGATAATTGTCTTCTAATTTCATGCTCTTCACAAAAAGAATTGAACTCCCAGGCAGTGAACTCACCACCTCTTTCTAACCTTAGGCATTTTATCTTTAGACTTGTCTCATTCTCTACCATAGCTTTGAAACTTTTGAACCTCTCCAATGCTTCACATTTTTCTCTTAAGAAAGCAACCCATATCATCCTAGATTAATCATCAATAAGTAGCATAAAGTACCTTTCTCATTGTAGACTTTTGATTCTAGAGGGACCACATAGATCAGTATGCACCAACTCCAATACTCCATTAGAATGATGCTTTTTACTCCAAAAAGAAACTCTAGTTTGTTTACCCATCTGACATTCCTTGCATATTGTATTACTAGGCTTCACTAGCTTAGGTAGATATCTTACTAATTGAATGGAGCTTACCTTGACAATGTTATCAAAATTCACATGACACAGCCTCCTATGCCATAACCAGCTTTCATCTACTTGAACAATTAAACAACTTACATTACTAACACTTACGTGAAAAATATTACCTCTTGTCTTTGTACTTGAAGAAATCATATTTCCAGAACCTCCAAGTATCCTACATATTCCATCTTTGAACTAAATATCATAACCCTTTTCCACCATTTGTCCAACACTCAACATGTTATGCTTTAATCTTTCAACATAAAGGACATCATCAATGTTATGTTTACCACCAAGACAAATAGATCCTCTACCATAGATCACACCAACATTGTTATCTCTGAATCTTACAACCCCGCCATCATATTTCTCTATGCTTACAAATCACTAGTCATATGATGTGAGCATTCACTATCTATAACCCACTCATCCATCTCTTCAATTCGGGCTGCAAGAGATCTCTCAACTTTAGCATATTCAGTAGCCACCAGACCGTTTTCCTTGATAGCAATGAAAACCCATTCATCTTCATTTCCATTTTATTTATCAAATTCTTCATTAGTCACACCTTCTTCAAAAAAATAACACTTCTTTTAAAAGGTTTAGTCCTAGGAACTCTTTTAAGAAACCTTGAAGAAAAATGACCTATTTTACTTCAAGAGAAACATTTAATAGCAAACTTTCCTTTATACTTACCTTGTCCTTTGCCTTCTTTCTTCACAATCAATGCTTCCAACTCTTCAACCTCTCTTTCTTCTTAAAAATATTTCATCTCTTCCTCATACTTTAAGGTTTTTCTAGAAATTTCTCCTAAATCATATCTTTGCATGTTTCTTCTGGATACAAAAGCCTTAAATGCAGATTTAGTCTTGGGGGTAGAATCGCCAAATTCACTCAACTCAAAAGTAGCAATTTACCAATCAACATATCTCTTGTCACATTTGTTATTGATTTGAACTCTTCAATAGCATGAGCTTTTGATTTGTAGGAGGGAGGCAATGATCTGAGCATTTTAGCTACAATTTCTTGTTCATATAGAATACCACTGGAACATCTAATACCCATCACAATTTCATTTACTCTTTGCATAAAAGAAGAAATATTTTCATCTTCACCCATATTCAAATTTTCATACTTTCCTTTCAAACTCTATAGCTTAGTTACCTTCACATGTAATCTCCTTCATAAAAATTCTCTAGCTTCATCCAAATCTCATGAGCTATCTTTAGACCTATCACATTTATCATTTTTGAATCCATCAAAGCACTCAACAAAGCTTCCATAGCCTCGATATTATTCTTAGCTTCTTTAATCTCATTAGGAGTGGAAGGACCATTCTAAGGAATAGAATATTTATTCTTTGTAATCTTCCAAAAGGATTCACCTAAACACCTCAAATGACATTCCATTCTGGATTTCCATAGTGAGTATAATTTTGTTCCATTGAATCTAGGACCGTCCTTCTTATATGATGCCATCTCAGATCACGTCAAGCTTTTAAACTTCTTTAGAGGAACCTGCTCTAATACCAATTGTTGGAAAAATAAGGACAAACAACTAAGAGGGGGGGTGTGAATTAGTTGTCATAGATTATTTAAACTTTTCAAACTTAACTTAATCTTAGATCTGATGCAAGAACAATAAAAAATAAACAATCAACACATCAAAAACATAGAGAACACCAAGATTTTTTACGTGGATACCTTGTTATGGGAAAAACCACGGTGGATGTTAGTCCACAATATTATACCCTGTTAAAAGTATAAAGAATAATAATGGGAATGCACATGAATTTAGGCACACTACCTATAGCTCACTGCTCAAATACAATGTAAGACACACTATCTTACAAAGAGATTCAGATTATAACCATCCAGAGTTTGAACTGAGAAAGTAGCTTCTTCAAAATCTTGATTATAGTTCCAGTTAAGCACAATTTTTCACTCCTCTACACACTTCATCACACTTTGCTCAACCTTTGAATGATATTCACACATACACACATAGGAGCACATTGAGAATACTTCAATTCAAACAAACAACCACTCTTATATATCTGCAACATGAATTACATCAACAAATTTATTAGCCAAAATATAAAACATATTTTTAATGTCGGCCCTAATTTACAAATAAATTTTCAATGAAAATCAAACACCATTGGCCAATATTGTGTTATGGCCCAAAACAACATCCTCGAGCATGCCAAAAATTCAAATTTTAATCTTCAAGGATCCACAACATGTTACAACCACCATGTTGGCCAAGAACATGAAAACCCGAACACACATGAGAAAAATATTTGACCACAAACACACCGATCAACGCAAATGTGCAAAAAAGATAGAGAATGATCTAGAAGCATCCAAAAGAAACAAGAACCAATAGAGAAACATCTGATGCTACTAAAATTACTAGAACCACATCAACTTCACTCAGGAATAGTAATTGAAACCACAAAATAACTGTCAGAACACAATTGTTCATAACATGATCAAAACTTCACCCAGACCTCTAAAACTTTTAGTGGATAAAATAGATACTTTCATAAATAAACCCTTTAGTCCACAATGATTGAACATTAATGTACTGAGAAAGACACCTTGATGACCTTCACTATTCCCCTAGCAACCTACAACTCTTTCTTTAACAATTTTCTCAATATCCTAAACATATACAACCTTCAATACATCAATGCTAATAGTGTTGACATCAATGACAATGACATATCAGCAACACAACCACATCATCCAACAAGATGAAGTGCTAGTTATATGAATTTGTATCCCTTTTCTTGGAACTTGTCAATCTTTATGCATCTTTTGTTTTCAGTTTGGTCACAAATTATTAAACCAAAAACCATTTCAAATCTATTTTCTTAGTTATTTGTATGTATCATGTTCTCCATGTTGGTTAATGAAATTCACCCAATGTCTTAGGCAATGTTGAGTGATATTTTATGTTTCTTAGCATATTTTTGTGAGAGCATCATCTATTAAACAATATCCTATAAAATGTTTTTTTGAATCTTTAGATGTTGCTAAATGGTCACCCCCTAGGTCCTACAAAGCCTGAAGTATAGGGGAAATGTGTTTCAATCTCATTTCTTGTCAGGTGGCCAAATACATCTTTGAGTCTAAACATAAGAAAGTGGCTATTCTTTAGGATTCATTGCATTTGTCAATTTTGAGAAGCAATAGATTGGTGACTCTGCTAGAGAAAATTTTGAATCTCTAGTTGCAGAATGTTCTATTATAGAGCCATATCATTTTCAAAGAGTTAATTATTTGCTGATTTGAACACTTGGTTCAAATATTGAAGGAATTCAAACCTTGAGAAAGAAATTGTTGTAGTGAACCTAAAAGTTTCATACTCTGTGGTGCTCTATTTGTGAAAGGAACTCAAAAATAAATTTACATGTGAAAGAGCTTCATACTTTTTGAAGTTCCATCCTCTATGAAGAGAGGTGGTGACTCTGTCAAAAGAACCTGATGAAGATGTGGAAAAAGTGTCAGATCTACAAATATTTCTAGTCAGGAAGGGAAATTTGTAGTAGCTGCAACATATCTAGGTATTTCTCATTTTCATTTTTCCAAGAAAGATAAATATGTATATGAGAATGACATTTGAAGTCCTAGAAAACTTCAGTTCTTGTATTTAGTGAAATTGAGCACTACAATCAAGGGAGGTTGAATATTGTAATTGAATAGTTGTAGAGGGGATAATTTTCATTTGCAATATGTATTGTTGTCCTAGTTCTCCCTCTACAAGCTATAATATCATGCATGGAACACAACCCTATCCTCAAAGGAAGGTGTTCACTAGTGGAAGATATGACCCTTTAGATTTTAGTAAAATCCAAGTTTACCCACATTCTCTCCCAAGAAAAATTAATGAATATTTTCCTAAGTTTAGAGATGATTTTGAAGAATCGGCATCAAGAAATGCATAGTGTTTCATTGATTTTATGGAATATTCTAAGATTGAAGAGGAAGATGTTATCATGAAATTTTTTGTAGAAGAACTTTAGAAGGTATGGTTAAAGGTTGGTTTACTTGCTTACCAATGCATTCCATAGATTCATGGCATGAGCTCATAATATGTTTCCTTGATTATTTTGAAGACGAGTCAATAGTGAATAATGAATGCTTATCTGAAGAAAGAAATCTACATACTCAAGAAGAATTTGAAGAGAAAATTGCAAGAAAGGTTGAGTCCATATCATATATTGATACATTGTGTGATATAGAAAGATTAGAGGATGAATCCATCTATGATTTTCATGATAGATTCATGAAATTTCTGCTTGTTATACCATAATAAAAAAAACTTGATGAATCATTTTGCATTGATTTGTTTTGTAAGAGACTTGAGTTAGGTTGGATTACTATGCTGGATCACTTGAAGCCCCCTGGCCTTAAATGCATATATCAATGGCTTTCAATAATTGAGGAAATGATAGATAAATATGGAAGTAATAAATATGGAAGTAATCTCCTAACTCAATTATGTAATGGTACTTTTTTCAAGAATTAGTCCAATGGATGCAAATGGTATAGTAGAAGACAATAATGATGTATCATTAGGTGATGAGGAAATTTTTTTTAAACAACCTATAGAAGAAATATACACAGATGAAGATTGCAGCCATGATGGCCATGAAGAGATAGAGGAAACATCTGAAGTTTCTTCTATTTGTTTTCAAAAGATAGAAATAGGGAGCAATTTTTCTATAGCAAATGAAGGTTGCAATGATGCCGATGATACTGAAATTATTTTCTCATCTATGGATTTTGAATATATAGTTGAAGATTACGGTAATTTTGGAGTTTCACATCTTCATGATAAGAACAATGGTGTTGTAGGTGGAAGTTTATAGCCAGCTAAAAAGCATCTTTGTATGGGTGATCAAGAACACTTCAACTCTACTTGCTACCCTAGTAATTGTGATTCCTTTCAAGAGGAGGAGATGGAATTAATATCCTAGAGTGAAAAGTATTCTAATAAAGATGATGACAATGTTTCTAAAGGATCACAAGAACAAGAGTATGATGGATATGAACTGAATATCATGTTTGAAGAAGACATGCATAATCAACAGTATTATGATGCATTTGGTTGTACCATTCTTATAAGTGTATGTAGCATTGATGAAGTCTTTCATGATGAAACAAAGGAGCTTGCAGATTTGAAGAGTGCTTTTGAGAGCATCATTGTATCAACTACAAGTGATGAAGTGTGCAATGAATTTTAGTTAGAAACATCATATACAATAAGTTACAATGAAGAAACTGTTGATGGTTTTTAGCTTGAAAATGAAGAAGGTAGCCTTGTTGATTGTTGTAGAAATATGAATGAAGAAAATATGTATGTGAGAGATGTATTGAATGAATTAGTACAAGTAGTTGATAATGATGAACAAGGAACTTTTTTGTTTGTTTGATGTTTTACCTTATTCTATTCCTTTTGCTGCCTTTGAGGCCACCACTAAATATTTTCATTCAAGGAAAGCATTTATGTAGATGTACATGAAAGTGCAAATGTAGAGATAAATATTGGTATAGCTAGTGACAGTTTTCATGATGAATTTGTACATGAAGAGCATTGTTTTTTCTATCATATAGATGCATATGAGGACCTTGAGGCATGTGACAATGTGTTTGGGTTGTGTTTTTGGGATAAACATAAACCTATCTATGATGCAATTTAGTTGAACATGTTGGAAATGTGTGAGCATTCTTTGCTCAATACACGGGAGGATAGCACATTGTTTTTTAGGCATGATAGCTTCTTTGAGCATGACCATTATGAGGGGGTTAGTAAATGTGATAAGACCATATTTTCATCTGGTCTTGATCATTATCATCATATGTTGCCACTTGATATAGAATCAGAAAATGAAGAGAGTGGCAATGATGTGGCCTATGTAATTTGGCTGTCATGTGACAACAAAGTTAAACAAGGAGCAAGTTTCCATTTGAACAAAAGCAACTTGATACTTCTTTTTGAAAAAATGTGGTCACTCATCTTGTGGTGTGACAAAGACAAGCATGAGTTGAGGGAGATCAGCTCCTTCAACAGATTGGTGTTTGAAAGAGGTAAGAATTGACTTCCCTTTTTCATTTGGTGGCCCGAGGTCACCAAGTGAAGTTGGAAAAGAGGATGAATAAAGAAGCAGTTTCAGAATGCCCAATGGACTCAACATTTGGTCTACTCCCCAGACATATGGATTCTTTCTATGCCCATAGGGGGCATGCATCCCTAGTCGTAGCATCTAGTGGAACCTTCAAATTTTTCAAATTTGAAGTGCCCATATTGAAAATTTTGCCTCTGCACTCTCAAAAGTGCACCAAAAAAATCTGCCTAAATGACCTACTTTGGAGTATCATAATTTGGAACTTGTTGATTTTAAAGAAAAAAGGTTTGTTGCTCTCCATTATCCATACATTCATGTACTACCCTATTTTATTTCAGAGTCTCATGATTTGATTTTCTATTTTTTTGAGGTCAAAAGTAAATGCAATTTGTTTAGATTTTACATCTGCATTGCTAATAATGTTTCAAGGTGGTCAACGTTGACCCCTAATATCTCATGAAGATTGATGATTGAAACAAATACCTCATCCACACATATTCAGTGTACCTAAATGAGCTTATGTTTCCAGTGGAAGCCGCCTAGAAGTTGTTTTGATATTTTTTCAAAGTGGTGACTTTGAGAGCCCTGATTGGTTCTAAAGAGGTGCAGTTGCAAAAATGCTTGAGTGGGCAACTTTGTTGATTAATATCTTTCACCTCAGGATCCATTTTTCCAAGATGTTTCTTTCACTACATTCTTAGGTCAAATTTTTACATGCCTGTTCAATTTTGTGCCTCCAAGATAAGTTCTAATCGGTTATTTAATTGCTTTTTGATCACGACATGGCCAAAAATGGTATTCTAGAAAGTGTAAAAGTTTGAAAATCTAAGGACAAGGTTCCCATTTATTATTTTGGTTTAAAACCTCTACATTTCCATTTTTATTAAAATGGAGGTCATTTGATACATATTTTAATGTACTTTTGTTGTAGCGAACACGTCCTGAGGGCCATTTTACAAAGGAGGTACCAGAATTTTAAAGGTTGGGAAAAATTTGAGGAAATGGGTTTTCTTTAAATAATTTATTATGATCACAAACAAAAAATCATGGCTCCAGGTATCCCGGTTTGTATGCAATGAATTTCCTTCAAATGGCCTACAGGCATAATTAGAAGTCACAAATTTTCTAAAGTTTCATTTTAAATATTGTGCAAATATAAAGTGAATTTCAATTGTTTTTGTACTAGAACAAGTGTAATTCTTAGCTTTGATTGGTTTAGACATGACTTTCATGAATTTCATGTTTGCATGAAAAAACTCATCACCACTCGCCTCAAAGCCTTGTTTTTCCCTATCAAGATTTTAGCTATGCAATGTTTCCATAGATGAATGTTTGATTTGACAGATCCATTTAATGTTTACAGATAATTAGAAGATTTTCCATTTAATTTTTATAGATGATTGGCAGAGTTTCCAAGGTACAACATGTCTCCATCACTGTTGTGGGAAGGCTTCTCCATTCCAATATGCAACATGCGATGGACTTGCTTTCCATTGCCCATCACATGCTAGTTTTTCTATTTCCTAGATGAAAACTCGATGAGTGATGTACTTTCCTCATCGCTCATCATGTGTTGATTTCTCTCATTTCTTCCACTTCACACAATGTGCAATGTGGGTCAAGAGAAGCATTTGGTGGGACCTTGAAATCAAAAGGCATGGGCAAAGCATTCAAAATGTTTTCATATTTTAAATAAAATATAGGGAATTATAGTATTTCTCGATAAATTTCAACTTTTGTTGCATCATTGCTCATCGCGAGTTGAGCTCTTTCTATTTTTTCATCTTAACAGCGATGCTTGATGGTAAAGCTTGTATGAAGATGTGGGGTGGGCTTGTGAATGAATTAAACTGTGCGGGTAAGGTTTTTAAGCCCATATTAAATATTCAAAAGCCCTCACAAAACAAAATTTGAGTAAGAAGGTAAAATTGAAGTGTAATGTTAAAGGGAAATTATTTTAAATGAAATATTTAAAATATTGTGGGCATTGTGAAAGCTAAAAGGGGTTATATTGCTCCTTTCTTAAAGTTGAATATTTTTTGTGGTGGGCATGTAAATGTAAAATGTTGTTGGGTAAATGGCATGGGAGATAATTTCATGAAATGAATAAAATATTGGCTATATGGAGGATTTTCTTTGTTAGATGAGGATAGTGGTAAAATGCATGTGAAAACACAAGGGTGAAATATATTTCCCAATGCAAACATATCATTAAAGGATCTATTATAAAAATGGGAAAAATCTATTTGCTGGGAATTGAAATTATAAAGTGCAACAAATAAAATAAGAATAAACAAAGCTTTCACAGGAGCAGATGTTTTTCTCAACTTCAGGGGTGAAAGTGGTGTTGATTTTTCACTGAAGGTAAATTTTCTATTGAAGAATGAGGGAAAAATTCAGAGGCAAAGTGGTTTTATTGAAATTTAAGAGAGAAGAGAGGGGATTTTCCTATTAAAGATCAGATGGAGATTAGGTTTCTAGTTTCCAACTATGGATGTATTTTAGGGTTTTTTCTTCTTCTTTATCTTCTGATTCTCTTCTCATTGTAAGGGGTTCCATTTTTTGAAAGTTCTACAAAATAGGAAATTTTTTTGGGTAAATTGTAAAGCTAGGGTTAAGTATTACTATTAGTCACTAATCTGAAGTGTTATGGTGTTCTAAATTGAGCTTCATGTTTATATTTTATTCTATGATTATCTCCATGGCTGAAATGTAATACTCTTTTGAATTCAATAATGAAATATTATCTGAGTTTTTTCATGCACATTTGTTGCATTTGAGTTGCAATTGTGATTGCTTTCTATTCACAAAATGATGTAACTGTTTTAATGAATGTCAACTATGCCTATTGTTCAAAGAATGGAGTAATTGCTTTAGTGAATGTAATAGGAGTGTTATGTTTCTAGGTGGATTTGTAAGAATGGTTATCTGATAAAGCTTCAGTGGCCTTGTTGTCATAATGTGATAACATTTTCAAAGATCTTCAAAACATGTCTAACACTATAGGATGAAGTGTTGGTTATATGACTTTGTAGCCCTCTTCTTGGCACTGGTCAATCTTTATGCATCTTCTATTTTCAATTTGGTCCCAAATTATTAAATCAAAAACCATTTCAATTCTATTTTCTGATTTATTTGTATTTACCATGTTCTCCATGCTGGTTAATGAAATTCACCCAATGTCTTAGCCAATGTTGAGTGATATTTTATTTTTCTTAGCATATTCTTGTGAGAGCATCATTTTTTAAGCAATATCCTATTAAATGTTTGTTTGAATCTTTAGATGTTGCTAAAGGGTCACCCACCTAGGTCCTATAGAGCCTTAAGTGTAGGGGAAATGTGTTTCAATCTCATTTCCTGTCAATTGGACAAATCCATCTTTGAGTCTAAACATAAGAAAGTGGCTATTCTTTAGGATTCATTGCATTTGTTGATTTGGAGAACCAACATGGTGAAGATTCATTTTCACTTAGGGTTTCACCTACCCCCAATATATTACAATATAAAAATAGACTTTGTCTGTTTTCCTATTTCATCCTCTAGTCTATTTTATCTTGTAGCTTCCTTTTCATCCTTTATAACTACTTCAAAAAGTATTCATCATTGATGATAGGCTTCCCAGCCTCCTTCTGCATTGTTGCATACTCAACAATTTTTTTCATCATACCTATGAGCTTCTCTTAGATAGCTTGGATTTGAGGATCTGAAATGCTATCTTCTTAAACTTGTCAGTGATTTTATCCCAGTGCTTGGTGCACTTTGGTGTAGCCTTTATAACTTGCTCTGACTGAGTGAAAGCCCCTACAAAAAAATCCATGAAATTTGAAGATAGTATGTCTCCAACCCCCTATTCTATCTCTTTTTTGAAATAATGGCTTGATTTTCTTTGGATCTAGCTCCAAAGTGGGAATTTCATAGTATTTCATCATCTTAAGATAATATCCATTTTTCGTTTGATGCTTGGCAATCCACTCATGATCAAGCTCTAGTTCGTGCAAGGACCTCTCCAAAATTTATTTCCTATAATCAAGATTCATTTTCCATGTTTTAACCAACCATTGATCTTGCAACTCCAGCTCCTTTGCCCATGTTTCCTGAGAGAGTTTGAGGATGCTCTCGAGCTTAGGATAGGTGATCCTATATAGCTCAAGGAACTCTTTGTAGATTCTTATCATATCTTCCACTTCTTTTTGCATCTTTCAAAATTTATTGAACATTTTGGCTACATGTTGGATGCCCATATCTCCATTATATACTACCCTGTGAAACTAGTCTACAATGGACTTGATCCAGTTTTTCATTTTTTCCATTTTATTTAGCTCCTCCTTGGACAAGAGAGTAGGTGTAGGTAATTCCATTGGAATCTCTTCCTCTGTAGAAGTCCACTATTAAATGTAAGTGGTGAGTTTTGGCACTTGTTCTTTCATCTCTTCCTTAGTGGACTACTCCTTATTCATTTGTTCTATGATGGTGGACACTGATACTTGAAGATAATCCATTTTCTACTCATGGGTGGTCGGGCCTAGGTTGATCATGGATATCTCGTATTCTTTCCCTTGCATGGTTATCACATCTTTACCAAATATTGGGGTGGAAATTTGTAGTGTCTTGGATCCAGAGGTATCAACTATGATGTGGGATCAGATTTTAGGTTGCTTCTCCTTTTGGGTCCTTCTCTATGCTTTGGCCAAAATTGCTTCTAATCTTTCCTTTGGATCGGTGACCACAGGATCCTTCTTTAATTTTTGTTCTAGCCATGTGAGAACCTCTGTTTGACCCTTCAGTGATTCATGATCACCTTCCTCTTCTTTTTCTTTTTGTGGTTGATCTTCTTCATCACTAGGATCCTTTTTTTCATTCTTTCCCTCCTAATTTGTCTCCTTTTCTAGTGTAGTCCTTCGTATATTAGGGTCAATGGAAGATACATTTTCTTCAATGATATTTTCCTCTTGCAGTGCCCTCTCTTCATCTTCATGCTTCATTTCAATTTTATGCTCGGGTTTAATGCTCTTCTTTTTTATCTTCTCTTCTTCTTTATCCTTTTCTCCCTTCCTTGCTGGAGGCACTTCCTCTTACATCAGGCCCTTATCTTCACTAGTCTATGGAGGTTCCTCAATTATTTCAACATCTGGATTTGTGTCTATCTTCCTTTCTTTGGAGTAGTGCTCCTCTGGGCATGTCTCTTCTTCTAGCTCCTGATCTGATGTCTCCACTACATAGTACTCATCAAGACCCTTAGCACCTTCTTGAGAATTTTGTGACCCTTCTTCATCAGAGGCCACCTTTCCTAAGTTTATACTTAATCCACCCTCTAGATGTTAAAATTAATTATCTTTATTAGAATCCTAAGGCTCCTTAGCTATGTCCCTCGTAGCCTCTTTGTATTACTATGTGCTAAGTCTTTCCATTTCTTCCAAGATTTGCATTGTGTCCTCCATTTTTGGTAGCTTGGTAGGTGGTTGGAGAAGGGGTAAGGCAACAACAAGTTGGGCCATTAGAGCTTGGACTTTGGGTTCAAGGATTACCCTAGAGAGCTCAATGTGAATGTTTTTCATATATGCTATGAAAGATTACGACAAGAGTGGTGCCATAGATGTTGATGGTATGGAAGGTGGCAGATTGGAAAAATTAGGTAGTGGAGGTGAGAGCGAGGAAGATGAAAGTGGTGAAGTATTCGAAGAGGAATAGTCTAATACCATGATCGAAGTAGTATGCAAGGTGGAGGTGAAATGGATTGAGATTTCCATGATAGGTAGAGATGAGATGAGAAAAGATTTGGAGGTGGTAGGTGGTGAGTGGGCTTGCTCAGTTTCTTCTTCCTCTTTGTGTTGAGGCTCCTCCTTAATTGTTGATATTTCAAGCATAAATGTCCCCACTCTTTTTTCCCTTTTGGATGATTAGCATTCTTTAGCCTTCCTGGAATACAAAATTTTTTGGGCTTACGCTTAGGTGCATCCCTCCTCTTCTTACATCTAGTAATGAGCAAAGACTTGGAGCTTTTCTTGATGAACAAGCAACTACACTATTGTCTGTTTCACTTTCTATTTCTTCCTTGAGCCCCCCATATGTAAGCTCTACACCCTACTCCTTTATTTGGGCAATTTGTGCATCCACCCATTGCTTGGTTTTGTGTTCAATGGGTTGGGTGAGAATTTCAAGATCGGTGACCTCTTGGCCCAATCAATGACTAGTAGAGGCTTATTAGCCAAGGTAATATATATTTCATCTAAAATATTTGTCTTTGAAGATTTGATCAGGCACTAGAAATAGATTGAAAAAATTCACAAATTGGGAGGTCATCCTCATGTAGTATCGCATCTACACCTCCCTTTCATTTCCAAAGTTGGCCCAGAATTCTTCAATATGAGGTCAATTCACATATTGTCTTTCAACTTGTTTCCTCAGCTTGGAATGAGGATCCACTCTTCCCCTATCAGTGTGTAGGTCTGAGTGGTACTCTGCCAATTCCTTTTTTGAGTATTTAACACACTGGGAAACAAGGCAAGAGTACATTCCTTGCTTAAATGTTAGGGGATATGGAACCTTAGCTCAGTGCTTGTCACTTAGTAGGGTATGTGTAGTTTGCAGCTACTGAGTAGCTTCCAACAAGATGATCTGATCATTTGGGAAGCACAATAACTAGTTGGGCTTTCCTAAGAACCCTTCTACCCTAATATAGGTCAATTTTTGGAATTGAATAGATAGATACCTGCTATGTGGTCTTACAACATGCCCCAAGATTGTAAGACTTGGGGACCTTAAGTGAAAACTAATGCTTATGGAAGGTGTTGGCTAGTTGAAAAGATCACCAGAAGTGAAAAGAGAGAAATATTTTTAAAAGAGTACTTTGTAATTTAAGTGTTTCGGGTATTAGACGTCAGGAACTGAGAATGTTAAAAAGGAAAAAGGTAATGCAAGTATTGAGTAAAGTGTTATGATTTGATAGTCAAGATCCAGTAAAGATGGAAGTTCTAGTAAAACTGAAGTCCAAGAAAATCATGGGTAAAGTTGAATACCGGCTTTTGGGTACTAGGTAGGGATGCAAATAATAGCTTTAAAATTTTAAGGTTATCTAAGAAGTTCGCTAGTCTGGTAACCTAGTATATAAAACGATGATTACACAATAATTTATGATTTTCTTGAAAGTGTGTTATTTATGATGGATTTATATGATAAAAAATTAATGATGGTTTTAGTTACATGATATTTTTATAAATGTTGTTTTAAAAGGGATTTAATAGATGAAATTTGTGATTACATGAGAAGCAGATTGTGATGTAGAGTTTGGGTATAGATGTTCAGGAAAATTTGAATCATGGATAAAAGAATATCTAGATTAGGCCGCATATTTTAGGAAGTTATATGCAAAGGGGTTTCAGTTCATCAAAATACTAGGGATCCTAGTATTTCACATATGGTGACAGAAAGCACCAACCTTCGAGAAAGCTCATTCCCAAGAGTAGAAAGCTTGAGGAAGAACCAAAGTGTAGGAACAAGATGATAAAGAAATAATTTTGAATATATAGGAAAGTTCCTACATACTATCCCAATTCAGATTACTTTCCTAGCGATAAAAAAAGATAAAAAACCCGAAGGATTTCAATGTGTAGACGAAGGTTGACCTTCATTGACTTCATTTGCAATTCTCTTACCAGTCACCATATTCCACATTCCTTGATGTGGTTTGTCCCTTGTATTTACTCTCATGTATTTTTCTTATCCTACTTGTGTCTTACTTCTATAAAATGCTAGGGGATACCTTTTTTTAAGTTAAGTTCAAAGTTTGTGGATGTCAAAAGAGCCAAAAATTCCTTAAGTTTTGTTCTTTTTTCATGTTTTCTAAATTATTCTAAACTAAAAACTTGTATTCACATAGAACTTAATCAATATTGAAGCCAATTTGATAGCTACCTATCTCATGTACTTTTGTAGCTAGTTTTGTTAGTTCAACCAAATGGGTATGTGCAAGATCATGATGGACCAAGAAGTGGCGATATGATGGGTATGTGGCTAACGACTTTGTTTTACTCAAAATTGATTAAATGAAAAGGGTTTTTAAAGGATATTCTTAGCTTTTCGCCAATATAAATTATCCTTTACTTGGAAAAAAATTACAAAAAAATATGCATCACATCTGGACATGAGTCCTCCACTTATATCTGAAATCTTATAAAAAAATATTATCATTTTATTTTCGTTAAGGTGGCCAGACAGACACCTACTTATTTTTCCCAAAAATTTAAGTACCACTGCATTGAAATTTCAAATTTTTGCCAAGTAGATTTAAAAAAAATAAAAAAGGCCTAGTAGTTTAGAAACTACATTAAATTTGCTACAAATTCTATTCTAACATATTTTTGAAATAATATAGATAACTTATTCAAATTTTTATGTCAAGTTTTCTAACTCTAATTTTTTTGAATTTTTTTCCACTTAAGGACCTATTTTTTCCATGATGATCCTGCGCATTCCCGAACAAGACTATATGATGCACCATTTAAGGGTGCATATAGAACCTACTCGATGTCCAAACTAAAACCCCCTACTTTAAAAGCTCACACCATTTTACACCTAACTGTGAAGCAATCTGGTGAAGTATAAAGTGGTTTTCTTTGATTTGATTAAATCTTGGGGCATGCATGGAGAATAACCAAGAGAAATTTTATTTTTTAGAATTTTTAATGCTTTATTTTAGATTAGATGTTTAAATTCTTGAAAATGTTCCAAAAAATAGATGAATGAATGGAAATGTATTGAAAAAAAAAAATCTATGAAATTGTTCAATTTTTAAAGCTAAATCTACTTAAGTGATAGAAAAGTTGTTTGAATTTCATGAAATATTATTGCAAATATTTTGATTTCATGAGATTATTTTATACTCAAACTATAAATCTTGCATCTAATGCGTATGATTTTTAATGAAATTGGAGATGTTCTTAATGAAACCAAGAATAACCATAGACACCTTGAGATTAACAACAATATCACATCATACCTTGGAGTGAACCTAGTATGGTCAAGACCTGACTACTAAAGACTTGGGATTGAGCTAAGTCAAATTTTTCCTAAAACACGAACACCTTGAGATTTCCCTAGTTAAGTATTTTAAGAAGATAGGATCTTTGTGGTTTTTCTGTGAGGACTTTATCTACACTATTGTTGTGAGTGACATCATCATCAACAAGAACTAGTACTAGAAGGAAGGTCATCTTTTTTTTTTCTTTATATCTTTATCTTTGTGTTTTGTTTAGGAATATATATTGGTTCCAAGTTTAAAAGGTAGCTTGTAAGGTGAAAGTTATAGGAAAGATGGTGTTTTGAAAATGGAAGTTGAAAAACTTTGGAAAATTCTTAATCAAAGGTTACATCCTTTGAGTTTATTCACCTTTGGTAGAGTCACCAAGTGTATAATTCATGATACAACTGATCATGGTGAACTTGATTGTGAAATTTTTTTAACTGGGGTAAGTTTGACTATGTATAAGGTGATTTTTTTAACAAAAGAAGTTTTAATTGCTAGATGAAAGGGATTGTTAATGAGGAATATGTTGAATCATGAAAAAGAGTATGACCCTAGTGGAATTGAAAATGTTAAACCAAAATAGTTTGATAATTGCAATTGTTATAAAGAAAATCTTAAGGTTTTGTAGGAAAATAGGCGAGAATCTCAAGACTCAAAAAAATTGCATCAAAGAGAAGGAAATGACATTAATGAGTTATCATACTCTTCATACATGGAAAATGTATGTGAAGAGAAGGAGTGGGAAAATAGAGCAGGAGACATGTGTTTTTTGATCCAAATTGAAATTTTGCAAGCTAAGAAAGGAAATTTTCCTAATTTTATATAAGATACAGAGTATCAAGTTTTTCCTTTTTCTCTCTCTAATAACAATATAAATTGTGATGTCACTTGGTCTAACAAGTTCAAATTGAAGGGAGGACCAAGGACATGAAAATTTTTAGAGAAGAAAATCAAGAAACGGACACAACCATTCATGGAATTGGATAGAGTAGAGGAAAACCATGAACTAGGGTTGAAATAAAGTAGAGTATTGTTGAATCAGAGGAAGTGTGTGCAATCAACTTTCAATGGGGTCATTTTCATACATATGAGCCAAGTTATTGGTAAGTACGCCTTTTGAATTTACATTTGTTAAACACAAAAAATTTAAAAAAATTCATTGTTACATTACGACATTTGAAATTTTTCAAGTGAATTTAAAGATAAACCTATTGTAATTCGTGCCAAAACAACAATGGAAATAGTTATTGAACTTAAAATAAATTTCTTTATTAGGGTTAGTTGTTTATTGGATTATATTTTTGGTTAGTTAGGGTTAATTTACTTTTATAGGGTTTGTTTTTTCTTTTTCCTTTCCTTTTTTGTTTGGCCCTTTGCATTAGAAAATTTTGCTTAACTTATAAGTCACATGAGAGAAAATTCAAAAATTTGTAACATTGTGCTGTGAAATGTAAAATGATAAAATCACACACAATAAATACACGCTTTAAAATGTTCGATAAAGTTATATATATGTGTGTATATCATGTATGTACATGGAAGTATAAAAATTCTTGTTGTAAAAAGAGTAAAAAGATCAAAAAAAGAAAAAAGGAGTTGAGTTGTAGATAGGAGTAGTCATTCAGTCAATCTAGGATGCCTCATCCATTAGGGATAAATATCCTACGTAGGAAAGTTCTCAGTGAACTTCAAAGTCAGGAGTATGGAGGTCAGTAAGAAATGGTCAGAGTGGAACCACTTCCCCATGTTCCAGGAATCAAGGAATATCATCCATGGAATGGATTCCAATGGTTGGATGTGCAATAAACAAACTATATCTAGATTCTCCAAATATTTAGACCGCACTATCCACTCCACAGCTAAGCAAACATCTTCAATAGGAAGCCCAATATCTAGGAGCGATGCTACAAAGTGAGAATCTAAGTCAAAATAGAACTAATAGTAAGCTCTAGATTCCACATATTGTTCCCCAAGGACTAAGCACAAGTTTGGCATAGTGAAACTGGTATTTTGAATGAAGAAAAAATTATGAAGCCTTTGAGTTTTGATACAACCCAAGAAAATATTTTGGCAGTGAGAGCTAGTCAGGAAAATTGGAGTATCCATGACCTGGAAGCAAACAAGCAGGAGCAGAACAAGAAAATGCATAAAATAAAAGAAGACAAAGTAAAAGTGTGAAGAATTCAAGAGAAGTGCCAAATTTATAGAAAACTGTGAAGAGGTTATGGTACATAGTTTCCTGGATTGAAGTCTTGGAAATCATAAGCATGGTGGCAATTAGATGAGTTTCTCCAAAGTAGAAAGTTAAATCAAATTGATTTTTACACGCAATTGGTGACAATGTGCTTCAAATTCAACCACTATGAAGATTACAAATCAAGTAAGTTAAAGATTTTGAAATTAATGGTAGTCATTTAATTTTGACATTAATCATGAAGGTGCCTATGTGTGTAAAATGGAAAGGAAAATTAAGCCAGTAAGGTAACACACGTCATTACCTAGAAATTTGAAAGAAATGATAAATGTGCATTGAGGCATACAAATTTAATGCAAAATAATGCGATTAGGTTTAAGTATCATCATTACATTTTGATCCATTAATGTAGTGCAGTACTGTCAAATCAGAATTACTAGCCAAGTATTTAGTAGTTTCCATAAATTTGATTGGAAGGGTGGTAACTAATGCTTCTAAATTTAGAATTAAATTTGGTGATTAAGTTGATTTCTACTAAATTTTAATTTATGCATATCTTCTAACATATAGCGAGTTGCAGTTAGCTAAGATTTGGCATAAAAGTGGTAAAGTTTAATCAAAAATACACACCAATAGGGAATTATTAAATGAGTTTTTGGGAAATAGTGAAACGATGAAGGGATTTGCATTGAATGAAAAATCAAAAGGTAACCTTTGCTATCACTATAATTCCTAACCTAATAGTAGGCTTCATTGCTTGCAAGTTGAAATGAGCTATCAATTGAAATATCAAAAGAAAAATGAGATATCCAAATATCTCTACCGGGGCTATAGACACCTAGTTGGTAGTAGAGATATGTTTGGGGGAATTATACAGATAACCTTGTCTGGGCTATGGATGCTTGACTGGCAACAAGGCTTTATCCTGGGTTGGCTTTGGATGATTACAATATTATGTAGTTCAATGTCAATGAACTATTTTTTTTTTATTGAGTTCCAAAAACTTGAATTAATCAAAGTACACACGAATATTTTTGAATGAATTTTACTGTTTTTATATTAGAATCTAGGTAAAGGAAAAGAGTTATTATTTCAAAATATGCATAAATTATAATTTATGACTGGTGATTTAATCCGAATTTTTGGTTTAAATTTGGTTTAATTAGTTGAAAATTATTGTGTGGTCTCACAACACACCCCAAGATTGTAAGACTTGGGGACACTAAGTGAAAACTAATGCTTCTAGCAGGAGAAGGCTAGTTGAAAATATCACTGGAAGTGAAAAGAAAACAAAAATATTTTTAAAAGATTACTTCGTAATTCAAGTGTTCTAGGTACCAGGAGCTAGGAATGTTAAAAAGGAAAAAGGTAATGCAAGTATTGAGCAAAGTGTTCTAGTCTAATTGTCGAGGTCTAGTAAAGATAGAAGTTCTGGTAAAACTGAAGTACGAGAAAATCATGGGTAAAGTTGAATACCAGGTTCTAGGTACAAGGTAATGATGCAAATCAAAGTACTAAAATTTTAAGGTTATCTAAGAAGCCTGATAGTTTGGTAACCCAATACATAAAAGGATGATTATGCAAGAATTTATGATTTTCTTGAAAGTGTGTTATTTGTGATGGATTTATATGATAAAAAAATAATGATGGTTTTATTTACATGATATTTTTATAAATGTTTTTTTAAAAAGGATTTAATAGATGGAATTTGTGATTATAGGAGAAGTAGATTACAATGTAGAGTTTGGGTATGGACGGTCAGAAAAATTTGAATCACGGATAAAATCATATCCATAGTGGGCCGCATATTCTGGAAAGTTATATGTAGAGGGGTTTGAGTTCACCAGAATACTAGGGATCCCGGTATTTCACATATGGCAACAGAAAGTGTCATTCTTTGAGGAAGCTCATTCTTGAGAGTAGAAATCCCGAGGCAGAACTAAAGTGTAGGAATAGGATGATAAAGTAATCATTCTGAATATATTGGAAATCTCATACACACTATCCTGATTCAAGTTACTTTCCCGACAATAAAAGAAAATTAAAAACTTGAAGGACTTTAGCATGTAGACAGAGGTTTGATCTTTGTTGACTTCATTTACAATTCTCTTACTAGTCACCACATTCCATGTGCCTTGATGTGATTCTTCCCTTGTATTTCTTTTCATGTATTTGTCTTATCCTACCTATGTCTTACTTCTAGAAAAGGCCAAGGGATACCTTTTTCTTTAAGTTAAGTTCAGAATCTGTGGATGTCAAAAGAACAAAAAAATTCTTTAAGTTTTGTTATTTTTTCCTATTTTCTAAATCATTCCATACTAAAAAATTGTATGCACATAGAACTTAATCAATATCAAAGCCAACTTGATAGCTACCTATCTCATGTATTTTTATAGCTAGTTTTGTTAGTTCAGCCAAATAAGACTGTATGTTGCGCCATTTAAGGGTGCATACAAAACCTACTCCGTGTCCAAACTAAAATCCCCTTCTTTAAAAGGTCACACCATTTAATACCTAGTTGTGAAGCAATCTAGTGAAGTATAAAGCGGTTTACTTTGATTTGATTAAATCTTGGGGCATGCATGGAGAATAATTGAGAGAAATTTTACCTTTTCAGTATTTTTTATGCTTATTTTAGATTATATGTTTAAATTCTTGAAAATTATCCAAAAAATAGATGAATGAATGGAAATGTATTGAAAATATTTCATTTTCTATGAAATTGTTGAATGCTTAAAGCTAAATCTACTTAAGTGATAGTAAAGTTGTTTGAAATTCATGAAATATTATTGCAAATCTTTTTATTTCATGAGATTATTTTATGATCAAACTGTAAATATTGTATCTAATGCTTATGATTCTTAACGAAACTAGAGATGTTCTTAATGAAACCAAGAATAACCATAGACCCCTTGAGATTAATAGCAATATCACATCATACCCTAGAGTGAACCTAGTAGGTCAAGACTTGACTACCAAAGACTTGGGATTGAGCTAAGTAAACCTTTTCCTATAACAAAAACACCCTGAGGTTGCCCTAGTTAAGTCTTTGAAAAAGATAGGTTCTTCACATTTTGTTTGTGAGGACTTTATCTACACTATTTTTGTGAGTGAAATCATCGTCAACAATAATCAAAACCTTTTATAAAATCTTTTGAATTGTGTGTTACTCTTCTTTTAAAATCTCCTCTCAAGAGTGTGACAATATGCCTAACGAAGGAATCATTTACTCTTTTGTATTTCTTTTTAAAATTCCTATACTGCAACTGGGAATGGTATTCATACACTTTGAGTTCTCCCCTCTTGGTCCCCAATGTTCCTACATAGAAGAGTCCTTTGTATGGGAATTTCACTACAAGGAGATAGAACATATATGAGGTCATGTAAAACTAGGAAGTATTGTTCACTGCCATGAGTTGATTATGCAGGTTGTCACACTAACTCATTTGACTCCAAAATACGATGAAATTTTATGACAAAATATGTATAATTAGATGTATCATCGGGTACCTATGTATTTAATGTGAAATTTTCAAAAAAAAAAAATTATGCCCGACGTTCGTTGAAATTACAACGCTTTGTGATTTTTGTTGCTATTTTGACACACACTTAAAGTCAACCATCCCCTTCCATCAATTTGTGGGCCGAGATATGGTTAGCCTCATTTGTGGGCCGATGGGTATATGGTTAGCATTCGTTGGGGTTCTAACAAATGTTTTTTAATAAATAAAAGTGAGTTTGACAATTTATCTATACTTGCGACAATTTTTTTCTATACTTGCGAATTTTCTATACTTGTGACAGTTTGTGGAGGTTATAGGCCAAATTTTTTTGGTGCAAAATATCAAAATTATTATATTTTGTAACCTATCTATGATTAAAAATTATTTGGAGAGTGTGAATTTGATATTTTTTGAAGATCTAAATATTCGAGCTTGGTAAAGGAAAATCATGTTAGATAATATTAGCGCAGAAAAAAAAAGAAGAGACACTTGCTAAATTGTGGGCTAGATTGAAAAGAAAGGGTGATGGAAGATGTTATTGTCCTTGAAATAATTGCAAGGGCTTAAAGATGAGAAGACTTTTAATCAAAACAAACAACTAAGAAACATTGTAGGCAACATGGTCACATTGAAGGGGGGCATGATTATCATCCATTGGCAAGTTTTTCATTATATGTCTTCATATTGATTGAATTTGTAAATTTTTATATCATTTTAACATTTTTTATATATAAAAAAAATCACTTGATCATGATCATGATCATGGTTTATTTGTGTCGATCATTATTGTAAAGGTGGGGCACCTTAGGGCACATGATATGGATTATCACGGCTCAGAGAATGTGGTTGTGTAAGCAAAGGAACATGGAGTTGTGATATCAAAGGTGAAGTTAATGATCCTATGGAAGAAGATGATCATGCACTAGAAAACATAGTTGAAGATGATGGTACAAATACATTGATCCATAACACATTTAGTGGCACAACTGATCATGATGGTTGAGATGACTTTGATGATGTTCATGATTTACCTATACTTGAGAAGGCATACAAGCCCCTTTATGAAGGCTCCCAAACAACTCTTCTCTCTATTGTATTGTTGTTGGTGAACTTGAAGGTTATGAATGGTTTATCCAACATAGCAATCTCATGGATGTTAAGGTATGTCATAAATGTCATTTTTTTTCATCTATTTTTGTTGTTAGTTCATCACTAGTAAATAAAAGATGAAATATGTACCATTAATATTCTTTATATTAACAATTTTTTTTTTTGTTGTAGATTGATAGGTGAATTTTTGTTACCACCATCAAATATTTTACCTCGCTCATACCGAGATTTATCTACCATTATGAAATATATTTGAATAGATTATTAAGCAATAGATGCATGTCCCAATGATCATATTATATATCATAAACAACATGAATTTTCAATAGAATTCCAGGTATGTGCAGGATCATCATGGAAAAAATAGGCCCTTAAGTGGCAAAAAATTTAGAAAAATTAAAGTTACGCAATTTGACGTAAAAATTTGAATAAGTTATCTATATTATTTCAAAAATGTGTAAGAATAGAATTTGTAGCAAATTGAATGTAGTTTCTAAACTACTAGGTTTATTTAAAAAAAAAAAATCTATTAGGTGAAAATTTGAAATTTCAATGCAATAGTACTTAAATTTCGGGGAAAAATAAGAAGTAGGTGTTTGTCCTCCCCCAACCACAATAAAATGATAATATTTTTTTATAATATTTTAGATGTAGAGGATTCATGTCTTGATGTGATGCATATTTTTTTGTAATTTTTTCCAATTAAATAATTAATTCTGAATTTTTATTACAACTTTTAAAAATATAAAAACTCATATGTCTGACCACCTTAACTTGGTCAAAACTTCATGAAATTCAATTTTTCTTTTTTTCATCCTATTGTGTGCAAAGCATAGAATGTGACGATGTTTCAAATTCAAAAACTGTGATACCGTTTGAAATTTATAGATGTTTTTCAATTAGCCTATCAATCAAGACTTTAGTTGTAATTCAAATAGAAAATAAATAATAATTATTTATTAAATTCAAAGTAAAGCATAATTTATATTGGTGGAAAGCTAAGAATCTCCTTTAAAAATCCTTTCTGTTTCATCAATTTTGGGTTAAAAAAAATTCATCAGCCACACCCTACACATACCCATCATATCACCACTTTTTGGCTCATCATGATTTTGCAAATACCCTCCCAGAATGCCATATCAATAGATATAGAACAGATCAACTAACAGAAAAGGTGTCTCACAAGGTTCTTTGTTATATTCTCATTATTCCATGTATGCAACAATTATTTATGTGTGAAAGCTTAGTGCAATTTATGGATTACTATGCACAGAATAGAAGTGGAGATGACATTCTTCGAATGCCTATAGATGGTTCTGCATTTAGGGACATGGAGGAAAAATGGCCACACTTTAAAGAAGAACTTTGTAATCTATTTACTCGGTGTGGCTTGTTTTTGTTATCAACAGTAACATTCCTCCATGGATGTCAATAAAGAGGGAGCACATAATGTTGGCAATGATTGTTCTAGATATTTATTTACATCAATTTTCTTTAATGTTGTAGCATTTCACTTGTCTTATCTATTGCATAATGACATATTTTTTTCATTTAATAGTGATGTACATTAATTTATATATATTGTTGTAAAATGGTTATAATAATTATGAAATTTTTATGTTCATTCAACTAGGTAAGTACCAAGTTAAAGATATGAATGTATATATCGAGCCTCTTATTGACGAGTTACAAAAATTATGGAATGGTGTCACTATGTATGATATCTCTAGACTAATAAGACAAAGACAATTTCAATTCCATGCAATGCTTGTATGGACAATTCATGATGCTCTAGGGCTAATACATTTTTGTGGTATGTTATAATGTTTGACTGCACTTTAATGCTATTTAATTTTATGAAGTAGACATCATGCATGGTTTTTAAATAATCTACTCATTATATATAATTATAAAAATTGACATATTTAATCCAATTATATATGATCTTGTAGGTCTTCAAACAAAGGGAAAATTTGAATGTCCAGTTTGTGGTCCAAAGATGAAATCTCATCATTCAACAAGTTTAGGAAAGTAGGTGTTTTATGAGTATAGGAACTTCCTCCATGGAAATCATAAGTATCGAACTATTGAAAAAAATATTTTCAATGGAAAAGAAGAGAGTATATCAAAACTGTGAAGAATGACACCTCACCAATGGAAGTTGGAATATAATAGAATTAATTGTCAAGGTTATACATTGGATCAAATTGTTTATCTATCATATATGATATGTTTGTAATTTATGTTTTTATATTGTATTTTTTTTACTCATGCTATAATTGACAATGATTGTTGTTGTTAGTTTGTTTAACTTATATGCTTCATGAAGGTCGTCAAGGCATTAATGGTCAGCTTCCATAGGAACTAAAAAGTTATCCAAGACAATTTAGTAGGTTTCCCTACTATGAAAAGCTACAAATTGTGAATTTGTTTGATACAATGCATATCAGAAAGAATATAACAAAAACATTATGAAAAATATTAGATGGAGGGCATGGCAAAGAAAAAATTGTCAAAATTTGTAGTGACATTCAGGAAGCCAATCATGTAATAAAAAATGTCATTCAATTAAATAGCAATGGAGACCAAATTAATATAAAGACCCTTCCTTAGTTATTAATGGAGCAGCAAAGCAATGCTATAAAATAAGTCATATGAAAAAGTTGATTTCCCATAGGATTTACTATGAACATAAACAATATCATAACAAAGAAAGCTGAATTTGGGTCAAGGATGAAAACACATGATTGACATACCTTCATTAAGGTAATTATTCTAGTATATTTTATATATATTTGTATACTACATGTACCTTTTAGTGTATTATGTTTACTAGTTTTGGAAAAATAATGGCAAGATCATTTTATAGTTGTTGCAGTATGTTCTACCTTTATCTCTCCCAGACAACTTCAACAACAATTTCAAGAAATTTATATGTGATCCTGAAAAATACGTGATGTAAGTGGCGATATTTATTCAATTTGTTGTATAGATCTTATATTTGTCATTTGTTTTACTTGTTATGTAATATATTATATATTTTTGTTAAATATCATTAATATATTTGCACCTTGAATCACTTGTAGATGGATGTCATCTAAAGAAATTCATAAAGAAGATATAAATTATTGGAGGAGAAAAATTCCCCATCTAATGTGTGAAATGAAAAAGTGTCTACCTTCAACATTTTTCAATGCACAAGAACACTACCTCATACACCAAGTTGAGGAGATTGAATTGTGTGGACCTGTACACACAAGGTCAATGTGGTTGGTTGAGAGGCACTTGAAATTTTTGAAGGCTTTGGTTAGACAAAGAGCACATCCTGAGGGTTCTATGGTGGAGGGATATATGGTATACCAGACCATGGTGTACATTATTGAATATCTTCCTAAGTTTGCAGCAAAGATCCATGTAGATCACATTTGGGATTCCAACTCCATTAACAAATTCGAAGGGGAGTACCTGATGGGGAGGTAGATTGAGGAAAGTGAGAGGTAATTATAAGATGGTCATGGAGATTAATTAGAATACTCCAAAAAATAAGTCTTTCACTACTAAAAAGTATTAAAATATTAAAAAGTGTTGATTAAATATTACAATTCAAATTTCATATATATAAGAAGAAGACCTTGTTATCTCTCAAAAATGTAGGAAAAATTCCTCAATAGGTTGCCAAACTCTTGGTACATTTCGGGGTAACATACAAGGCCAAATAGTTTATACCTTCTCTTCAAGTGTTGCTAGACCCAGGTGGGTATACCTATATGAATGAAGCAAACTTGTTTTGTGTTTATTTTTCAAGCAATTTATCCATAATGGCAAGTGGGAGTGGAAATTTGAATATTTATTATGGTATAGATTGTATAAGCAATATCAAGGCTAATCCTAATATGTTCAGTTAACATATGTAAAATATAAAATGGATGAACTAAAATTAAGTATGTAAGACCAATGCCTCATTGGGTATATGGAGTCTAATGAAGATCTAGGAAAGTGTAATCTATAATAGAAATAATTCAAACTATTTGACACATAAATGTAGTTTGCAACTTGTACAAATGTGCAATTAAATGGTTGACAACTCTACTTGAGATGGGATGACAACCCTAATTATTTGATTCTTCTTACTAATCCAATTAATACTTTCCAATTACTATGATTGATTATAAGGATATAATATTTACTTGAAAGAACCAAATGATCAAATCACACAAATATAACAAATGTGTATAAAAAAACTAATATATGCTTGATATACCAATTTGAAAAATAGAAAAGCATCAAAATTGAGACAATCAAATAACTGTATAATTCCATAGATAGCTAATACCAAAGACTAAGCCACAAATTCATATATCTTGATTAACTTCATCAAACTTCATGCATGCATTTGAGTATTTTTTATGAAAACATCATTACAAAAACTATTTATAGTATTATTTTTTTATCTATCTATCTCCTCCCTGATCACATAAAATAGGTATAAATATAACAAACTATGAAACGACACATCCTTTCAGAAATGTTTTTGCATAACAATAATAAACTAGTGGTTAGGCTCTATTTAGCCACAAATGGATTTTTTACAAATGATCAAGGTAATCTTGATGTGCATGTGTGCCAACATCTCCAAGTGCATTATGAATTTCTATCTCCATGATCACCATTAATTCATTCTACTCACAAGCCCCATCCAATGTTGAATTGTATCCTATAGCTACCTCCAAAATTGTTTGCAGCATTGATTCACATTCCTTAATCCATTTGTATTTTTCCTTCAATTCTCCTTTGTCTTTGAATAGCATTGGTAATCCCTTCTTACTAGCATCAATCATCCCATGTTCATCCCCTTGCAATTCTTCTTGAAAGTCCTCATGTATCTTTATGAAATGATTGGCAATATCAGTAGCTACATTATCTAGAACATCTCTTTCACTTATTTCTTGGAGTTTCTCATGGATTCTCCCATCAATCCTCTTATGTTCTCATTTTGTAGCATATTTTTTCAAATCTACTCCCCAAATTTTACTCAGCCAAGTCATCAAGCTAGCTTGCCTCTTCTTTATCATTGCAATGAGTGCATCATATTTTCCATGTGAATATGCATCTAATCATACCCACTGATCTTTTGTATGAGAATTCTTTCCTTGATTTAATTGCTTTGTGGGTCCTAATGTTATTCCTACCATATCCTTCAAATGATCATTCTCTCTAACCAATTTTTCATTGTTCATTCTATACATTTCTTTTTCTTTTTTCAACATTTGAATTTGTGCTTTATTCAATTTAGCAACATTAATGCCAATATATCTTGTGGTTATGGGATCAACTTCTCCAACTTTATCACATGCCCAAATTCCTTTTTAGTATCAATCACAACTGATTTCCTATGAGGTGGATAGAGGGCCCAAATCATGAGCGACCCTTCATCTAGATTGTACTTGGATCTTATGTATATCTCTGTCACACCTTCAGAGTTGGGCTTATATGTGGCATTATTGTTCTTCAAGAAACTATCAAATACTAAGGCAGAATTCAAATCTAACCTAGGAAAAATCATGACTCTTGCATCTTCTAGCATCTTTCTCCCCTTCTTAGGAGTCATATCTTCCATTTCTTTATCCACACTTGTTTTTAGGTTACACAACTATCCTTCATTAGTTGGTGTTATATTTCCAATTGATTCCCTTATTTGTTTCCCTTTTTGCTTATACAAGAAAGCCTTAAACTCTAGAGTTTTAACAAATTCATCATTAGCTACAAGTTATCTCTATGCAATATATCTTGCATCTATATCTGAACTTTCTTCAACGTCTATCTCCCTAGGAGGACATTTGTAAGCTTGAGTTCTTGATTTGGAGATTTTGTCAGTTGTGTTGTGAGGCATGTTATCACCAGGTGTTTTCTCCTCTGAAGGTAGCATCCCAACATCTAGAAATCCTCTATTGTACTCATCAACTAGTATTTCTTCTTCCTCCTCTTCCATATTTTTGATCAAATCATCATATTGATATGGTATATGATCATACCCACCCAAGTTTATTTTTTCCCTTGCAAAATTGATATACTCCTCTAGATCAAATCCTTTTTGAGGTGGAACTTTCTTCATGTTATATTGAAAAAATTTATTCAAAACCAAATCATATCCCTCCCTTGCCAACATAGTGAAATCAATGAAACAAAGTGTGCTAGGCATAAATTCCTATTTTCCAAAAAGAGCTTAAATTCATGAAATCTGAATAATCTAATTGCCTGGAAATTTCAAGATATGTAATTATGTAAAGTACTATTTTTGGAAGAATAAAGGGTGCATCCTCAAATCCATATATCTTGATCATTGTTGCATCTTCCAAATAGTACTCATCTCCCCAATTGTGATTATTAGGCCCATTAAAGTCCTTGGGTCTGAGGAACCTTTTTATCTCATTAGACAACAGATATTCACAAGGGTGATTATACAATTTATACAATGGCTTCATAGAATATTCTTCAAAATGTATGAAGCATGAATTGGAAAATCTAATATCCCAAATAATAGTCCAAAGTTTTACCAGAAACAACCCCCCCTCTTTATCAAATTGTGAAACCCTTAGCTTATCAGGCCACATCTTCAATTCTTTCCCATAGTAAAGAATCATATGCATCAAGATTGAATAATGCCACAAATGAAAAATAGGGGAGCCATTCCTTATCACCATCAATCCTACATCGATTTCATTGAAAATATGTGTGGCATAATCAAAAAGTTGAGAGTTATGGCATTTGACATCTGCTTCTATCACCATCAACACAATTGACATGTATTTAGGGGCATCGACCCCTAGCACTTGGCACACTAAGAAATAGGTGTACTTTAGGTATGGTTCAAATTGGTCGGCATGAAATGGGAGACCATCACCATCATCTAATGGGCCACATTTCCATCCTTCTTACATCTATGCAGTAGTAACCTCCAACCCTTGTGCATAGTATCAAATCTTCATAATTTTATGTCCAGATCCTCATACACAATTTTCTTGTCACACACTCCTAAATTGAAAACCTCATAGACTACAACCTCTAATATGTGTATGAATGGTTTTATAGAAGGGTAGAAAATAGCTTTTAGCTTGGGGTCATAATTGGCAGCTAACACTTTTATCAATTCCACATCTACAAACACATTTGGACAGACTAGCTTTCCTAGGTTAAATTTCCAGGGGTTACACATTGGTTCATACTAGTTCCTTCGGTGGTAATAGAAGATGAATAACTCGTGTCCCCTAATTGGGGTCCATGCATCTCCTATCTGTTTTCACCTATCTTCTAACTTTTCTAAGTCCACCCTAAGCTACGCAAAGCACCTAGCCCTAGGTCTAGAGTTGGGCAATTGATCAATTAGGTCCTAGTTCAATTTTCTTTCAACTCTCCCTGGTTCGTTTTTAGCTTCATTTCCTATTTTTTACTCTTGGGGTGACTACTCTCACTTTGTTTTTTTATTTTTTCTTTTCCCTAAGCTCATTCCCTCCATTATACCCTTTTTTAAAATGATAAAATTAGAAAATGAAATTGCATAAAACTCACAAATTCTGTTTTAAATCCTTCAGCCACAAGGTTCTTGTGTTCTTCATCCTTCGTCATGTTTCTTTCACTGTGAATTCCACTCAATAACTTCTTCAATTATTGCTATTCAATTCAAGAAATAATCTATCTCTTTGTGTTCTTTCTACCATTAATGTTTCAGCTTTGAGCATAACTTCGCAATATTTTTGAAATTCTCACTATCACATCAAGTACTCTGTATTGACAAGACAATTTGAATCCTGGGTGATTCTTTATATTTGGTTTTTTCCAACATTCACCAAACAAACCTATTGGTCAGAGAAACATGATATCTCTCTCACTGATACACAATTTATCCTCTCGATCTTTGTAAATGTCACCAAAAGTCACTCTAATGATCTTTTGATCTATTCGCAGCTTCATCGGCAAGAGATCATGCTTCGTTGAGACATTATGTAGTTTCTATGATGCTACGAGTCTCCCCAATGTTCATTCCTCTAATCTTGAATATGTCACCAAGACTCTTGCTGATATCATCAACATGACATGGAACATCGAGAGAACCTTTCGAACTTACACTGATAGCTTCTTGTTTTTCCAGTATGCTTCTCTGTGCCTGATCGATGAGACATGATGAACTTCTTACTAATGGTAATTCATTGGTAAGAAATAATTGCTCGGTATGACTTGTTGGCTTCACTCTAATGATGCTTGTCTTTCTAATGAGTAGTTTCCTTTGTATCATTGGTGTGAAACGATAAATGTCTTGCTGATATATTTCATCGACGAAACTCATAAGCTCATTTTGAATGATAGATATCATGCCGATATCATTTGTCTTGCCGATGATCCCCTGCATCAGTGAAACTGTGAGTTGTGTTCACCTAATATGTATTCTCCTAGGCACTTTGATCGATATGACAACTTGGATTTCTTGCCGATATGCCAAAAACACCATCATTGGAAAACCATGGCTTAGAGATCGGGGAGATCTGCACCAACTCTTACCGATATGGATAAAAAAAATTTACTTAGAGAATTTTTTGGGGATAAAATTTGGTTGTGATCACAAGAAATTACATCAATATTTTGTTTTCTTTGAGGGATTATGAATGTATTTTTTTCAAAATTTTATAGTTCCAACAGACCCAACAAAGGTGTCTCTTCAGATTGTCTTTTGGAAAATAATTAAACTATTGATCTTAATTAAACTTATAAAACAAATTAATCTTCTCCTAACATTGACTTAGCAGCTAAGAGAAGTTTTTTGTACTCCTCCAAGATATGGGTATTCATGTCATGCACTACATTTTGGGCTTCATATTCGAGTTTTATCATCAATTCCATAGGTTTTCATGCTCCATCTAGAAATAGCCCTTTTGCTTTGACTGTATCCAATGCTTCCTGAAGTATCCTATTGAATTCATCCATCCAATAATCTCATTCCTTTAGAAACCCATTGTTATCACATAATTTGGGTAATCCCAACTTCACAGTGTCATCAAACCTTGTGTTTTTTGAGTGTAAGTATTCATCATATTTTCATGTTTTCTCATGATTGTGTCAATGGCCAAGATGGAATTGGTGTTGGATCCCTCATGTAGTTGCATATCATTTCTCTTAGTACCCAATTTATTTTTCACTCTCCCATGCTCAAGAATGGCTTCATAGTTCTTTTTGTGAACATGCCAAAAATCATCAAGGCATATCTTTAGGTTTGTAAATCTCTTGTGCAACATCATTGGGCCACATTGTCAAACTGAAGGTCCTTCATATTTTATACTAGTTGTTGATGTTCTTCTTGCAACTGCTCATATTCACTTTACAACTTTGTATCAGTTCCAGAGGCAATCCTCATTCTAGCATCTTTCATGGCAGTAATTTCTAAATCTATTTTTTCACTTTTTATTTTGTAATAATTTCTTTCATTCATCAACTATATTGTTTGTGCCTTGTTGAATCCCCAGGGTCAGTTTCCCCAACTTTAAGGGTCATCATGTGTCCAAAGTATTTTTTGATATCAATGATCTTTGGCCTTTTGTGAGGTAAGTATAGTGCCCATATCAACATTGAATATTCATCAGGATTGAATCTTGACCCTATGTAAATTTCCTTCACACCCTCTATGTTTAACTTGTATTCTCCTTCCTTGTTATGCAAAAAAAAATCAAAAATTAAAGATGCACTAAGCTCCCAACTAGGAAATACTATTACACCAGCTTCAAGTAACAACTGTCTACCCCATTTAGGGATCATGTTCTACACTTCACTATCTATATCATCTTTCAACCTTTTCATCAATTGTTATTCATTTTCAAGGGTAATATTTGGGATGGATTTCTTCAACCTTTTTCCTTTGTAATTATATAAAAAAGATTTAAATTCTCTTTACTTGAAAAACTCATTATTAGAAATAAAGGATTCATAGGCTGTAAGCCTATCATCTTCATCTACATGCAATTCCTCAGCTACTTGTAAATCCCTATCAGGGAGTTCTTCATATTCATCATTCATCATTTGAGAGACTGTTCTTTACTATGATTGTGTTTCATTTTCTCTCGGAGATTCTTCTTCAGATGAATCATCCATTTCTTGAAACCTTTTCTTTTTTTTCTCTAACTCCATGAAATTTTCTATAACCTCCTCTGCTTCTTTGTCTTCTTTGTTCTTAAAAACATCTTCCCCTGGTATAGGAACATGGGTGTATCCACTAAGGTTTTTCTTTTTCTTACAAGAGTGTATGTACCCTTCAGGTCGTAATTCATTCTTTGTGTATACTCCTTTAATTTGAATTCATCCAACAACAAAAGATAAAAAGATCATTGGTAGTGGGATGATAGGTTTTTAGGTACATCAATTATAAATTAAGGTCGTATACCATAGTAATTAACTAATTATACGTCATTTGTGAATTTCAATTTTTTTTTATACAATTGGTCGAGAGTGGGATGCACTACATTTGTATGTCACAAACAATCTTGATTGGATGATGGTATGGATTGAACGATCAACAATCTGGTCACACATTAACATGGGAAGGTGTGGCTTCATTGGTTAAAGAAGCTCATTGTAATGGAGATTCCAATGTTACACCAAGGGAAATTTATTCAGCATATGGTTTAAGAGATAAAAACATACATATAAATATATTAATCACCCCTATTATTTAATTATTTTCAATTATATTAATGTATATATATGTTGAGTTTTTTTTTCTTTGCATACATTCAACCAAGAATAAATATGTTTATCAACTGACGATGCAATAATTTTTACATGTTTGACATATTGCAAGTTATACACCATAATGCTATGTGGTGCAATGGTCATAAATTTCAAATCAAAAAGATGGATGACACAAAGAAAACTTGTGATTTTGGGATAACTACAGTCTTTTAGGTGACTAATGTTTCATCTAGAAGAAACATACATCCAGAAGTCTTAGAAAATTGATACTATGGGATTTTGGATGATATGCTTGAGCATGACTTTAAGTCCTTCAAATTAGTTATGTTCATCATCCATTGGTATAGGCTACGATTGAATGAAAAGGGTATGTGCAGGATCATGATGGGCCAAAAAGTGGTGATATGTAAGTGATGATGGCCCATGTGGTTGACGACCTTTTTTTTACCCAAAATTGATGAAACAACAAGGGTTTTTAAAGGATATTCTTAGCTTTCCACCAATATAAATTATGCTTTACTTTGAATTTAATAAATAATTATTATTCATTTTCTATTTAAATTACAAATAAAGTCCTGATTGATAGGATGATTGAAAAAAATCTATAGATTTCAAATGGTATCACATTTTATTAGTTCAAAACAGGCATCACATTCTATGATTTGTATACTATAGGATTAAAAAAAATAAAATCATGAAGTTTTGACCAAGTTAAGGTGGTTAGACATACGAGTTTTTATATTTTTAAAAGTTGTAATAACAAATTTATAATTAATTATTTACTTGGAAAAAAATTACAAAAAAATATGCATCACATCGGGGCATGAGTCCTCCACTTATATCTAAAATCTTGTAAAAAAAAATTATCATTTTATTGCGGTCAGGGTGGTCAAACAGACACCTAC
This sequence comes from Sequoia sempervirens, assembly GCA_007258455.2. Taxonomy (NCBI): domain Eukaryota; kingdom Viridiplantae; phylum Streptophyta; class Pinopsida; order Cupressales; family Cupressaceae; genus Sequoia; species Sequoia sempervirens. The sequence goes on from VDFB02000015.1 coordinate 290,844,509, forward strand.
TTCTTATTTTTTCCCAAAAATTTAAGTACTACTGCATTAAAATTTCAAATTTTCACCAAATAGATTTTTTTATAAAATAAACCTAGTAGTTTTGAAACTACATTCAATTTGCTACATATTCTATTCTTACATATTTTTGAAATAATATAGATAACTTATTCAAATTTTTATGTCATGTTGTCTAACTTTGGTTTTTCTGAATTTTTTGCCACTTAAGGGTCTGTTTTTTCCATGATGATCCTGCACATACCCAAAATGATCTTGAGAGAATTGTTATTGAAAATGATACTGGATTTACCATGGTTAATAAAAGGTCATTCGAGTGAGCTAGAAATGATCCCTATGTTCTTCCAAGCCAATGTGAAAAGGTATTTTACTCAGAGGTTCTAGGTAAACCGGGTTGGTCATTTGTTTTTAGACATGATCCAAGAGGAAGGCCGATAAAGTATAATGTGGTGGAAGAAGAAGATACCAAAGAACTAGAAGATGATATAGATGATTATAAGGATCAACAATTAGTTGATGATGTGCCTAAAGAAGATGTCAAAGAAGAGGAACTAGATCATGATGATGTAGGAGTTAATGTTCATGAAGATGATGTCTATGTGGATGATGATATGACCAATCCTTACAATGTCAAATCTAGATTGGATGATACAAACAAAGAGTTGGATGAGGAAGAAGATCAATGACATTGAAATGCATGAGTTATGCGATTATATTATCTATTTGATATTGATTTCTTGATAGAATTATATTTGACTTATATGGTTACATAATTAATTCATGATGTTCTTTTTAATGTTGTTAATTCATGATGTTACAACTATTGTAGCTCTCCTCAAATCCTAATTACTTTACGACTATTTATGATTAGATATTATTTGATCATATCTTTGGTTATTTCATTACCAAAAAAATAGTGTTTCCTCATGTTGACCCTGCACAGTGACATGTGAATGGGGCCAACGTTGAAATGTTGTCAATTTGTGCTTGTATGGAGTGAAACTTGACATGGTTAGCCTAGACACATATGTTGATGACATGGGAGGGTTTTAAGACTCAAATATATGAGGTCATGCTATATAAAGGCATCTCATCCTTCCTAATAATACAAGTTGCCTTATTCTTCATCTCTTTCATATATTGTTCTTAGCATTTCTTTGGTTAATGGTTTCAAAAAATGAGGCTCACTGAGCCTCACCTTGGATTTATTACACATCAATTTGTGCATTTTCATTAGCAATAAATATTTATATGATCTTTAAAAATATCATTGAATATAAAGATGATAAGAGGAAGCTAAAAAAATGAGTTTATTTTGTTTATGGAGCCTAAACCACAAGTTTTGTCACTCTAATGCTAAAACCAAGTCAAATTAACCCTAACACCTATTGGAAAAGTCAAAACATGCCTTTCTTTCAAATTCACAAGAACGTATAAACCTTTTGAAACCACACATGCATATTATGAAAGTGTATGGTAATCCTACTTATAGCGGAAGTTCACATGATAAGCTAACCAATGGCACTATATTGGAGGATAAACCCACCTATGGAATTAATTTAAGAGGTAAGGGATGCCTCTTAGTTGAATTTTGAATCTTGGATTAATCCATAGTGCTAAAATTAGTTCTAGTGTTCTTCCCTTGGTGTTATATTAATCTCTACAATTTCCCATACTTAACCATTTCATCATCCCTTTTGCCAAGCTATTTGTATCATAATAAACTTGGTCCAATCTCACATTATCCCCTTAGGTAATTATCCATTTCCTCCAAGTTGAATGGAACCTTTTGTACCAATGCATCAATGTTTTCCTACCCTAATGGATCAATACTTGACATCACCTTAACATTCTTCTTTATGTCATATCATTTATCTGAAGTTCCTTTGGCATGCTTTAGATGTGTCAATATTAACTAGATTGATTATATTAATTTTAAAGTCTCTTAACACATTCCATGACAAGAAAATTACTCATTTGGATTAAGGAGTACTTTCCTAAACCATTCCTTCATATTCAACAATCCCTTCTCACACCCACATTATATTTCATATCCATGTTAGTTGTAATGAGTGTTTTAAACCAACAATCAATGAATCATAGGATAGAAGAAAACTCGTTATGCACAAGGATAAGAATCAAAGAGACTAAAAGAATTGATTCACTAGATATGCTCCCCATTACTGTAATAGACCAATGTAAAAAAATAAGTCATAACAAGAATAGGACCAAAAAAGACTAGGAAAAGAAACCTTGTAGGCTACATTAATAAGACATTGATAGCAATAATTTCTTCCATGATGTTTAAATGACAAAATATTAGATAGCTCAATCTTTAGTCAAGTAGTATTTCAATCACAAATTCTTAGACATCCATCATGATTAAACCTCACATATCATAAGTGTTTTTAACAATCACTAGGACTGTAGATAATATTCAATCATGTCATAGGAAATAAATCATCAAAAAATATAAAGAAAGAGAAAACCAACTATATAAGCTCAGCAAGCCACCATACAAAAATTATATTTTGTAGAAAATAAAATAAACTATATGTTGACATAGCATATATATAAATTATATATTTTGAATTTTGGCCCCATGCATGTAGGAGCACGACATGGAATACTACACCAAGACCCTAACTGGAGAGTTGCATTGAGAACCATTGCATCCAACCTCTGAGTGGAGAGTTGCAAGACTTCACTAGATGAGTGTTGCAAGGCCATTTAGTTGAGGAGGAAGACTAGGAACCATTTGGTAGGAGGAAAGCTAGAGCAAGAGGTGAGGGCACTCAGAAAGAGAACATCGACCAAGGGACAATGAATGTAAGTGATTTTTCCCCCACATTTAAAAATCTTGTTGCAAGTATGGTGATTTAGAATCTATTTGTTCCCATCAAGGTGTTTCATGCTATATTTTTGTCAATTCGAGCCAGTGTCCCATTGACAAACCCAAGTACTACCTAGTACTGGTGTCTGGTTAGTTTGAACAACCAAGCTTTGAGATGTTCAATCAGTTGGGTGGCCATTTTTGGCCTATGAACTATAGTTTTTTTTATCTATCTTAGCATATTTTTTCTACTATAAGATTGATAGGAATTCTCGTCACATAATAGCACATGAATTTCATTAGGGTTCAAATTTCTAAACTTCGATGACATAAATTTACATATTGAGGTCCACAAATGATCGAAGGAGCTGAAAAAAATACATGGTCCATGAGTGCAAAGAAAAATTCCTAGTGCATTTCCATAAGAGAACATATAGAAGTACATGATGTAGAGTTAGAGGAAGGAAACAAACTCACACAATCTCATTTGACAAGTCACAAACAATCTTAAACTTTCCTTCTTTTGACACACTTATTCAACTATATTTCCCTTCACAAAACTCAACACAAACACTCAAATTTTTCTTTAGAGTTCCAAACCATTACCATACCTTCAAACACCTTAGTCAACTTCATCTTGATAAAAAAAACAATTACCTAGTATGCCCTTTCATTTTACCATTAACTCTCTTTATGACTATCCTAAACTTCACAATTTCAACTCAACATAAAGTAATCTAACCAAAAAGATTATTTAGGCTAATATAGACCACACAATTTCCATTCCATTTCACTTCAAACAAATTTTAACCATCTCCCATCCTTTATTCTTGACAATTTAACAAAATCATATACTGTACTTTCATTTTAGTCTCCAAAACAGGGCTATTATTAGACAGATCAGTCAAAGAAATGGAATTTTTAACTTCATGCTTACACCAAACATTATATCAAATGAGATAAAATTATACCTTGGTAATCTCTTAACCAAAACAACCAAGAACTCACACTTAATCATCAAAAGCCCTTAAAGTTCTTATTGTCACTGGTTCCTTCATAGCCTGTTTGCAACGCTTGTAGGTCTGCCAACCTATTTGTCAGGGCTTCATTCACAATCTAAGCATTATTATACAAGTCTATCCAAACTTTTAAATTCCCTCTTTATAGATCTAAAACATATTCAAAATGGGTATCAAAACTTTTACAACACAAGCTTCAAACATTGTTGTCTATAACATTTTTAGGCCTAATTAGGCCTAATTTGCATAAGGGTTTGTTGCTTTACTAACTCCTGACCAAAGTACACTTTTCTAGTGCTTGTGACATATTTAGTTTGACTATAATATTCTCTTCAAAGCATCAAAGTCTATTTACAAAGTATTTTCACAAAACCTTAAGGGCTTAAGCTTCATAATTACTTTGTTTACAGACTATACAAAGTTTTTCAGTCAAGAAACTTCATTCCCTCACATCTTATATTTATGATTTTTCCCTAAATCCACTGAAACATGAAAGAACATTCATAGTAGGATAATCTCACAAGAAACCAGAAGATTCCACCAATTAATAAAGGAGAAACATAATTATTTGTCTCTGCTTTCCCTAACTGAGGGTTTTAGTAGTCTAAAGTAAATCCACAATAACTCACACAAATCATAACTAAAATGCATGAAATTTGATGTAACAAGAAGGTGATTGAGATTGTTACCATATCCAACCATTCTACCATGCCTTCAAGGCCGTACATTTCTATACAATTCCTAGAAATGCAAGATTTTTGAGGAAAATGATTAAAAATTGGAGATTTTCCCTAAACTTATTCTTTATTCAACCACCCTCGAAGTTCTAAAAGATACAAGATCCTTTTTAAAGGAAAAAAAACTAGCTTTTATCCTTCTAACTACCTCTAGCTGACCCTAATGACTCTTCATCTCTTAATATTTCCTTTTTGATTAAGTTGAAATTTTTTTACATTGTTTTCATTTTTTCACTTTTGGACTTAATAAACACCAAATGACCTCAAAATGACCTCAAATATATGAAACATGACTCTAATAACATTGAATCAAATTTTAAAACATTGCTTCATAGAGGCCTAATTATGCCAAGGTGCTCTTGCACCAGTACAAGAGATGAAAAAAAGACAAGGAGCCATTAAAAACTTTTAAATATTTCACTGACTCAACCAAACCTCCAAAATAATAGTACAAATGCCAACACTAGGGAAAGCCTAAAAGAGAACACTAATGAAAGTGGACTTTTTTTTTTCAAGTTCCAGAAGAGTATAAATGGTTCAAAGATGTTTTGGGTGTCTAGAAAAAGGTGAAGGGATGTTGGATAGGGAGGGACCCAATTAGCCTCTTTAACTGGGTTCTTAAGAAATAAAAAAACTTT
>VDFB02000015.1:290849841-290940806 GCA_007258455.2 Sequoia sempervirens
GGATTTCAAAGTGATTTTTAATGCCTTTTCATATGCCAGAAGGTTCAAGTTTAACCTTATCAGGGACTCATTCACTAGTAAGGGAAAATGGGTCTTAGGTATTTTAAAACTGTTTTTGAATGATTTGCAAGCTTTCGGTAATGTTTTTCAATTCCAAGTTTGAGATAGCGAGTATTAGTTTCATATTTTCCAAAAATGCAATGTGAAAATGCAATGAAAAGATGAATGCAAAGACCTATGTTGAAATGGAATTTTTTTTAATTTTCAAATGCAAATTATATGCACAATGACCAATTTTTTTTTAATTTTTTAGATTTAGAGAGATGCAAAATAATGCAAATCTAAACCCTAAATGAGATGCAATTTTGAATGCAATGCCAGAAACCCTAAGTGATATCTTAATTCAATGCAAATGAGATGTAAATGAATGCAAGATCTAACCTAGAATGCAATGAAAGACTTCAAAATTAGAAAACTACAATGTTCAATGAGTTGAGTTCACCAAAATGTTTAGGTGGAGAGAATAGGGGTTGCATCAAAAATGAATCGACAAGATGATGAAACACTAATCTTCCACCATTAAACATGTGATTATATGTATGATAAGAAACAAATAACAATAAAAAACTAACCATAATTGTGATAGAAATTATGAGGGGAATTTTTAAAGCTTAAAATGGTGTGTACCTTACTGCAAGCAGTCTATTTTTAGGGCATAAAGGACTCATTCACCTTTAGTGGTGAATGGATCCCTATTAGGGTTTCTGAAACTGAGATTTGGGTTATTTTCCTTGAATTTTGCACTCTCATATTCCTATTCCTAAACTCCTAAAAACCTATACTTAATTTTGCAGCTTCAATTCCTTGGTCTCGCACTATAAAGATCAATCTTGCAACTTGACAACTTTGACAATTTTTCTCTAAACTTCTTCTACACTTGATCTTCAACCTACAAATATCCAAACACACATTCAAGGAGCAAAAAACTTGTTTATTTTTAGTGAATAGGGGTTTTCATAAGTCAAACCCCTTGTAGGTAATTAAACCAAATGATGATATAATGAAATTGAAGCATGAACATGAAATGATGCAATGTTGATACATTGGATGTTGTCTTGGAAGATAAATTATATGTAATCTAACAGGTAGTATCCATGAAGAATGTAGATATTGATCCTTGAATAGATGTGAACAATGTTACATCAACTTTCTTAGCTCAACAACATGCATGAATGCACTAAACCCTTGACATGATGAAATGATCTTGAATTGCTGCAATAAACTCTTGATTCTCTACCTTGAGATGTTTTTGAAAATTCTTTGGAAATTCTCTATAATTATCTTGTAAAGTTGCTAGGATGCTTCATAAAACTTGCTAAGAGAAACAATGTGAATTAACCCCCTATTTATATTAAATTAAGAGGTTAACCTCAAAATTCAAACAATTCAAGTTGAAATCAAATCTAGAAACAAACATTATTAAATTCCCACTAGAATGAAATTCAAAAAGGGGTCCTCATTAAGGGAGGATCCATTTTCCACCTAGGGTGAATGGTCTTGGCACTGTTTTCCAGGACCTTTCCTTCAAGGAATGAAAGAACATCAAAAACCTAGGTAGAATATGCCAGAAAAGGGGGGTTCCTATAGAGGGAGGACCCATTCATCACCTAGGGTGAATGGGTCCTAACACTAATTTCTAGGACATCAATTTTTCCTAATTAAATGTTATGTAATTTGAATTATGGGTTTCAGGATAGATCCTCAGAAGGTGTCACAAATAAGGCTTAAATTTGAATTAAAGAGGATAATTAACTCTAATTAACCACAATTAACTAAGAGGGCCATAGATAAGTGTGAAAGTGTGTTACAACACTTTACAACACCATAAATAGGGTACATATTAATTACATTTTATTAAAAAGGGGCCCAAGATCAATGTGAATGTGTTACAACACATTACAACATTAGACCTAAGAAAAATTAAGTTAATTCAATGAAAATTATTCCCAAATCAAGTAAGGAAAAAGGATACTTTTTCCATTACTACAAAACAATGAATAACAATCAACACAAAATACCTAGAAATCAGGTAAAATCTCTTGTACTAAGACTAAATCACCTAGAGGGGTGTATGAGTCCTAGTTTAGGGTTTTTGCACCTTTTTCAATGAATTTTGTGTTAATGTTATGCTTTTTGTTTTAGATGATTTCTAAGCTAAGTAAAAATGCATATTTTAGATTAAATTCAATGATGCAAGATACAAAAATGCAACCTATATGCACTTTCACTAATGCAAGATTTAGAAACCCTATAATGCCAATTAACTAATGCAAAACCTAATGCAAAGTTAATGCAAGATAGATCTAGGATTATGATGCACTCTAAATAACAATTAAAATTTTTGAAATGTAGGTTCACCAAAATGAAACATCAAAAATAGGAGGTGGGCTCTCTATCTTTTAGGAGATAGGGTTCCTATTTCACACTCTTGTTTCACTTGAGGAAACCCTAGAGATCTTAATCCAAGGATCGAATGGAGGAAAGTGATCTGCTAAAGGTTGTCCTACAGTATGTTTAGAGACTAAAGAGGGGTTCACCACCAAGCTAGGGCTTGGAAAGATTAATAACATGCAAGACCTAATCTCGAAACCTAATGATATGCAAAACTTCACTAAATGACCTAGAAATGAATGTAAAACATCATAGAAGACTAGAGAAGCAAAGAGAGGCACTTGGAAACTTGTAGTAGCTTGGATGAGGATTTGAAACATTGAAAAATTTGAATTTAATGCAAAATAGGACTCATATGCTAGGCTAGGTGATTTAGTCCTAGATTAGGGATTCTAGACAAGAATGAAAATCTAGTAAATATGATTTTGGAACACTTGAAACCTTGAAAAAACACTAGACTGAGACTCATATGCCAAAAGTGGTGTATTAGTCCAAGCCACCTAAATCTTCTCTTCAATCTCTATTTTGTCTTGTCAACCTAATTTCTGGAACTGAATTACTAGATTTTGCTCTATAGATGCCTTTTAAAGATCTTCTAAATAAGGTGACAAATTGGATAACTTTGCAACTTGACCAATTTTCTCCAATCCTACTCTTTGATGTTTCTTCAACCTAGACCTACAAATCACACACTAAAGAGGGAAAAAATTCTTTGTTAGTAGAAAGGGGTTTTCCTTGGTCAAACCCTACTTTGTTAATCAAACCTTGTAATGAAATCAAATGTATAGGAGGAATCATGAATGAATAGAATATAATGTGTAAATCACCAAACCCTAGGAATAAAGTGCAAAAAAAATGTATGAAATGGCTCCAATGGATGTAGATCTTGACTCTTGCTTGAATGTGGTAGATCTTGAATTGAATACTTGCTTGAATAGTGAAACCCTTCATCACAAATGTTAGTTCAAAAAAAAACATGATGCATGATGACTTTGACATGATTCTTGATACTTGAATAATGCTCCAAAACACATGATAATCATCCCTTGAATGCTCTTGTAAGATCTTGAAAGCTCTCATGAACTAAAACTTGCTATAAATAATGCTCTCATGAAATTCTCAGGAAAAAATGAGTGAAATGACCTTATATTTATACTTATTTATGCTAAATTTCTCAAAATTACAACACTACAAACAGACATCAAATATAGGAGACTAAAATCCAACCAATAATTTGAATTTAGTTTAATTTTAAGTCACACGAGACTCATACACCAAAAGTGGTGTATGAGTCCCATTAGGCTAAGCAATTGAACAAATTTTTCAAGAAATTCTTGGATTCATGTGAAATCTAAATTGTTGCCCTGAAACTTAGGTGGGAACCATACACCCAAAGTGGGATATGAGTCCTAGATCACTAAATTTGTGCCATACAATTAAAAAAGATATGAATTATGATTGGATACTGGTTTATGTCGCTATTATCCATGGAAGATGCACTAAGGCTTGTGGATGCAAAATAAGGCCAAAAAGGAATAAAGAAGCCCTATTAATAATGAAAATTGTAGATTAGTGAGAAAGTGTGGTGCAACACTTTACAACACCTTAAATAAGGTACAATTAATTCCATTTAGCTTACAAGGGCCCAAGACCCAATGTGAATGTGTTAAACACATTACAACACTAAATCAAAGAAACATTGTGCTTAATTTAACAAGGAGGGCCCTAAAAAAGCACAAAATTGTAGAGGGATACATTTTTTGTTGCCATAATTCTTCAAATTTCCAAAGCACATAAAACATAAATACACTCATTTTAAGTAATTTCACCCAACTAGGTAAAAGTAAATAAGTAGTAACATTATGGGGTGTAACATATCCCCCCTTTGTGAATCATCATCCTCAATGATTTTAAGTAGTAGACATAGACACAAACTATAAAAAAAAAAAATCAAGTAAGACATGAGGAAATGCTTGCTTAATCTTAGCATAGTCTTCCTGTTGAAATGCACAAGAGAACTAAGAGGGGGGGTGAATTAGTTGTCACCAATCACAGACACCACTGATCTTAAATAATTTCACATCCACTTTAATCTATTGTTAAGTATGAGCATGAAGACTAGATAATAGAAAATAAACTCAAGAAACACTAGATTTACGTGGAAAAACAATTAAGGAAAAAACCATAGTGAAGATCAACTCACAATATAAGAGTAATTGCAAAAAATTTTACAAGAGGCTCACTACCAAAGGGCTCACTACCCAAGATAAGACTCACTCTCCAAAAATGACTCAGTTTCTAGAGAGGGAGGCTCATTTCCTACCAATACAAAAACATAGAAAGAACAATGTTACACAGAGAAAATTATCTCAGTGCAACAAAAGATCCACCACAACAACTTGCACACATCCATAGCCATGATCATAGAATTGCAGACACCACCATCTCACTACTTTCAAGAGTCTAACACATTAAATTTATTGCTCCCTCAACTTTCTTTTTCATAATTTCTTACATCCATCTTGCTTCTCTCACTTGTGGCATCCAATCCTTAACATCTTTCCTTGTTATTATATCAACTTCAACCTTATAAACTTTCTCCAAGGCCAACTACACATGCTTCATTTTACAAATTCAAATTAGGTCAACAACTCAACATTCTAGTGGTGGATGAGAATGAGAGTGGACCAAACCAAAAACAGGACCCAAAACAACATCTTGGATCAATCACACACTTCCTTAATTGATACTTATCCTTTGCATGATGTGTAAACACCAAGTCGACCAAACCTAATGAAAACACCAATGAGATTTGAAGTACACACTTCCACAAAAACAAGATAACATGTGGACCACATAACATGCTTCACCATACACTAGAATACATCTTATATTCCTTTAGATTCATCCATAGCTACTACAACAATCTTCATACATAGAACACTTTTCATTGTTCCATTCAGACTATACAAACACACATAGTAACTCTAAAACTAATCTTCCAGAGCACCAAACCACAAACACTTTTGATATAACACATATAAAACCCCTAAAAGCCTTATTCTAGATCTAAAAGACCTTAAATAGACCAATAGAGGACTACGGAGCAAATAAATTTATCCTAGTGCACAGACAAACAAGTCTGCTAGACTAGTTCACAAACTGGTGAACAAAAACTTTCACTCTTCATCAAACCAAAAGCTATAATCTAGGATATATCACCCAAGGATACCCTTAAACAACACTTCAGATCTATACAAGCATAGGATTAACCTAGAAGAAATGTGCAACACATACCAAAGCATATTCTGAACACACACACAATTTTATCTTCATGATTTATTAATTTTCTCAAAAGCACTTGGTAACTCATCATATCAGCACACCTGCAACATCATAAAGATAGCTCCATATACTCACAACATCTCTACAGTATCTCAACTATGCATGCACCACCTACAATCACTTGTTTTCTTTCTTTGCAACAACCTATACTATGTTGACATCAATGGAAACATTAATGGCAACACCACCATACTCATTCATACTTACAACAATCTCCCCCTTTTTCATTGATGGCAACACATGACTCTCTCTCCCCCTTTGACATCAATGGAAAAGAACAAAAAAAATTTACATAATTTTGATCACTCCCCATTAGGAGTGCACCCACACATCTCATACTACAACAATGATACTTCCTACTCCCCTTGATGAGTAGACCCCAATCATTAGCCCATACAAATGATGAATTCATAGATTCACTGGACTGATGCACCTCTATGTGCACCTAGTTCAAAGAAGGGGGGGAAGTAACCCCCAACTTATCCCCGAGATACTCAAAAGTATCCTTAGGAAGAGCCTTAGTAAATATATTAGCAATCTGATCCTTTATAGTCACATATTCAAGCCTAACTTTATTCTCCAATACCTTCTCTCTTAATAAATTATATTTGATAGATATATGCTTTTCCCTTGAATGCATTATCATATTCTTTGAAATATTTATTGTGCTTGTATTGTAACAGAAGATAGGGATATTATCATCACACATCACTCCTATATCCTTCAATGTTTGCTTCATCCACAATATCTATCTGTAGTAAGATGTTGCTACTATGTACTCAGCCTCTATAGTGGATAAAGAAACTGAATACTATTTCTTTCTTATTCATGAAACCAACTTGCATCCAAGAAAGAATGCACCACCACTTGTACTCTTCTATTCATCTACACAACCAACCCAATTTGCATTAGTGTAAGCACTCAAAGTAAAAGTAGTATCCTTAGGATGCCAAAAACCATAATCCAAAGTGCCTTTTAGATATCTGAATATTTATCCTTTTTACAGTTGTAACATGTGTTTCTTTATGTTTTTCTTGAAATCTAGCAACCAAACATACTTCATGCATGATATCTGGTCTAGTAGTAGTAAGATATAATAGTCCACCAATCAAAGATTTGTACATTCTTTGATCAACTAAGGGAGATCCATCATCCTTAGTTTGTATCTAGTCACCATAGGTGTACAAAACGTTTTGGAGTCATTCATTCCAAACTTTTAGCAATTCTTTAACATAATTTGATTGTGAAATGAATATAACTTTATCAATTTGATTCACTTGAAGCCTAAGGAAGAAATTAAACTCACCAATTATAGAAATTTCAAACTCCATCTGCATCTCCTCTACAAAATTCTTGCATCTACCTTCATTTCTTCCAAAGATAATATCATCAACATACACAACCACTATAAAAAAAAAATTCCCTCACCCTTGAAATCGAGATTACTATTTGTGGAGCCTTTTTCAAGCCTTTTTTGAACCTTTTTTGAGTCAAGCACATGTCCAACCTTGCATACCATGCTCTAGGAGCCTATTTAATTCCATACAATTCCCTTTTAACCTTGTAGACCATGTCCGATTGTTCTGATAACTGAAATTCCTCTAGTTGTTCCATGCAAACCTATTCTTCCAATTCTCCATTTAGGAATGTAGACTTAACATCTATATGGTATACCTTGAAATATTTGTGAGTAGAAATTTCCAAAAACATCTAAATAGCCTCCATTCTTGTGACCGGGGAAAATGTCTCCTCAAATTCTATTCCTTAAACCTGTGAATAACCTTTTCACACAACTATTTCTTTGTTTCTTACTACTTCACCATTCTCATTCAACTTATTCCTGAATACACATTTTGTACCAATTACATTCTTGTTTACCAGTCTAGGAACCAATTCCCATGTTTGATTTTTCTCTATCTGTTGTAATTCCTCTTTCATTGCTCTAACCCTATTTTCATCTTTACATGCTTCACACACTAGTTTAGGTTCTATCTTGGAAAGTAAACACAAATTTACCTCAGCTACTACCACTTTGCTTCTTGTCTTTACACCTTCCCTTTTGTCTCCGATTATCTATTCTTCTGGATTATTTTTCTATACATATTTTGGAGTCTTAGGAGAAAATTCCAGAGCTTCTTCTTCTTTAATATATTCTTCTTCTTTTGTATTCTCTTCTTTCTCTTTTCCATAGATAGGTTCATTTGGTTCAACTTCACTTATTTCAACTAATCTATGCATATCTTCATCAACTTTTAGATTTTCACTTTCAACAATCCTTCTCAATATTTGATTGAGGCATCTATATGCTCTACTTTTGGTTGAATATCCAAGGAAAATACCTTCATCACATCTTGTGTCAAAATTTCCTAGGTTCCCATAATCTCTTTTAATATAAAATTTGCATCCAAACACCTTAAAGTACTTAATAGTAGGAATTTTTCCATACCATTGTTCATAGGGAGTCTTTGTGTTGTTACCTTTGATCTAGACTTTGTTAAGAATTTAAACAACAATGTGAATTTCTTCTCTCCAGTATACTTCAGGTACATTTTTCTCCTCCATCATAGTCCTTGCGGCTTCTTGAAATTTTTGGTTCTCCCTCTCAGTAACTCCATTATGTTGAGGAGTTCTAGGAGCAGAAAGATTCCTCTTTATACCATGCTCTTCACAAAACATATTAAACTCATTGGAGGTGAATTCTCCACATCTATCAAACCTTAAACATATTATTTTCAGGTTCACTCTATTCTCTACCATAGCCTTGAAAACCTTGAATCTATCTAGAGCTTGAGCCTTCTCCCTAAGAAAAGTAACCCATGTTATTCTATAATAATCATCAATTAAAAGCATGAAATACCTATCACCATTAATACTACTTGTTCTTGTAGGACAACAAAGATCTATATGAATCAATTCCAACATTCTGGAAGTTGATTGTTCTTTTTATTTAAAGATGCAACTTTTTTGTTTCCCCAAATAAAAACTTCTGTAAATAGTATTGATAGGCTTTTTGATTTTAGGCAGATCCCTGACAGCTTCTCTTGAACTAATTTTGATCAGATTGTTAAAGTTTACATGTCCCATCCTCTGATGCCATAGCCAACTTTAACTTGAGACAAAAAGCAATGACCATCAGCACCCTTAAGGTATTAAATGTTTCCATGTGTTCTTCTTCCAAGAACTACCATAGTTCTAGACCCTTTTCTAATCTCACAAGTATTATCCTAAAACACAAGCTTAAATCCTTTAATACACATTTGTCCAACACTCAAGAGATTATACCTTAAGCCCTTAACATAATAGACATCATTAGTATTGTGTTTTCCATCAAAACTAATTGTTCCTTTTCCAACAATCTTTGCACCAGAATCACCTCCAAACATGAATAGTCCTCCATCATACTTTTCAAGCTTAGTAAACTTACTTTTCTCTCTGTTCATATGATTTGAGCAACCACTTTCAATTACCCAATAATATTCATCCTATCTAGCATGAAAGGAAGTAACTAGAGTACCTTCCATCTTTTCCTTCTTGCTTTTTGGACCACATTCCTTTGCACATCTTCCATGGTTAGTAGACACTGATTTATTCTCTAAGGCGAGAAACAAGAATTCATCTTTATCAACTTGAAAATCAAATTCATCATCCAAAAATTTCAGCATCTTCTCTAACATAATAAAATTTCTTGAAATTTTTGTCCTTTTTGTCTTTATTGTCTTCAATCTTCTTGTGTATGGATCTATTTGGACATCTTGAATCAAAGTGACCAATATTTCCACAACTAAAACATTTAAAAGGTAACATACCTTTGTAATTGCTAGTATCTTTCTTCAATTTCCTCGTAAAATTTGCTTCCAACTCCTCTAAACTATCACCATCTGGATCGTCTTTGGTCTTTGTGGCTTTGAAGGTTTTTTTTTTTTTCTCCTTTTCTTTTCCAAATTTCCTCATTTAAAATGCTATCAAGGTTCCCAATATTTGTTCTTTAGTGAGTTTGTTTGGATCATAAACTTCTTCAATGGTTGAGACCTTGTCACTGTAGCTCTCTAGTAGGGTCATCAAAATATTCTCCATTACATCTTCATCTATTAGAGTACCACCTTTATTTTTGACTTCATTTACTGCAATGTTAACCCTCTAAAAGTAGCTTGCAATTTCTTCACCTTCTTCCATTTTCAAGTTCTCATATATATGTTTAGCTATTAACTTCTTGGTAATTTGACTATCATTTCCTTCATAGATATCTTTCAACTTTTCCCAAAATTCATAAGTAGTTCCTAATGAAATAACTTTTGTTAGCTCAATCTTAGATAAAGCACTATAGATTGCATACCTTTCTTTTGAATTCTCTTCATAGGAATAAATCTCATTAACATAAGAAGGACCATTAGCTAGCTAAACATACTTTGTCTCAACAGCTTTCCAAGTCTTATAGCCAAGAGAGATCAAGCAACCTCTCATTTGAACTTTCTAGAAATTGTAGTCAGATTCATCAAACATAGGGATTGTCAATTTGTGAACCATTTGATCTACCTCAAGTGGTTAATCTATTCAATGATGAACCAAAGCTTTGATACCAATTGTTGAAATGCACAAGATAACTTAGAGGGGGGGTGAATTAGTTGTCACCAATCACATATACCACCAATATTAAATAATTTCACATCCACCTTAATTTTCTATTAAGTATGAGCATGAAGAGAAAATAATAGAAAGAAAACACAAGAAACACCAGATATACACGGAAAACCAAATAAGGGAAAAACCATGGTGAGGATCAACTCACAATATAAGAGTAATTGCAAAACTATTCACAAAAGGCTCACTACCAAAAGGCTCACTGCCTAAGATAGGACTCACTATCCAAAAAGGACTCACTATCCAAAAAAGGAGGCTCACTTCCTATAGATACAAAAACATAAAAAGAATAAGGTTACATAGAGAACATTATCTTAGTGCAACAAAAGACCCACCACAACAACTTACACACATCTGCAACCTTGATTAGAGAATCATATACACCATCAACTCACTACTTTTAGGAATCTAACACATTGAAGTTCTTGCTACCTCAACTTAATTTTGCATAATTTCTCACATCTATCTTTCTTCTCTCACTTGTGGCATCCAATCCTTAACATGTTTCCTTGTATTTATACCATCTTCAACCTTAAAACATTTCTCCAAAGTTGGCTACACATGCTTAGTTTTACAAATTCAAATTAGGTTAGCAACTCAACATTCCTGTGGTGGATGAGAATGAGAGTGGACCAAATCAACACTTAACCAAGAACCAAAACAACATCTTGGATCAATCACACACTTCCTTAATTGATACTTATCCTTCACATGATGTGTAAACACCAAGTCAGCCAAACCTAATGAAAACACCAATGAACTTTGAAGTACACACTTTCACAACAAGAAGATAACATCCTTCACCATACACTGTAATACATATTAGATTCCTTCAGATTCATTCATAGCTACTAAAACAATATTCATACATAAAACACTTCCCATCAGTCCATATAGATTGTACAAACACACATAGTAACTCTAAAACTAATCTTCTATAGCACCAGACCATGAAAACTTTTGATAGAACATAGATAAAACCACTACAAGCCTTCTTCTACATCTATAAGACCTAAAACAAACTAGCAGAGGATTGAAAAGTAGATACATCTCTCCCAATCCATAGAAAAACAACTCTACTAGAACAATTCACAAATCGGTGAACTCAATTTTCACTCTTCATCAAACCAGAAGCTATAATCCAAGATATATCACCCAAGAATACCCTTAAACAACACTTCAAATCCCCATGAGAATATGATGAACACGAAAGAAATTTGGAGCACATTCTGAACACACATAATTTTATCTTCACTATTTATTAATTTTCTCAAAAGCACTTGGAAACTCATCATATCAGTGCACCTAAAACACCATAAAGATAGCTTCATCTACTCATAGCTTCTCTATAGTATCTCAACTTTACATGCTCCACCTGAAATCACTTCTTTTCTTTCTCTACAACAACCTATACTGTATTGACATCAATGACAACATTAATGGAAACACCACCATACTCATTCATACTTACAACACTTCCCAAGTGGCAAAATATTTTGCATACTAGTCCCACTAAACTTTACATTGTAGAACCTCTCTATTACGCAAGTCAATCTTACATGTTTTGAGCACCTTGAGAGGATCGCTTGTTACCAATCATGGGTCTTGTACATATAAAGCATTCCAATCATTAACATGGTTATCCCCTGGTATATACTTTTTAAGGTATGAGACATGAAATAAATTTTGCATCCTAGAAAGAGCTAGTGGTAATGCAGTTTGATAAGCAATTAGGTTTATTTCCTCTAGAACATCAAAATGGCCTACCTAGCATGGATCTAGGTTAGAAAACTTTTAAAACTTGATGAGACTCTTATGAGGCTTCACTCTTAACAAGACCTTGTCTCCTATTGCAAAATTTTTAGGTACTCGCTTAGAATTTACATAGGTTTTTAGTTAATCATTGGCTTCTTCTAGCCTTTGCTTAATAATTCATACTTTCTCCTCCATTTCCAATAACATCTTTGGCCTAAGAATTATCCTATCCTCTAGCTTGTCCCATCTTATAGTAGTGCGACATTTTCTAGCATATAATGCTTCAAATGTATCCATCTTGATTGCAAAATGATAAGAATTGTTGTATGCAAACTCAACTAATGGCAGGTAATCTTCCCGCTTGTATTGTTGATCCATGCAATACATTATTAATAGTTCTTCAAGTACTTGGTTTACTCTTTCCATTTTCCCATCATTTTTTGAGTGATAAGCCAAAATTATATTCAACTTACTTCCAAGTGAGGAGAACAAGGTTTTCCAAAACCTAGATGTAACATGAGCATCCCTATCTGAAATGATCTTCTCAAGAATTCAATGCAATCTAAACACCTCTTGAATAAATTGTTGAGCTATGATAGGAGGTCCATCAGTTAAATTCCCTAGAATAAAATATGCTACCTTAGTTAACTTATCCACCACCACTAGAATGGCATTGTGCTTATTCCTTAACATGGGTAGACCTTACACAAAGTCCACGCTAATGACTTGCCACTTAATTTTGGGAAAATCATGTTGATACAAAAGACCCACCAGTTTATGATGTTATACTTTTAATATTTGACACTCTAAGAATATTGCAGCAAATCTTGCACTATCTCCCTTCATACTCTTCCAAAAATATAATGGCTTCACATCCACTAACATTTTTGTCACATTAGGATGTCCTAAGTATGGTGCATTATGAATTTATTTCCACAAGAGGTTCCTTAACTCCTCTAGATTAGGTACATATACTCTTCCTTTAAACCTTAATATTTCATTTGGTTCAAAGTGAAAACCTTTATACCTTGCATCTTGTGCATTATCTATGATTTCTTTCTTAAATTTCTTGTACAATTTTTCACCCATGGATTCTTGCAACTTGCCCCTTAAAGTTGGTTTTAATTGTTAGCATAGGGGAAATATGCCTTCTTCAACTTAGGACATTGACAACTCAATTCTCTTTTCCGTTGATGTAGCTAATGTTGAAGTCATAGTCTGCTATCAACTCCAACAACCATATTTTTCATGCATTTAGATTGGGTTGAGTAAATAAATACTTTAGATTGTGGTGATCAGTCTTCAAATCAAAAGGATTTCCCATTAGGTAATATCTCCACATTTGGAATGCATGAATAATTGTCACTAACTCTAAATCATATGATAGATATTTTTTCATAGGGCTATATTTCTTGATTCATAAGCAATAGCTTTCCCTTCTTGCATAAAAAATCCTCCTAAGCCTTCACTTGATGCATCTATTAAGATAGTAAAGTTGCCTTCTAGATCAAGTACCTTCAATAATGGTGAGGTAGTTAAATTATCCTTGAGTCGGTCAAAAGCTACTTGACACTTATTTGACCACTCAAAATTTTTACCCTTCCTTCATAATGAGGTAATAGGAAAAGCTATTCTAGAAAATTTTGCAACAAATTTCCTGTAGTAACCAACCAAACCCATAGAACTTCTAACCTCTAGCACACTTTTGGGAACTGTCCACTCAAGTACTTCCTTTATCTTAGTTGGATCATTTACAATCCCTTTCTTCAAAATTATGTGACCTAGGTACTACACTTCCTTCTAAAATAATGTGCAATTAGAGATTTTTCCATATATCTTTTGCTCTCTTAATTACTGTTGGAGAACTATCTCTAACTATACATAACTCTCCTCTTAATTCTTGGATTAGATTAAAATTTATCATCTAGGAATACTAATACAAACCTATCCAAGCAATATCTAAATACATTGTTCATTAGGTTCATGAATTTTTTTGGTTCATTCATAAGTCCAAAGGGTGGGATTGTAAACTCGTAATGTCCATATCTAGTCCATAAAGTAGTTTTGAAACTATCTTCATCTTTGATCCTTAGTTGATGATAATTGGACTGCAGATCAATCTTTGAAAACACTATCACTCCTTCCATCTAATCAAAAATATCATCAATACATGGAAACGGGTACTTATTCTTTATCGTAGCTTTGCTAAGCATGATAATCTATACTTAAGTCTAGGGTACCATCCTTCTTCTTTATGAAAGTCACTAGTGCTCCCCAAGGTGAAACACTAGGTCTTATCAATCCCTTGGATAATAATTCTTCCAACTATTCCTTAAGACCCATTAATTCCATTGTATTCATCCTATAAGGTACTTTGGTTATAGGTTCTGACCCTGGTACTAGGTCAATGGAGAAATCAAATACTCTCTTGGGAGGAAATCTAGGTAATTTTTCTGAAAGGACATCCACAAATTTCCATAAGATGCAATATTTCTCCATATTCATTTCTTTAGAGTCCACCACTTCTCCTTCTTCAACCTCCTAAGAAACTTGCGATTCATGATACATGACATTATCTTGAGGAGTGACTTCCTTTAAATCCTTTAATTTATCCATTTTGACCACAAAGAGTTGACATCCTTTATTTTTTAATCTATGGATTTGCACAACCGAAATCTATCACAATTTCAATTCTCTAATTGTTCCTTTAAAAGACACTAGATTTCCTAGATCATCAAGACATTCTATAGTTTTATTATGACAATCCACTTTAGCTCTACGCTTCCATAGCCAATTCATACCTAATATGACCTCATAGGATCCTAAGGGTTCTATGTACAAGTTTACTTCTATTGAGAAACTTGGAAGTTCAACCCTTGCCTCAAATAATCATTGGTTCATCATTGCTCTTGCCTAGTTTGTGTATTCTACAACCTAATATTTTTCCATAAAACTAACCTTCCTAGAAATATGATTAGCTACTTTAGGTGAAACAAAAAAAGTTACGGCTCTAGTATTAATAAGTATGGAAATAGGTAAACCAAACAAAGTACCTAGAGTTTCCATGAGGTGATTTGGTATTCAACTTGTTGATTGTCCACTGCTACATGGATCCTTTGTTGAAATGCATCCCACTGAGGAGGAAGTGAATTACCATGTGGTTCTCAATTAGATAGTTTGTTGGAACATTGACTAGCATAATGATCCCCACCACATATAAAGCATCCTTTTACTAGTCCTCTCCTTTTTACTAGCCTTTCAAAATTACAAATATTCCCTCTAGCTTTGCTATAGTTACCACTGTTATAGTTGTTGAAGTTTTTTCCCCAATGATCATTCCTCAACTTATTCCAATTATTGTGGGATCCTTTGTCCCCTTTCCTCTAAAATTCCTACCCTTCATTAAACTTCTTTGGAGCCTGATTGAATTGAGACCATCCAATCTTCTTTTGATTCTTCTCTTGGTAACTCGAGATGGCTTTGAGCTTCTACTCTTGCTTGATTTCCTTCTCATATACTAGGTCCATAGTGGCTAGACCATGTACATCCACTTCTCCACCTATTTAGCCATGTAGATCTATAATTAACTTATTGATATGAAATCACTCATCTTTTTGGTACATTGGTACATACCTCAAGTGACAAGTGAATTTCTCTTAATATTCATTCACTGGCATATCTTCTTTCTTAATATTTTTGAAATCTATGAGATTTTGATTGAAAAAGAGTTGGGGTACCCATGTCTTTTAAAAAATTTCAACAAACTCATTCCAAGTTTCATCTTCTTGTTCATCCACAACTTAGAGGCTTCTCCTGCAAACTAGAAAGCTCCCCACAATATAGATTTAGTGACTTTAGAATAATTCCTTATCTTGAAGTACTTCTCCATTTGTATTAACCAAGCCTTGACTTCCTCTCCACTAGTGCTTCCTTTGAATTTAGAAGGGGTAATCTTCCTCATATCCCTATATAATTCAGTTTCCAATCACTTCCTCTTAGTTCCCTCAAAATATGATTGAGTTCCATCACTTGCTTGATCCCTAGATTTATAATAGTTTCTAGAATCTTCCCCTTCTTCCTTTATTGGGAACTTCATTTTCTTCATTGGTTGGGACTTCTGCTTCCATTATTTCTTTTCCCCTCACTTCTTGTTCAAGGTTTCTTATCATTGCATTAGTTTCATCCTTGATTCCTAGAAGTCCATCCAACTTGGATTTGACATTATCTAGACCTTGTCTAACTTCTTGAATCCCTCTAATATCATTTCTTGTCCTAACCATTATATTAATTAATGTTATACATAGATGTTCATCTTTAATTAGATCCTATCATGGTTTAGTAAATGCATAGGAAAACATTTCAAAAGAGAAAAATATTCACATATAAAATTTCATTAAGGTTTTCATACACAATTTTTTTGATAAAAAATAAATATTCTTTCATTTACTCATAAGGATTTCAATATCATTCCTTTTACATAGAATGACTATTTAAATAGTCAAGAGGAGAGTATCCATCATATTCAGTCTTAGATACATAACTCAATAGGGTGTACCCCTCATATTTTTTCTTATCTTTGATTTTCTCATCTCTATCCCAAAAAGGATAGTAACCCTCAGACTTATCTTTTGATACATAGTTTCAAGATACATATCCCTTAGATTATTCACTAGAGGCTATAACAATAACTTCAACCATAGGTACTACTCGAGGGTTTCCAAATATCATTGCAGGACTAACACTACATTCTTAGGGAATATCCTTGGAAGGTGATAACAAGTCTAATCTACCTAGAGAGATGAATGATAAGTTATTTAAATTAGCTTCATCTCTCATCCTTCTTTTCTCTTGACTAATTGGTGATAAAGCGTGACCGATTTTCTTAGTATCAATTTGCTAGATGGAATTCTTATAGTTGGTTCCCTCAATAGTATGAACAAGGGATTATGTTTCCTTCTTGTCTCGTAAGTGGCACTCATTTCCAATCATTGACTTGTAATTTACTTAAGATGCACCATCTTGGCATAATAATTTTCCAAACATTATACTCATAATGTTGGAAGGGAAATCATAGCGAGAACATAGGTCCTAGATTTGAACCTAGCTCTAATGCCACGTATAACATTCCCATTGTGCTACATAGTAACTTTCTTATTTTTTAACCTCAAGTAAAAGTTTCAAGCATCTATCCATTAAGAGAAATTAATTTTTTTCCTTAATATAAAATATAACATGCACATTTGAAACAAAAAAATTTCCTAAATTTTCCATTGCATTATATCAAAGTATTACAAATTTCCAATATATTGATGACATAGTACATGATAACATGATATCATTTTTCTTTCAACAATCTTTCCATCATAATGGATACAAAATACATATAAAAGGCTCCATTTATCTTAATGGAAAAGATGTATGAATGATCCAGGTAATCCCCTTTCAAATCTTGGTCACTAACTGATGAGAAGGATCACTCAAGCATTTTTTCACCAACCTTCAACTATGTGTGGTCCCCCACACATCTATATAACTAATAGATGGCCTTACCCTTCGATGAAGAGATTGGTTTGGTAAAATCATAATAACATGAACTCTTTTGAGTCTTGTGGTGTGTCCTAAACATTTATAGATCTATCATACAATGGCTACAACCTAAATATATGACATTCTCTGTCTAGCACGCAAATTTGGAAACATAGTGAAGTAACAATGTAAACAATGGCAACTTACACTATTTTGGTCAAAGTATTCATCTCTCTTGATTTCAAAGTGTACATCACATGATCACCCACCTTCCTCTCTCAATTTATAAATCACCATTCATAATCTATGCATAGGCTATCCCCTTCATTGGATTATCCTAATCCTAAGAATAACCTATTGCCTATGTTTAACTAACACATCTACAAAGTAACGATAGTGATTCTAAAAAAAACTAGCTTAAACATTATCTATGCAATCTATATCTCTAAAATAGTATTTAATTCCCATTATATCCACCCATTCCTTAATATGGAATATGTACTTGAACACATCAAGAAAAATAGATCTTTATAATAATTACAACAAGCTTCCTTTCTCTTTGACAAAAGAATAAAATAATCATTCCCTAATAAGAAATAGAATTAACTTCCCAAACAAAACAAACAATGTCACTAAAGCTTTTCAAAAACATAAAAAAAAAGTATAAAAGAGTATGAATTAGCATGCATGTTCATGAAATGCTCCAATTGATCAATTTGGTATCCTAGCACAACCTGCTCAAAATAGTATGCAACTCCCAATAAACTCTCTCCAACTTAACCAAAGACTTCCTCTCAAAATCCTCTCTCAATTC
Source organism: Sequoia sempervirens (assembly GCA_007258455.2). Lineage (NCBI taxonomy): Eukaryota > Viridiplantae > Streptophyta > Pinopsida > Cupressales > Cupressaceae > Sequoia > Sequoia sempervirens. Next base: position 290,868,371 of record VDFB02000015.1, read on the forward strand.
TCTCAAAACAATTCTCTCACAAATCAAGAAATTCAAATACAGTAACTTAAAAAATCATAGCAAGAATGTAGATATGCATCCAAAATGAGGTAGATAGATCCTCTATTTATACACAAAATAAAAAACTAAAGGCTAAAAATAGGGTATTAGGAATGACACTTCTCAGCTCAAATGATTCAACTTAGAAATCTACAGAAAAGCTGGTAGCTAAAATTGATGCATAGTGAACACATACACAACCATGGTGAATGAGTCACACTTTTCAAATGAATAGCAAGAAAGATAATTAGGAATGCAAGGTGTATACACATAAAATCGGTCAAGATAATTAATTAATTAAATACAAGGTATTTAATTAATAAACCTCTTATTTCATCTACCTATAAATAAATTCTAAATTTATTTATATAGCTCACATTTTCTAATTCTTCTTATCTTAAATCATATTCCTCTAATCTTAATTAAATAAAAAAATTCAAATAGTTTGTTTTATTCTGTAGACACCTAAAAATGGTCTGGAGAATCTAATTAATTAAATACGACTTATTTGATTAATTAATCTTAAATTCATCTACTTAGTAAATAAATAGAAATATTTATTTATATTAAGTTCATTATTAATTCTTCTATTTTATCATATTATTTCTCTCTTAATTAAATAAACAAAATTAAATACTTTGTTTTATTTAATTATTATCATTTTTATCATATTATTTCTCTCTTAATTAAATAAACAAAATTAAATACTTTGTTTTATTTAATTATTATCATTATTATTTCTTCTATACTTTATCCATTAATTCTATCTTAAATTAAATACACAACTTCAATAATTTGTGTTATTTAATTACCTCATCACATTTCTTCTTAATTAAATAAAGATATCCTAGAATCTTTTAGTTAATTATCATATTCCTTTTATTTTAATTTAATAAACAACTTCTATAGTTTGTTTTATTAAATTATTTATTCCTCTTTTTGCTAAACTTAAATAAACCAAAAATATTTAAATTAATGCATAAATCATATCCCTCTATTCACTCACCAATAAAATTATATTTTTTAAATCTAATTAATTTAACTGTCATTCACAGGAAGAGCCTCGGGGACAAACCTGTAGGAAATCCTCTAAATCTTCTACCTCCAATCTTTCCTCTCATCTTTCCTGGTGTTTTCATGGGGAGGAACAATCCTCCACGATCAGCTCCACCTTCTTATCTCAAACCATTCAATTCTTTAGATTGAATCTCAACCTCTGTTGTGTTGCCCCTTCACAAATGAGTGTCGTGAAATCTATAAATACAAGTATCTGGCTACAGGAAAAGGATCCTAATTTGTGCAATCTTACTCTGTAGGTATTCCAGGTGATCAAGCATTGAAGCAATCAAGCAAATAGAAGCAATCATCAAGCAATCAAGCATTTAGCATTCACAGTCATGGTTGTTTACAGTAGTTTCTTTCTCATAAATTTTACTGTAGAATCATCTTAGTTGCATTTAGGAATCATGATAGTTTAATTATCATTCTTTAAGTGTCATTTCAACAATCTATTAGCTTCTAAAATCTGAGAGTAAAGTAGATTAGAGAAATCTTTAAAGTTAGAGAGCAATTGGATAGATTTCTGAAGGTTCCTATGTTTAAAATAGTTTAAATTCCTTTGAATCTTAGATACAATGTCTTATTTAGAAGTGTAGATGCATATTAATTTGTTTACCTCATTCTTACACTTCCATTTTGGTGCCCACCGTGGGGCATAACCCCATATTTTGCAAAAATTTTGTGAAAAGTGTCTTATAGGTATTGGCGTGTTTGTTTTAGTGGAATCGAGGTTTTTTATAGCATGCTGGCCAGATTCTGTAACGTGTAGGAGGAAAACTATAGCGCGCTGCACAACTATTTTAGCACCTCAACTCACTATTTTAGCACCTCAACCCTCTGTTTTAACACCTCAGCACAATTTTGTAGTGTGTCAAGCCTCTGTTTTAGCACCTTGGAGCTCTATTTTAGCGCCTCAGAGCTCTGTTTTAGCACCTTAGATGAAAAGCGCCTCAGATTTAGTGTTTTGATAGTCAATCTTAAAATGACCATATCTTGGTCATACGAATGTCTTTTTTGATGCTTTTTTTTTAAATGGGGTAGAATTTCATAAGCTATGCAATGGTGTAGGTATTTATCATTTTTTATAGAGTTAAAATTTCCAATTTTACATTTAAAGTCAAATCACTTTGTAACTTGGTCTAAGGTTTAAGGTTTTCTTGCTTAATCATTCATCTAACCCTTATATCTTCTTATTTCTTGATCTCATCTAACATTTGGAGCATTTGCATAGGTTTTAAGAAGAAAATGGAGCATTAAAGTGAAAGAAATAGCATTTGATATTCATTGTAATAGTGTTTTCGAACACTCATGGGAAAATAACCCATCATATATTTTGTTTCATTCCTGCTTTAGGACCAAATAGCATCAATAAAAATGTATCTTTTTATCTAGATCCGATGCATCTGCAGCCAGATTTTTTTATTTAATCTCTTTTTGGTTAAAATTTATCAATCCTAGGATAGAAAATGGGTTAAAATTTCTCAATCCTAGGATAGCAAATGGATAAAAATTGATCAATCCTAGGATAGAAACTTCATTATTACTTGTGGGATTAAAATTGAACATCATGCTTTTTATGGAGCAATATCTCCATATAGATTAGATAATTTGTCTTTTGGGTTTTAAAAAGTGAACAACTTCTTTGCTGTGATTGGGTGATAGGTTTATGCTCTCCCCTTGATTGGGTGCATCAAAATACCAAACTCCCTTTTAGTTTGCGCATTTTCAAACTTTCATTAAAACATTTAGATAGGCCTATCGTAGTGGGAAAAAGTACTCACCCTACGTGAACGACCTGAGTGGGGACAGCTAAAAGCCTTGGCATTCCAACCCACTTTAAAATTTATGTGAATCTAGGGAAACCCTTTTTCAATGGAAGTGTGTAGGATAACCATCCCCAAAATCTTTGTTCTAAAGATTGGGAGGTCTATCGAGGGAGTTTATCTATCTGCTACTTTGAATAGAAACCCAATCTAAGAACCTAGAAATAGAAGCATGCTTGTCAGTTTCTAAACATTGTAATACTCGGCGGTGCAGGGGCAGGGAAGAATCTACCCTCAAGCACTCACCATATAATTGCCAAGGACTGTTTGCTCAGGGGATCCGGTATCCACTTCCGTCACTCTGAGTACGCACCTGGAAAAGACAAAAACACATGCACCCTCTAGGGGGTGACATGGCTGTGTTAGTCGACGCAATTCCAAGCTGTGGGTCGTTCAAGTATATAACGATGACCTTTTGTCTCTAGGAGTGAGTCTATTTGAATTGTCTTATCTTGTCATCAAACCAGTGAAAATCAAGAGGAACCATGTTTGGTTCTTGAACATACACTCTTTTTTTAAGAATTTAGGATTTATTCAACAATAGTTCTATTTTTGCTTGCTATGTTTTCTTGTCATTAAAACAAATAAGATCATCCCAAAAAGAAACACAAACCACCATGGCTAAAATAGAGGAGGATTAATTGAATGCTTTAGCTTATCAACTAAAGAACCTTCAACTACAAATCTGGGAAACAACCACAAAGAGATATCTAATGCCAAACATCTACCCATATCCTCTTGACCAAACAATGAGCATGAGACCTTCTTCACCAACAACTCCATCATCCAAGTTCAATATCTTTGAATTTTTCCAAAATTTCAATAAGCCAAAATCTCAGTCCTCAAATACAAATGATATTGAACAATCTTATCATGTCATGCATTTATCTCCATCCACCATAAGCCAAAATGAACCTCAAGATTCTTTCACTCAAGTTAACAATTCCATCCAATCATCCTCTTCTATCATATCTTCTACATCCAATGATTCATGTCAAACTCTCACCCCAAAGCATGCTAGCATAGACTCCCCTACACATCAAGATCAAAATATTCTTTCCACTCCATCCAATGATTCCACAATCTCACAAAGTCTTCCCATCTTTGATCAAGATCCCATTTCTCAAGAATCTTATGACGATCCCCTCCTTTCACTTTTCATCCAAAATAATTCACATCCATCTCAAGAGACAAGTATCCTTCCAAGTTCTTTTTCCACATCATCTAATCAATCCATACCATATCATGATTCTATTGCATCACAAGATCATGATAGTTCTTCCATCCTATCTAATGATTTCTTACCAATTGATGATCAAGACACGCTTTCTACGAAATCTAATGATTCCTTTCCTCATCAAGATCAAGATGTACTTCGATTCAAGGATACCCTTTCATCCCATGAAGATGTTTATCCTTCTTATGATCAAGATATTCCTTTCATACCACTTCATGATCCTTTTCCAAGTCAAGATAGAAACACCTCATCATCCCCATGTCAAGATTCTATCACACCTATTCAAGCTATCCATGAACCCCACACCTATAAATTAGGATCCTCCACCTTTATCCATTCTAGTTTGCTTCCAACACCTATCCTTTCATCCATATCATATCCTCCCCAAAATGAACTTGCATCTTGTTTCACAAACAATACATATCCCATTGGTAAACAAATGTGTCAAAGTATGAACTACAAAGGCAAAGGATTAGGCATTCATGAACAAGGTATCCTAGAACCCCTTTCTATTCAAAAACACCCATATCACCATGGCCTTGGTTATACACCTAAGTGTCCTAGTGCATCAAACCTACCATCTATCCTAGGTCCTCATCCTAGTCCATCAAAATTTCCATCTATCCTAGGTCCATATCCTATTCCTCAAGAAAAACAAAGGCACACATCCTTGATGCCCTTTCAAAATTCTACCCACATTAACTCATCCATAATACCTCCATACCATTCATCTCAATCCACCCTCCCATTGCTCTTGGAAGCAATTTGGGTGCCAAATATTAGAAGCTTCTATATCAAAATCCACATGTATCAAAGGATCAACACGTCTCCTTGAAGAGACATGCAAAAATAAAAGAAAACTTGATCCAAAATCAAAGGAAAAATAAAAAAGGTCACAAAGGCCCATCAAAGCAAAAAGGATAATTTCAAAGACCACAAAGGTCCATAAATCAAAAGAAAAATTCAAAAGGCCACAAAGGCCCATCAAAGAAAAAAGGAAATTTTCAAAGACCACAAAGGTCCATAAATGAAAAATTTTCAAGGCCACAAAGGCCCACTAAGCAAAAATCAAAGTCAAAAATCATGTGGATTCCTAAAAGTCTCATAGAAGCAATAAAATCAAAATTGGCATCCAAATTCGCTTATCCAAAAGCTTCCTCCAATTTTACATATAATAACCTATCACTTTCCAAATCCATTCTTCTTCCATCACTCCACCATCCTTCAAGGTGTGTGCCAATGTTGAGCTTGTCATCCTTTCCATCTATCCATTATCCAACATTCATCCCCCATCATTCCCCTTTAATCCAAACCTTTGCATAAATCCTTAGTCTCTTCCATCATACCATTAATCTACCAGCATTTATGAGTCTAATCCCCATTGCCATGGTTATTAAAGGGATAATTGGTTGTGAAACCCAATGTTAAAGTCCTTCCTCCATCTCCCTATCATCCATATCCTATCTTCCATATTCCTCTTGCACTCTACACTTAGGGGCAAGTCTCATCCATCTTATCATTCATGGTCATTATCCTTTCTACGCTCATTCCTTACATTTCCACTTTTGATCTTGATAAGGTTAAGAATCTTCTTGAACATCATATATGCTTATCCTATATGCTTTATCCATATCTTTCGTACCATATCTTTTATCTCATCCATATTCCATCATTCTTACTAGATACATCCTTTCTTTTCATCCTTGGTTTTGATGAGGAATGGGGGCAAAGCACTTAGTCCTTGTGTATATATCTTGTCTAGTTGATCTTGATCATCCCATTCATTATCATTATCCTTGCATTATTCCATTCCATATATCCTAGCTTATCAAAATCCATGTCATCATGTCCCTTTGCAACCTTGAATCTTATCATGCAAATCATATTTGAGCCTAGCTGTAAAACATTATCCAATCCTCATATATTTTGTCAATCAATCACCAACAATCATCAATCTTTTTGTACTTAGAGGATATCAGTAATCCTAAGTACTTATCATCATCATGCCTTATGGAATCAATCAACTATTGTCATCTTTAAACAAGAGATATGTTGCTTGTGTGACATGTTTTGCAGTGACTTTCATTTTGATCTATCATTTATCCATGGTTGCATTACCTCTATTGTGGTTCATCTTGTTCCTTCAATCAATCATACCATCTCATTCCAAATCAATATCTTGAAAATCCAAAAAATTTAAAAATCTGTCAAAAATCCTAAAAACATTAGAAAATCCATCAAAATCCAAAAACATCAGAAAATAAAACTCCAAAAAAAAAATAGAAAATCAAAATCCAAAAACATCAGAAAATCCATCAAAAATCAAAAGAAAATCAAAAAATAAGAAAATCCATGTGAAAACATTCATAAAATCGAAAACACAAAAATAGAGTCTACATCAATCAGAAAATGGAGTCTGTGTCGGTCAAACTACATGGTCTCTGCATGTATAACATAGGCAAGACTAATCTTTGATCAGTCCCCGAGTCCCCTAGGATAGGTCTTTAGGTTACATCCTTTGGTCTAACATCTGAGAATATCATGCAAACATCAGCACACACATTTCAACATCAATGATCTAATCTGAATAATGATTTGAAAATACATTAAGTAGAATTTGAATTGTTGTAATTTTTATCTTATCATTTGCTTATCATTTCTTTGGAGCTACTCGATGATGTATTAAACTAGAGAAGCAAGGAAGGAGAATGATACCTTTTCTTTGTTTGTTGTTTGTGAGTTATTCATTATTATTTTGTGAATTGTCACAGGAAGTGCTCTACCAAGTATCATGGATGACATTCTGATTCACTTAAGATAATGATTAATTCTTGTCTTTTTACGCAAGAAATGCTCAGGTCATCTCAGTGTAATCATACCTTGATGCTTATGTTCACTTGCAATATCAAAAATCATGAAAGAAATACTCAGGTTATCATGGACCTATATTGTATCATTGATGCATGTATTTGCTTTCAACATTTTTAAAGCTCAGTGATGATACAAAGAAAAATGAAAAGATTGTTGAAATGACACTTATATTTGCATGGTAAAATAGATTTGCATGATAAAATAGATTGCATCCATATTAGTCTTGCATATGCATTTATAGATTGTTTCAAAGCTACCAATTTCAATCTCAAAAGCTACATGTATGCCCTCTCCTCATCATATCACTATCTCTTCAATAATTCTTAGGATAATATATAATTGTTTTCCTAATCACCTCTTTCTGAATCATTTTCTTTCATTTCAATCATCTCAAATTCCATCCAATCTTAATCTATTAAGTCTAGCACAAATCATTTAATTGCATCCTTGGTTTTGTTCCCAACCTTGTTACAGCCTTTATCCAATCATTATCATCATCATCGGGATGTATCCTTCCCTATCCTTTTGTGTTGTTTTGGGATGTATCCTTCCCTCATCAACAACACTCTTATCATCATCATCATCATCAATCAATCTTGGCTTGCAACTTGACTGGGGAAACATCACGTTTATCCTTGAATTCATTTGTTCTTACTTTTCATCTTCTCCTTCCATTATCTCTTCCTCATCCCATCTCCTAGCCTATTCATCATTTTGCATCATCAAGTCTCAGTACATTAATCACTCCTATACTGGGGCATATCATATCAATCAAAGAAGTCAAACCACATTGCCTAATCAAATCTGAATCAGCTCTATGAGACTTTGATCAAATCTTGTGAGCATCTATCATTGATCCTCGCCTATCATGAGGTCAATTATCAATCAATCATTGATCCTCTCCTATCATGAGGTCAATCAATCATCAATCAATCATTGAATCTCACCTATCATGAGATCAATAATCTTCTAAGCTATCAGGATCATCAATCATCATCATAATCAACTGGAGGAATCAATATTTCTTTATTGAGATAAATTGTTTCATCATTTTTCTTCATCAAATCATCATCAAATCATCAAATCATCATAAAAATTCAAGAATCATTTTGAAATCATCAAATTTCTCATAAAAATTTCAAAATTCATCAATTTATCTCCCGTGGGGGCATATATTGCTATCATTTCAAAATTCAACATCTGGGGCAATCAGGGGCATATTTTAAACTTTTCATCAATACTGGCAGATGGGGCAAAATTTCTTTTGAAGCAATGCGTAAACACATCACTTCAAAGAGGGGCAAAATGTAGACACCTAAAAATGGTCTCGAGAATCTAATTAATTAAATACGACTTATTTGATTAATTAATCTTAAATTCATCTACTTAGTAAATAAATAGAAATATTTATTTATATTAAGTTCATTATTAATTCACTGGTATTGGCGTGGATGGGTTTATTGGTGGCATTGTTGTTCTTGCCACCAAGGTTCAAACCCCCGCTGGGGTGGTATTGTTGAATGGTTGTATCGTTCATAGCCCGGGTCAAAAGCGCTTACCCCTTGAATAAAAAAAAAGTTCATTATTAATTCTTCTATTTTATCATATTATTTCTCTCTTAATTAAATAAAAAATTAAATACTTTGTTTTTTTTTAATTATTATCATTTTATCATATTATTTCTCTTAATTAAATAAACAAAATTAAATACTTTGTTTTATTTAATTATTATCATTATTATTTCTTCTATACTTTATCCATTAATTCTATCTTAAATTAAATACACAGCTTCAATAATTTGTGTTATTTAATTACCTCATCACATTTCTTCTTAATTAAATAAAGATATCCTAGAATCTTTTATTTAATTATCATATTCCTTTTATTTTAATTTAATAAACAACTTCTATAGTTTGTTTTATTAAATTATTTATTCCTCTTTTTGCTAAATTTAAATAAACCAAAAATATTTAAATTAATGCATAAATCATATCCCTCTATTCACTCACCAATAAAATTAGATTTTTTAAATCTAATTAATTCAACTGTCATTCACGGGAAGAGCCTCAGGGACAAACCTGCAGGAAATCCTCTCAATCTTTTGCCTCCAATCTTTTCTCTCATCTTGCCTGGTGTTTTCATGGGGAGGAACAATCCTCCATGATCAGCTCCACCTTCTCATCTCATACCATTCAATTCTCTAGATTGAATCTCAACCTCTATTGTGTTGCCCCTTCACAAATGAGTGTCGTGAAATCTATAAATACAGGTTTCTGGCTACATGAAAAGGATCCTAATTTGTGCAATCTTACTCTGCAGGTATTCCAAGCGATCAAGCATTCAAGCAATCAAGCAAATAGAAGCAATCATCAAGCAATCAAGCATTTAGCATTCAAAGTCATGGTTGTTTACAGTAGTTTCTTTCTCATAAGTTTTACTGTAGAATCATCTTAGTTGCATTTAGGAATCATGATAGCTTAATTCTCATTCTTTAAGTGTCATTTCAACAATCTATTAGCTTCTAAAATCTAAGAGCAAAGTAGATTAGAGAAATCTTTAAAGTTAGAGAGCAATAGGACAGATTTCTGAAGGTTCTTGTGTTTAAAATGGTTTAAATTCCTTTGAATCTTAGATACAATGTCTTATTTAGAAGTGTAGATGCATATTAATTTGTTTACCTCATTCTTACACTTCCATATTCAATTAATATCTTCTTACTAAATTTGAATTTAGTCACATGTCTTCAACTTTTTCTCTTGCCACCTCATCATGTGTCTCATGAATTTAAATATCCTTATTATTTAAATTGGAATTATCTTCAACAAATTATGAAACAAACTTGAGAAACTTGGCTCTCTTCCTCCATTTATTCTTTCTCACACTTGGAAAAGTGTTCTATTAAAGGGAACATTCTCCTTGATTCCCTCTAACTTCATCATCCTCCACCCTTGATCTTTCCAGCTAAAGTCCTGACTATTGGTTGTTGACACATTAGAATATGCCTTGGAAATCCTATAAATACAGCCTCATTCTACAACATTTTAGATCCTAACTTTGAGCAATCTTACTCTGCAAAATTTTCATTACAACTATTGGATCTATAAATTTTCATAATTTTATAGTGACTTACACTCATAAATTCCCCAAAGAAAGCCACATCTTGAGTGTAAAATCACTATTATCTCCTCTGCATATCATAATTACCAATCATCATATTATATTTGACCTTTTGATACCTTAAAATCCCTTTGAGCAAGAGCATTTGAATAAATTATCCATATCAACATGAGTAAGTGTAGGTCTCTCTGACCCATAAGCTATTACATTCCAATACATGTGTTTTGGGCATATTGGTGAAAGGTCAAGATTGTCACATCAATCAAACTATTTGGGAGGATACACATCGAGAAGATACAACTCATGGTCCAACTAATGAGGAAACTCATTGGTAAGACAAACACTATCGGAGTGAGATATACAAGTTAGCCCGAGCATACATGTCACACCAATGGAATGCCATCTATGAGATACCCATTTTCTCTCACTAATGAAGTACGAAGTGTATATCAGGAAGACATGTGCTATTAGAGTAAGTATGAAATGTCTTCCTGACTATCTATGTCACACCAACAGAAGTTATATTAGAGAGAGTCTTGCCGACCTACTCGAAAGAAAGAAATGTACATTAGAAAAAATTTCCCAAGCTAGGCACTCTACATACCTTAGTGAAGAGGTAGAGAAATTTGAGGATAAATGTAAGCATATAGGGGATATATGGACCTCAATTAGAGGATATGGGCTATTCCTTTTTGACTACCATCAGAGGAATCGGTTTGAGCTAGTATGTAATCCTTGGAATTTCAACCTAGGAAAATTAGTATGCCTAAATGTGTTCATGGATGTAGAATTGGTGAAATTATTAGCTACCCATTATAACCCAAAGCTCAAAGCTATTTGTGATCCATCAAGAAATCCATTCATACATATATCAAAGGCCACAATATGTAAAGTTTTTAACCTAGAAGGGACATGTAATGAAAAATTGTGCATGAAGAGTTAGAGAGAGAGTACTAGTGGATGGAAACCATATATAAGGGTTGGAGGCTATCATTAAACATCCCTAGGAGGGATGGCAATTCAGTTCCACTAGAGGACAATGATGGACCCCCATTTCATATTGACTTGTTCGAGCCTTACATAAAATATACATATTTCTCAGCATGCCAGGTGTTAGGGATGGAGGAACCTGGGTATATGTCAATTGTGCCAATGGTGATTGCAACAGATGTTCAGTGTCATAATTCTATACCCTTTGATTATGCCTCATATATCTTCAAAGCGCTTGATTCAAGATTGATGGCAATAAAAAATGGATCTCTTGTATTATATTTCAAGCATTATTCAGTCTTTATGCATATAATATTGTATTATGGACAAGAATTGGGGATGTGGCCTAAAAAGTTAAGGGTTTCAAAGTTGGACATGGAAGGTAAATTATTACCAATTCAGCTATGGACTATTATCTAGGATAGTAGGTTTGCCAGTTCTAGTTTTGTAGATTTTAAGTACTTTGTGAAACCATTATACAGATTCTTTAATCATCCTTGTGAATATTCATTATCTGATGAGATAAAGAGATTTCTCACACCAAAATATTTCAATGGGCCTATTATCCACAATTGGGGAGATTGGTATTGTTTCGAGGATGCAACTATAATTACAGTATATGGTTTCAAAGATACATCTTTTATCTTACCCAAAATAGTGCCTAATAACTTAGAGATTTTAAGATAGATGGATTATTCAAGTGTCATGAATTTAAGTTCTTCTAGAAAGCAAGCATGCATGCCTTGTACACTATGTTTTAGTGATTTCACTGTGCTGTCAAAAGATGGGTATGATATGATTCTTCATAAATTATTGCAATATAATATGAAGAGAGCTCCAAAGGGTTTTGATCCAGAGGGGTACATTAATTCTTCTAGGAATAAAATGAATTTAAGTGGCTATGATCATATACCCTATCAATTTGATGATTTAATCAGAAATTTGGAGGAAGAAGAAGCAGTAAAGGTAGTTCATGAGTACAATAGGGGAATGGCATGACAAATGAAAGAAATATAAGATGTAGATTTGTTATCTTCTGAAGAGGAGACATTTGGTGATGAAGGGCCTCAAAGTCCAATTGAAAAAATATCCAAACTAAAAACTTAAGATTACAAGTTTCCTCCTAGAGATACAGAAGAAGGCTCAAATATAGATAGAAGGAAAATGACATATAGGTCATTTGTGGCTAATGATGAATTTGTGAAGTCTCAATAATTTAAGGCTTTCTTATACAGACAAAAGGGAAAATCGTCAGTTGAAAATATAATACCAAGTAATAAACAAAAATTATTGAACTCTTTAAAGTCAAGTATGGAAAGAGAAATGAAAGACATTACCCTTGAGAAGGGAAGAAAATTGTTGGAAGATGTGGGTGTTATGATTTTTCCAAGGTTAGATTTGAATTATGCTTTGGTTTTCGATAGTTTCTTGAAAAATAATAATGCCACACATAAGCTTAGCTCTGAGGGAGTAACAAAGGTATATACAGGATCCAAATATAACCTAGATGAAGGATCACTTATGATATGGGCCCTATATCCACCACAAAAAAAAACTGTTATTATTGATACTGAAAAATATTTTGGGCATGTCATGACATTGAAGGTTGGAGAAGTTGATCCTATATTGGCAACAACTAAGATTGGCATTAATGTTTCCAAATTGAACAAGGCCCAAATCCAAATGTTAATCAAGGAGAAGAAAATGTATAAGATGAATAATGAGAGAATACTTAGAGAAAATGATCACCTAAAAGACATGATGGGGATCACATTGGGATCTACTAAGAAGTTGAATCATGATGAGAGCTCTCAAAAAAAAAAACCAATGGGAGGGATTAGATGCATATTCTCAGGGTAAATATGATACACTTGTTGCAGTGATCAAAAAGAGGTAGGCCAACTTGATGATTTGGTTGAAAAAGCTTAGGGGGATACATTCAAAAAATTATATTACAAAGCAAGAGCATAAGAGAATTGATGGTAGAATCCAAGAAAAGTTCCAAGAAGTAAATTAGAGGGACATTCTTGATAATGTGGCTATTGATACTACTAATTACCAAATCATAAGGAAACACAAAAAATTCCATGAGGAATTGCAGGGGGATGAAAAAGGGCTAATTGATATCATGAAAAATGGACTACTAGCATAATTTGAAAATGGAGAAAAAATGAAAGAAAAGGCCATGTGGATTAAGGAATGTGAGTTGATGCTGCAAAAGATTCTGGAAACAACTACAAGAAAAAACTCAACATTGGATGAGGCCTGCGAATAGAATGAGAAGATGGTGAAGATGGAGATATCAATTAGAAATGTGTTAGGAGATGTCGACACTCATGAGAAAAAATATTATTTGGATCATTTTTCAAAAGTTCATTTGTGGGTAAATAGAGCCTAATTGATTTTTTTAATTATTGTTAATCGTTATTATTAGAAAAAGTCATTTCTGAAGGGATGCGTCCCTTCAAAATTTTGATGTATATATATTTGTTTCATAATAACAAAATAGATAGGTGAATAGGAGAAGTGGACATTATAAATTTTTCAATGATGTTTACATTTCAAAAGACTTTGATGCATGTATAAAACTCTAGAGGAATCAATGGAAGTCATCTGATTTTTGTGGCATATTTTTGGTATCAATTGCTTGTTGGATTAATTAAAATATTATCAAGTTGTCCCCAAGGTTGATAATTCTTGGTTATTTGAATTGATATATCAAGCATATACTCAGTTTATCAATGCACATTTTTTGCACTTGTGTGGTATGATTAGTTGATTCTTGCAAGTGAAGATTAAATCCTTCAACTCAGTCATAGTAATTTAGAAGTATCATTTGGATCATTAAGAAGAGCTTGATAATTATATTTTTGCATGTTTATATAAGTTATAAACAAATATTTGAATTTCAAATAGTTAGAATTTATGGCAGATAGTAGTCACTCATCTTATACTTTCATTTGACTTTGTTTTACCCAATAAGGCACTAGTCTCATACGTTTCATTATTTAGTTTCATCCATTTTATTTTTACATTTGTTAACTGAACATATTCGATTTTACCTTGATATTTCTTATACAATTCATGTGAAATTAAGATTTCATTTGTCCACTCCAAATTTCCATTGTGGATAAATTGCTTAGGGAAGAAACACACAATTCAAGTCTGCTTTATTCATAGGTATACCCACCTAGGTTTGGCAGAGCCTAAAGAGTAGAAGGTTCAAATCCATCATTTATGCTTGTATGTTAGCCAAAAATGTATCAATAGCTTGGAAACCTCTTGTGGTTTCAAATTAACATTTTTGAGACCTAACAGTTTGGTGACTCTACTAGGGAGTCAACTCAGAGTTTGGGCCTTTGTTATAGAGTCAAAAATATTACGTAGACTCTGTTGGGCATCTCAATTCTGCATAAGTGAGTGGAAACTCTGATAAAATAAAATGTATATCAAATCATCACAACATGCATGGCAGAAGGTCCCTATATAAAGGAGGTCCTAGTGACAACAATAAATGGGCACATAAGAATGATAAAGGTAAAAAGGTGTCTGATGAAATATGCATGACAAATAAGGATAAAAAGGCAAAGCCTCACTTTGAGACATATAATCATTTTGATACATTAACAAATGAAAATAGCTCAGCAAGAGAACCTCATACTCTTGAAGAGAAAAGGAATCCTTTCTATCAACCAGATCCTCAAAAAGATGAAGAATTCAAGCCAAGAATTGAGGTTGAAAGGGTTAGGATACAATAGGAATATGATCATAGAACAAAAGGAAATAAAAAACAGCCCGTTAATAATTTGGACCCTAAAGAAAGTTATGACTTCATGACTCAAGAGGAACTAAATGCACACTTGGAATTTGAAAAACAAGAAGTGGAAAGAGCGAAGGTAGAGCATGAATAGATGAGTCTCCAAATAGTAAAGGAGCTCCAAGATTTAAAATTGTAGAAAGCTCAAATTAATGCTCAAATGGCTAACCTCTCTAAATATGTACCACCTCACAAGAAAGGAAATAACAATACAGGACCTTCAAATCCACCAAAAGCACAACAATATCAAATGGGGAATCAATACAGATAGCCAAATGTTCCACCAAAAAATGAATCACATCATCTAAATGCTCAACCACCTCATGGCCACCAATGTATGCCACCACCTCATGCACAATACAACAAACCATTATACCAATATCAGCATCCTCACAACCCACCCCCTCAGCAATACATGACCATGATCAGACAATTTGAATTAGTATGATTTCAACTATATCCTTACCTTATGGATGACAGTTGGAGAGGCCTTGTCCCAAAGTTTATAGGAAGTAGTGCAATCACTACTGAGGAACATTTAAGGAGTTTTAATCCTTTTATTTAGGATCTGGATATGCAATATGAATATGTAAAAATGAAGCTATTTATGATTTCATTAACTAAAGAAGCTAGAAATCAAGGTTTAATAGTTTACCTACAACTTCAATTGATTCCATTCAGGAGTTTTATGATTAGTTTCTTGAGTATTATGGAAACCAATGTGCACTAGAGTTTTCCTTACATGAATTGGTTAGTATCTAGAAATATCATAATGAGTCAGTCTATTAATTCAACCAAATATTCTCTAAATTACATAACAAGATACCTCCTAGATCCAAATTGGTAGACCCTATAGAATTAAGCATCTATTTAAAATCATTTGATCCAAAGACATGATATGAGCTTAGGAATAGGTTCCCTAGGAATCTGGTAGAAGCATAGAAAACAACACTAACCATTGAAAATAATAGAAATGTTGTTGGGATGGTCAGTAAGAGAGATAATCCTGGGGTTCCCCAACAAATCAATGGTCCTCAACATAGGTAAGAAAATACATATATAAATGAAAGGTCGAGGTTACATGATATGCCTTACAATAAAAATTGGAAGGATGGAAAGCATGTGATTGATAGACCTAGAAGCAAAGAGACTCATAATCCATTGAAGAAGAGAGGATTGTACATGGTAAACAATAGTCCCTGGTGTCATGTATATGACTTTCCACATTCCCCTGATCATTGTATTGTTGCTCAATTGGTACAAGAAGAGGAGATACCAACATAAAATGAAGAAAGAGATCATACAATTTATTTAACTTCTCACACCCTCCATCCTTTTGAGGAGAGATATTCATCTTCAAAAGAAGGTTATGAATATGATTTTGATAACTAGAGATATAATGTCCATATGGCAGAACAACAAGTCTTTTAGTATTGAAGAAAGAAATGAAGAAAAATGTTCTCCTAGTGTACCATATTAGTTAGTAAAATGCAATATAAGGAGATCAACCGAGGAGGAAATTAAGAAATTAACCATCACTATAGTGGAACAAGACAAAAGAAAATATTGGTTGAGAAACAGAATAGTAAATGAAAATGAGGGTGTTCTAAGAGGGATATTCATAAAATACAAAAAATAGGGAGCACCAAAGAAAATAGAAAATAAACAACCTAACAAAAATGTGCAGAAGTATGTTCAAAAGGAGGAAATTAAAGAGTTGCATAAAAATAAGCAAAAGCCTGACGATATAGATAAAAGAGAAAAAGAGGAAAGCAAAGGAAAGTTATTGGAGCAAAAGAAGATGATCAAATTAGAAGGTACCTCCTTTGACTTTACACAAGCTTTATCCTAGGTGAAAATTTATTTCCATTACTTGAAATTATGAAAATTAAGGAGTATATGGATAGTGCAATTCAATTGATATCTAGTGGGAATGATAAAAACACAAGCGCTAAAAATAAAGGAACTAATAAGGTCAGCAATAAGCAAGAAAAGGTGAAT
The DNA here is from genome assembly GCA_007258455.2 of Sequoia sempervirens. Taxonomy (NCBI): domain Eukaryota; kingdom Viridiplantae; phylum Streptophyta; class Pinopsida; order Cupressales; family Cupressaceae; genus Sequoia; species Sequoia sempervirens. The sequence goes on from VDFB02000015.1 coordinate 290,885,325, forward strand.
ATTCATGGGGCATGTCTAGGGGACACACTGATAAATCCTCCACAAGTTGACCCATTCTTTACTACATTGCTTATAAATAACAAACTAGTGAGGAACTATATGATAGATTCTAGTGCTACAATCAATATCATTCCAATAGGTGTTATGAAACAACTTGGAATGTGGGTGGATACCAATGGTGGTAAGTGTTATGCTATGGATAGTAGGCCTATCCTAGTAGTGGGATTCATGAAAGATGTGGAAGTAAAATTGGCCACTTATCCACAAGCAACTTATAATATTGACATAATTGTGATTGATACACCTCCACACTTTGGAATGCTCTTATCAAGGCAGTGGACTACAACAATTGGAGGGAATGTACAATTTTATTTATCCTATGCTACCATACCCATAAATGGTGAAGAGGTCAAATTATATAGAGAACCAAGGATGAACCAGATAGTAGATTTTGTTCCTCAAGATCAGTTGAACTACTTTTGTGATGTGGATCTAGGGAGTTTCAGGATAGAGCCTCCTCAGCCTAAACTAGTCAATACTAATCTGATTGATAAACATGTTTCTAAAAATCAGCATCATGTGTGGAAGATGTACTTCGATGTAGCATGTAGTCAAGAAGGAAATGGAGCTGGGTAGTTTTTATCTCACCTAAATGTATCACATTCAAATATTCATTTATGCTGACTTTTGAGTGTACTAACAATGTAGCCAAATATGAGTCTCTATTAATTGGTTTAAATATGGATGTTAAACATAAGATAAAATTTCTAACTATTTTGGGAGATTTTGAGTTAGTTGTTTCACAAGTTAGGTCAAAATATGTTGCAAAACACAAAATATTGAAACAATATAGGAATGCTATATGGGATACAATTGAATTATTTTATGCTTTCTCCATTGAATGGATAGACAGGTCAAAAAACATAATGGCGGATTTCTTAGCTAATGTAGCCCTAAGAAGAGATGATATTACATTGGCTAGAGTATCCCAAGTTTAATTTAAAGAAAGGCCTATTATCCCTGACAATATATTTAGCTGGAAAGTTTTCAATGATGATACTTGTAGACACGTCAAATTTGCATTATGCATATTCATCCGCTCAATAAATAAATCAAATGAATCACATCCATTCACCTAGTAAATCAGGTTCTTATCATTTAAATAAATTAAAGGCTCACATCATAGTTTAATTAAATAAATTAAACTTTATTTAATTAAAATCTTAAAATTGTATCTTCCATCCTTTTTTGATTTAAATAAATCAAATATTTAAATCCTAAAAGTCAAAATCATCTAAACACCATTAAGCTAACTTAATCATCATTAATTTAATCTAACCATGATTAAATGCTAATCTCATCCCACTTGCATTCTCTAGATATCTCCACTTGCACAATAAATCAATTTTATTGATTTATTAAAAAACCTCATTTTCCCTCAACATAACAAGTCCAACATTGCATTTATTATTTTTTTTCTTGTCCCCCCCTCAAAATTTATGGAAAAATTTGAATTCAAATTCTCCCTCTCATGGGCACTCTTCCCAAATCTTGCACAACCATTGACCACTCACCACTTGACAAGTGTCATCTTCTCATTGGAGGATCTTTAGTCCCACATTCACCATCTTGGCCAATCTCTCTTCAAGAAAATCTATAAAAGAAGGCTTAATCCTCATTCATTGGATCCACAAATTTTATGCAAGGTTACTCTCTTGGTTTGAGAAATAATCTTGTTCTTCATCTCCATTGCACTTCATCATTTTAGCTATTGATCAAGGGTTGGGAAAGGGTCACTAGCACATGTGACACCAATCCACTATGGAATAGGTAATTTGTGGTTGCTTTTATAATGCTTTTAGTTTTATTTCATCATTTGTTGCATTTTTTAAAACATTTGCAAGGTATTTCATAGGAGTGTTTCTTGAGGGATTTGTAGGTGCTAACCCTTGTTTGAAGTTAGTGTTTGCAGATTTTTAAAGGCACTCACATAATGGCGCTAGAAGGAGGGCTGGTTTAAAGAGAAATTTTTTCACAATCTTGCTGTTAAAATTTTCCTACCATTGGAAATTCTATCACTGTGTTATTATTTCTGTGATGTTTAGTAATCTTAGCAATCTGCCATTTATGGTTTCTTGTTCATTTATATGGGGGGATGTATTGAACTAAACATTATTTGTCCTTAGGTAATCAATATCTATGTGACATCTTAATGTGTTGCACTATTGGTAATTTGCTATATGTATTTGCATATCTAAAGTTTTCTTGCATCTTTGTCTTCATTTTGAGATTGATCAATGTTGTTGTTTATTGTCCTAACTGTGCCATTGTTTTCATTAAAACCTACTCTTGAAGTCACAAATCAATAAATAATAAATCATTGCTGTAAGGTTTACTATCTAATCACACTGTCATTGTGTATTAAGTAGTAGCTTCATATACAGCTGAACAGTTTGCTTCTTAAAATGATTTGTTGATCTCTATCCAAGGCGTTGTTCCTACAAATATTGTTGGCAATCGAATAACAGATCTCTACTCATGTCATTTTATATGTGTGAGCACCTCCCAAAGATTTTTTTTATCTCAGAAATAGGCAGCGTAGACCGATTTCTTGAAACATTCTAACTATTTCTTTATGGTTTAACAAGTTGCAGATTATATACCTTTCACACAACATTCTCCTTAAAATATTCTATAGACATCTTTATGATACTAGCGCTGCCAATAGTTCTTGATTTCTATTGAGGTGCCATGAACTAATCGAATGGAACCTATCAAATTTGTTGTGTCATTTCATCCATCCGCTTTGAAGATTATGCTGTCGGCATTCTTGATCCCATGTCTACTGTGCTATAAAGAAATCTATATTTTTTTTATTATTGAGCATTAAAGTATATGCCAAGGCCAGTTGGTATTAAATGCGTGTTTCCTATGCAACATAGGTCAAATTATTGGGGTTGGTATCTAGTTTGTATTATACTCTATTTGAATATAGATAAATCTCTCTAGTAGAAAATAGGAAACAGTAGGAAATACTTGCTTAAATCTGTATCGTACTCATGCCATTTTTCTGCTAAAAATCAAATTATTAGATATGATCTTTAAATGCATTTGAAAGTGATTTGATTGACAAATGTTCTTCTTCCTTTCAAAATAGATAGTATGGTGTACTGACAACAATATAAATCTGATTTGAGCAATCTAAGTTCAACGACCCATCACATTCTCTCTGCTATTTGTTCTTAAAGTACACAGGACTGTCTTGAGGGGATTTTGAAGATGCACTTATAAAGATAGGCAGAGACGACGCTGAAAAAGGGAGCATGTTGGTCAAGCATTATTAGGCGCCGCTTTTTAAATTCCTTGCACATGTCTTTTCTTTAGAGATTCGTGTCAAAAGGTTCAATTTGCTTGAACTACGCATCCATAGCTGCAAAGTCTAGATTTACACACAATAAATGCATTAGCTCGAAAGTTTCTAAACGCCTATTCAATAAAGTCATTTTGTGTTGAATCTACAAACAATGCCTTCCATGAAACAATGTCCATTTAGGATGATATTTACTCAATGCTAGCCTCCCTGCATTGTCCCATAGAAAGATTACAACTCGCATTTACTGCCATCATAACGCTTTAAGGAAATTTGTCAAAACAATTAGTATTTGCTGCCTGTGCATCTGCATCTATGGTATTATTGTACAACACATAGAAAGGACTTTGTGTTCAGGTTGCTGCTTGGTGAATAAAGGTAAAGTAAAAAGAAAATTGACTTGAATAAGTGTCAGCATTTAAGATAGGCACCATAGTCAATATGAAGTTTCATACTGGCAGGTGCATTTTCCTGTTGCCTAAAAGTTATCAAAAGTCTTTTCAAAATCCATTTTTTACATATCAAATCAGCCTATTGCCTGAGCAAATCACACCCATGCATCAAAATGTGAAAGCAAATCTACATAGCCATCAAGTCTTTGTGATGAGCTTAGAAAACTTGTTTGAGAGATTAGACTGATTTATTATTCTAGCTGACAGTTTGGCATAGGAAATTTGCTTTATAAAATGTGTTAGTTCTGAAGATGCTTTATTAATCAATCACGTTTCACCATTAGGTTCATTTTGAAACTGCAAAATTTATGAACTTACAAAAGTTTGATTATTTTGAAATGGTCAATGTTTGATTAAGATAATACTTTGAAAGATTTGTTCTTTTAAGTTAATCCGTTAATATGATTTATTAAGTTTTCTATCATAAATCATTTTCATCCTTATGACCATAGTTAAAAACTTGAAATTTATGGTGATGCTTTTTAAAATGGCCTATTCTTTATGATTGATTCATTCGTTGAATATCTTTAGGGATGAAAGATATGATAAGAGATTAGAGAAAGTGTAACAAGTGTGATGCCTTTTCAAATAGATGATTTAAAATCTTCATTTTATTGTCATCACTTAGGATCATATTATTGATTGAAGTTGAAATAAATTGGATTCTCACATAATCATCTTTTTGTTTATAGGTACAAACAAACAACAAAGGCACATAGGTATAAACGAAGGAAAAGTGAAGGCGAAAAGGTACAAAGCTGAAAATCAACAAAGATACAAAAGCTAGCAAAGGAAAACGAAAGGAGGAGAATTTTTTTGAAAACTCAAAGTGTTTTTAAACGCTTTAAGTGTTTGATCAACACTAATTCATGAAATTGTTTATCTTTTCGTTTTAGAAAACTAATTTTCATTTGGGTCTAAAAAGAACAATTTGATTTTTCATTGCAAAGAGCTTAAAATGAATCTTAGGACAAACTCACTAGATTTTGTTTGAGGTTAAGAATTGAACAATCAAAACTCACACTTCATTTTGGTGCTTAAAACGAACTCACAATTGCTTTGAAGGCTATAAAATGAACAAGTACTTGAATTGTTTGATTTTGTCTTTTGAGTGCGTATCCTCTCCCCTTGCACTTCATGCAATCTAGGGTGCAAGAGAAACACTCAAAATGCATTTTATTGCTTTGAAACACTTCAATTTGGGCTTAAAAATTGAACATCTTGTGCGAGTGTGAGTAGGGGCATTTTTGCGTACATTCTCTTTCTTTATGCCATCAAAGATCGATCGAGTTACGGATTATGTCTTTGCTTGCTTTTTTTTATCTTAGAAGGCCTTCCTTGGGGAAAAAGTACTCACCCAAGGGAACGACTCAACCGATAACACTCTAAAGCCAAGAGTATTTTCGGCCAGGATATAAATGTGGGTATTGGTTAAATGCCATTATCACGCGGTTGGCTCCGACAAGATGGATCCAAAAGGGGACTCTTGCTGTATGGGTCAATCTCCACAAATGGAAAATCTGAACTAGAACCCTTGTTTTGTAGTGGCCTATTTATCCATTGAGCGAGTTTATTAAAGTGGTGCATTGGAACTTAGATTCCAAGAAGTTACTTGCCATGTCCGATCTTGGTTGAAATATAGAGGTTAGGATTTCATCATACCTTTATATTTTTCCTTGGTTGCATGTAAAATCATCTCTTCTATGCAGGGCATGAGGCAAGCCCACTAAGAAAAACGTACCCATTAAGCTAGGATGTTACATTGCTTGTTTGAAAACATAGTGCGTTTATCAAAAACATTTTGCAAACAAACATTCAACATGATTCTCAAAATTTCAAACCCTTTTGAAGACAAATATCATTCACTCAATCCATATGCTATTGCTTTCCCTTGGGATTCATGTCCTTAGAGGTTCCTAAGCATTGGATTATACCTCAATTTGTCTTCTTGAGTAAACAATAGGAAAACCCTTGCCTTAAGTTCATTGAATTTCCACATAAAATATCTTGTGGGGTTTAAAGAAATTAAGACATTGGACATCTTAGTTTGAAACTTTAATCAAAGAGAGTGTTTTTGGTAAAAGCCATTAAGCAAAGCTAAGTAAAATGAAATTTCATGTGTGTTGAAGACTCCAAATCCCAAAAGCACAAATCATTGATTGGAAATCCAAAATGTTCAAATCATTTCTTGGTTACAAAGGTCTTTAGGAAGCATATGCATGCTCTTCAATACCTAGGTCTAGGAAAACACAAAGTGTCTTTTTAGGTTCACCTAAGGATCAAAACAAATCAAACCTCTTTCATCCATCTTTCAAAACATCAAATCCATCTCACAAATCATCTTTTGAAAAATCTTGAAATCATCTTTGATACTAGGCTTTGTGGCAAAAAAATCAAAATCATCCAAAAACATTGTGACCAAGTCCTTGAAAACATTTATCAAAACACCTTTGGCTAGGCATGTGTAGATGCATCCTTTTGCATATACTTAGTCAAAGTTATCAAAAATCATCTTGTCTAGCTTAGTGTATGTAGATGAATCCTTCTCCATATACTTAGTGAAACAATCATCTTATTTAGGTAGGTGTGGGTAGATGCATCCTTCTCCTCACACGTATCCAAATCATCATCCTTTGAACACAACTATCCTTTAGATCATTATCAAACATCTTAGGGTATTTTTGTTCAAAATCAAAATCAAAATCCAAATCAAGATCAAGGACAAAATGTCAAAATCCAAAAATCAAACCAATCAAAAAATCCAAAGCCTAGTATTTCATTCAAGATCTATCAAAAGCCAAAAACATCCATAACATCCTTAAACATCACCATCATATCATCATCGCATTTGATCCTAAGAGCATCCTAAAAACTTTCACTTTGGGACATAAAATAGAGATTAATCCCCGTTTTATGGTTCTAACTAGATCTTAATACAAGAAGAGTATGGAAGCCAACAAAGAAACACCCGCTTCAAGTGATCTTAGCCAAACCACTCCTGAAATGAATCCCATTGGGGATGGAAATCTCACAATTATCCTTCCAACATCATCACAAAACCCACAAGAAGAAACCCAAGGGGAGGATCTTACCTTGGGAATGTCTCATAAAGAAATAGCTGAAATGCTCCAAAATCCGGACAACCATAGAATCATCAACATCATGATGATACTTAACCCTTCGTTGTACATGCTTGAACTAGCAAAACAACGGGCCAAGTTTCCTTTGGATTTTGATGTGAGTACTATAGTAGACACATCTTTTCCACCAATCTCATCCACCATCCCCATTTCATCTACACCTCCATCCCAAAACGTCACGCAAAACATTCCAAAAATCATGACATCGATTGCTCCAACTCAACCAAATGTCAACAAGGGAAACACATTTCTTAATGCTCTTCAATCACATCCCCTTGTGAATAACCAAAAATTGGACACAAACACCACAATGGAACAAAACATCCTCCATAATCCATTACACCAAAATGTTCCTCTCACTTTACATTATGACCCATCATCAACATCTTTTTACAGAGCACCACAAACACCTCTCCTCACAAATTCACAAGAGGAGGGAGACATATTTGGACTAGGGGGCATTTTCAACACCACAACACTCTCGCAAGGATTCACCCCACTTACATTTCCACCTCTCCCACCATCACCATTTTCATCTACACCACTCCTTTGTTTAGGGCTTCCCCCTCTACCGAGTATCAATCAAAACATTTTTCCAAATGCTCAAAACTTATTGTTGACATCACAAATGACAAATGCATAAGAAATGGCAACATCATCAAACAACCCCACAACATTGCAAAGCATGATCTCTCAAGGGCCAATCACATCAACGATGCCACTTGCCACATTAGCAACACCATCCACTAATCACTTAATCAACACAACAACACCATCCACCAACCAAATAATCAACACAACATCATCATCTACCACCATTCCAAATCCACCACCACCTCCACCACCACCAACGTTCACCCCATCAAACCAATTCGATGCAACATTACAAGCTGGTTTTCAAAGAGGATACCAACAAGTGTAGAAACAAAAAGTCATGCAACAAGCCGCTCAAGCCATGCAAGCTGCCAAAGCTACACAAGCCGCATTACAAGCACAACATGCACAACAAGCCAAAGCTTTATTGCAACAGCAACAACAACAAGCCGCCCAAGCCGCACAAGCATTGCAAGCACAAAGAGTTCTTCAAGCACAACTTTTATTACAACAACAAGCAGCACAAGCGCAAGCTCAAGCACAACAAGCACAAGCTCAAGCACAACTTCTTGCACAAGCAACACAAATACAAGCATATCAGCAAGCACTAAAGCAATACCAAGAGTAGCAAGAAGCAGTAGAATTGGCAGCCCAACAACAAGCATTGTGGGAACAAGAACAAGCAAAACAACAAGCGTTGTTAGAACAGCAACAAGCACAACAGCAAGCAGAAATAAAGCATTGTTAGAACAACAACAAGTGCAACAACAAGCAAAAATCCTAGCGCAACAACAAGCATTGTTCATCCAAAAGCAAGAAGAAGCCTACTTTGCCCACCACAACATACCAATGCCATTGAAAAATGCACCAACCAACCCATCCATCCAAACCATGATTGCAACACCTCAAAACAAATTTATCCCACCCCCTGATCCCCATAATGATATGACGACACAACTCAAGTTGCTCTTGCAACAAGTGCTTGACCTTCAATCAGGGCGGACAACCAAAACACAAAGCAACTTGTGTCCCTATCCATTTGATAGGAGCCTAGACTTGAAACCATTCCCTAAGGGATTTGAGATCCCTAAATTTGACAAATATGGAGGGAAAGGAAACCCTGAAGATAACATTAGGGAATTCCAGGTTCATTGTATGGAGGTTGCATATGATGATACTTATCTGATGCGGCTATTCCCTAGGAGCTTGGCAGGCAACACTATAGAATGGTTCTCTCGCTTACCCTCAGGCATCAGAACATTCCAGGAAATTAGAGATGAATTCATTAGAAACTACGCATGTAACATTACAATGGATGTTAGTCTCGAAGAACTATACGCTCTGAAACAAGGAAAGAATGAATCTTTTGCTTCATTCCTTCAACGATGGCAATCCAAGGCCAATCAGAGCAAGTGGACCATGCTAGAAGAACAACAAGTTTGCAAAATCATAGCCAACCTTGAAAGTTGCCTATCATTCCATCTCAAAGTTTAGGGTATCACCACATACGATCAATTGATCTCCAAGGCGCTTAGCATCGAAAGAGCCCTTGTGACTCAACCCATCAAATCAACATCATATCATGAACTGCAAAAAAACCACCCATCATCAAACTGATAAACCTTGCACATGGGCGAGAAACAAAAATGTCACTAATGATGGTGTCGTGGACACCAGGGTGGTCATTAGTGGTCCACACCAAAACATACCCACACAACAAATCCAAACACCAAATCAAAACATTCATCACACAACGCATCAATCCAACAATAATCCCACCATCAATAATCTCAATGACCAAAGAGGACCACCTCAACGCAAGACTTATCCCAAACGAAAATAAAATACTTTGGGAGAACCACTTAAGGACATGATGAAAAATTTAATCAACGAAAAACTCATCCAAGCTCCTACATTTGAGAATTATCAAGAACCTGATGTCAAACCTCCTTGGTATAATGAAAATCAACTATGTGAGTTCCACAAAATCAAAGGCCACACCACAAACAATTGCATGAGACTCAAGAACATCATACAAGATCTCATCGACAAAAGAATCATAAACGTGGAACCACCTATAGGGAATCAAGACCTTAAAATCTACGCGAATTCAATGCCAAATCATGGAAACAAAAGGAATAACAAGGATAAAGGAAAGAGTCATGTAAATCATGTATACGAGATAGTTGTTGCCAACCTCAATGAAAACTGCATGGTCATCACCATCAAGGGCGCCCATGTCGAAGATTGTGGAGTCACCACAAGAGGTGGCAAAGTCACCATTGCAAGGCCATCCCAAGCCAATAGAGTCCCTGCATCAAGAGCTGTTTCGTATAGCTACAATGTCATAGACCAACTCAAAAGAACACCAGCACACATCTCCATCATGGAGTTGTTAAAAATATCATTGGCCCATAAAAGATCCTTGAGGAAGCATTGGCCTCATCTACCATCCCCGCAGACCTTGATGCGGAACAATTCCAAGCTATGGTTGGAAACATCATAACACCTAATCTCCTTACATTTTCTAACCAAGATTTTCCTGCCCAACCATCTCACAATCGTGCACTTCACTTAGAGGTCATTGTGAACAAAAGAAAAATCAAAAGGGTCTTGGTGGATGGAGGTGCAGGTTTGAACATCTGTTCTTTTAGCCTCATCAAGCAGTTGAAAATATTAGAAGACTCCATCGACAAAGGGAAGGGCATCACAATCAAAGCATATGATGACCAAGAAAGAGTGTCTCAAGGCATAATTAAGCTCCCTATCCAAGTAGGACCAACACTTATGGAAACCACGTGTCAGGTCCTAGACCTTGACTTACCATACAACATTCTCCTGGGATGCCCATGGATCCATGCAATGAAAGTCGTAGCATCAACCTTCCACCAATGTGTAAAATTTACACATAATGGACAAGAGGTTACTATCCATGGAGATCCTGAGCTGTTTTCATACTGCAAGAACCTTGAAGCCAAATATTACAAAATCCCCCAAGTGCCAAAAAATGATGAGGGCCCATCCACATCATACATCGATCCTGCCACTCTCACGTCCACTTCTGCGACAGAGACACCCGCCATTCCCACCATATCTGATATCAAGCTCATCATCCAGGATGATGGTTGTGGAAGTTATAGGCTCCCTAATAATGCTTTTGTGATAGGAGAGTTACCACAATCTCCTAGATCACAAGGACGCCCACAAGAAAATCAAGCTTCCACATCACAAATGTATCCTGGGGATTATCCTAAATTCACAAGCTGGGGAGAACTTGGCTGAGAGGTTATTGAAGCAGATCCATCTCACATGTTGTATTGAGATGAGAGACTGACACCTAAATTACCAATGGATGAGACAAGCAAAGGCTTACACATGATGCTTGCAATGGGCTATAACCAAAACCAAAGATTGGGGCAAAATGACAATGGGATCTTAATACCAATCATGCCTGAGACATGAACTATAACAAATCTTGGTCTTGGATGTACCCCTCTGAGAATAACCATACGTGGCCGAAGTCCTTTGGTTAGAGCCGCTAATGTTTCTCCTCAGCCAGTCCTAGTACAAGTGCACTCCCCAATACCCATAGGGACAAACATGCATAACTTTATCACTAAGCCCTATATTAGTAGCGATGACGAAGATCACTTGACCAGTCTACCTAGGTTATTTGAGGATACTACCCTTTACATGATTAGTACCTTTTCTTTCGAATCCGATCATCAAAATCATGAGATCCACTTAGTCTATCCCCAATTGATCGACTATGACCAACAAGGACCACCAGTTCTTGATATATTCAAAAATGATGAGGCACTCTTAGAATTCATAGGTTTGAGGGATAACATTCTAGATGGAGATCACAAGGAAAGACTCATAATGGATTTGGACACACACGCCTATTATGGGGAAACGATTGAATCCTTTAGTCACAAAAGTGAGAAACTAAGAATCATATCCAAGTCCTTGAGTGAAAACCACACCGTGGCACTCTCTGACAAGAAAATAGTAAAAAGAAAGGACATATCCAATGGTGAAAACCTCTCTAAGGCACCTGAGGATGAAGGATTCAATATTCCCCTAAGAGTTATTCATCAAGAGAAGTCAGCTATCTTGGTCAAAAAATGCAACCTAGTCAACCTAGGAATAGAGGAGACCCCGCATATCACATTCTATGCAGAATCACTATTATCAGAAGAGCAAGAACTCCTAGTAGCATTCCTAAGGGAAAGACAAATAAACTTTGCATGGAGTTATGCTGATATGCCAGGACTTGATCCAAATACTATGGTCCACCACCTAGCAGTGTATCCAGATGCAAAACTTGTTAGACAAAAGCTTCAAAAAATGCATCCTCAAATCGCTTTGTTAGTCAAAATGGAGCTCAAAAAATTGTTAGATGCAGGATTCATCTGACCAATTGATTATCTAGAATGGGTATCAAACTTGTTACCTATTTCAAAACTTGATGGAGCTATCAGAATCTATACAGAATTTAGAGATTTGAACAAGGCATGTCCCAAGGATGATTTCCCACTTCCCAGCATTGACATGATAGTAGACATGACAACAAGACATGAGATGCTATTGTTACTGGATAGATTTTCAGGATATAACCAGATCATGATAGCAAAAGAAGACCAACACAAGACGACTTTCACTTGTCTGTGGGGGACCTACTACTAGAACATGATGCCATTCGGCCTAAAGAACGCAAGAGCAACATATCAAAGGGCCATGACATTGATCTTCCATGACATGATTAACAAAATGGTCAAAGACTATATTGACGACATCCTAGCTAAGTCAAGAAAAATACAAGATCATATAGCAACCCTAAGTGCTATATTTGATAGATTAGAGGAATACAAGGTCAGACTAAATCCCAAGAAGTGTGTCTTTGGTGTACAATCAGAAAAATTACTAGGATACATAGTCTCCATGAGGGGTATCAAGGTGGATCCTGCAAAAGTCAAAGCAATCCTCGAGATGGAAGCACCAAGGAAATTAAAACAACTAAGAGGTCTTCAAGGAAGGCTCCAATCCATTAGAAGGTTCATAGCACAACTGGCAGACAAGTAGAATCCGTATTCACACCTACTCCACAAGGGGGTCGTATACAAATGGGATACCAAGTGCGAAGAGGCATTCAACAAAATAAAGGAATATCTACTGACACCGCCAGTCTTAATGCCACCTATCCCAAAGAAGCCATTGATTCTATATGTGTTAGCAACAATAGCAGCCCTTGGAGCTCTCCTAGCTCAACATGATGAAAATAGAATAGAGAGGGCCATCTACTATATCAGCAGGACAATGGTCGCTCACGAGCTAAATTACTCCTTCATTGAAAAAGCTTACCTCGCAGTAGTATTTGCATCCCAAAAATTCAGACACTACATGTTGGCACACAAGATAAAGCTCATTGCGAAAATAAATCCCCTCAAGTATCTCTTATCCAAGGCAATGCTCACGGGCAGAATGGAAAAATGGGTGATGATACTGTCAAAGTATGACATTGAGTATGTGGAAAGAAAAGCCATTAAAGGTAAAGTTATTGTAGATCAACTAGCAGAAGCACCCATATATTCTGAGAATCCTCTTGTATCTAAATTTCCAAATGAATCCAACCTCAATGTAGCCGATCACTGGAAATTATACTTCGACGGCTCATACACATAGCACGGATCAGGAGCTGGTATCTTCTTCATCACCCCCCAAGGGGACTACATACGACGGTCATACAAACTAGCATTCCCTTGCATGAAAAACATAGCGAAATATGAGGCTTTGACTATAGGTCTCCGGATAGCAGTACAATGGAATATCATAGCCCTCAAAGTCTACGGAGACTCACAGTTGATCATAAATCAAATCAATGATGAATATCAGACTAAGGATGACAAGCTAACTCCATACAAGAAATTGGTGGAGACTCTCAAGGAATCCTTCATTGACATAACATTTGAGCAGATTTCAAGAACCATCAACAGAGCCGCTGACTCCATGGCTATAATTGGGTCTCTAGTAGACATCCCTCACAACGTGCCAAAATATGAATTTCTAATCGAGCAGCTTTTTGTTCCCACATTCGAGGTACCAGAATCGGAATATGTGTGTGAAATCATTGGTCCTGACGATCCTTGGTATCATGACATCTACACTTATCTTCGAATAGGAGTCATACTCGCTGACCTACCATCGAGCCTAAAATGAACCTTTATTAAAAAGGCATCTAGATTTGTCATCCTAGGAGATACCTTATACCGTAGAAGCATAGAAGGTACCTTACTGCATTGTCTAAATGTTGAGGAGGCATTAACTGCTCTAACTGAGGTTCATAACGGTATCTGTGGCTCACACTCGACTGGAATGACCATTGCCAAGAAACTGCTGAGGCTGGGGTATTACTGGCCTACAATGGAAAGAGAAGTGCATGATCATGCTAAAAGGTGTTTACAATGTCAGCAGCATGGGGATCTCACCCATGCTCTAGCTCAAGAGCTCCATCCGATCGTCACACCATGGCCTTTCTCACAATGGGGACTCGACCTCATTGGCAAAATCACACCCACCTCATCTAATGGCCATAAATTTATCATAACTACAACTGAGTACTTCAAAAAGTGGGTGGAAGCAATACCCATGACCTATATCACTAGAAAGCATATCTCAAAATTCATCCTAAACTATCTCATCTGTCGTTACGGTGTCCCACAAGCCATTATCTCAGATAATGGGACACCCTTCAAGAACCAGGAGGTTCACAACTTGTGCAAGAAATTCAAAATCTAGCATCACTTCTCCACCTCGTATTATCCTCAAGGCAATGGCCAAGCAGAAGCCAGGAATAAAACCATCCTCAAAATCCTCAAGAAAACAATCAATGATGCAAGTCATGACTGGCACTTGCAGATTAATCCCACCCTCTGGGCTTATCGAACCAACATCCACACACCCACTGGCACCACCCCATTCTTCCTGGTCTACGGATCAGAGGTTGTACTACCTATTGAGATCGAGCTCCCATCCCTCAGAATATCACTACAAAATCTCATCACTGATGAAGAATATCGGGTTTCAAGACTAAACGAGCTCGAGTTATAGGATGAGAGATGCATAGATGCTTTGAATCACTTGCAAGTTGATCAGAATAGACTCAAACGAAGCTACAACAAGAAGATTAGAAGCAGGAGTTTCCAAGTCAGAGAATTGATCTTAAAAGAAAATCAAAAGAATGTCCCAAATCCCAGCAGCAAAGGTAAGTTTGAACCCAATTGGTTAGGACCTTTCATCATCACAGCAAGCTATAAATCAGGGGCATATTAGCTATCAACACTCAAAGGGGAACCTCTGTAGGAGCCCATGAATAGCTCCCATCTCAAAAAGTTTTATGCTTAATTCTTCTAGGTATAGAACCAAAAAATCCAAAAAATTAGAAAAAGTCCTGAAAAATGGTTACTTCGGCAAAAACTTGGCAAACAGGCATCTTGGTAACAACAAAAAAATCAAAAAACGGATTGAAAACAGGAAAGAAAAAAATTGTCCTCTAGTGAAAACCGCTTCGGTGGCACTTTGGGCAAGTACCTCGGTGAAAACTTGGCAAACAGGCGCCTTGTGTAAATAAGCACTTTCCATCCACCAAGATCTTTATGGCTTGATCTACATTATCCCTCCATTTCACTTCCATCATCGATCTCATCCATATCTCCATTCATTACTCATCCACTCACATCCGCACCATAGCTTGGTCCTGTATTCGTATCATGATCCCTCTTAGTACTACTCGGCCCATCCTCAAAGTCAGTTTGTCCTACCTTTATCGGAGTAGTCTATTGCATCACGCTGGGGGCATGTTCTCATCGGATCAGATTCGTGTATGGTCTTAAAGTCCTCAAAACCAGAAAATCCAAAAACATCAAAACATCAGAAAATCCAAAAACATCAAAACATTAGAAAATCCAAAAACATCAAAAAATCAGAAAATCCAAAAACATTCAAAACATATCAAATCCAAAAATAGGTCAAAAATTCAGTCAAAAATTCAAAACAAGATCGTCTTGTCGAACTACGTCATCTCTGAGCTGGAATGTAGGCAAGGTTGATCTTTGATCATCCCCCGAGACATTTAGGTCAGTCCTATAGGATTCCGTCATAATAAACTGACATCTCATCATGTATATCATCATCTATAAATCATTCAAGTCGTCAGTCGAACTACGTGGTCTTTGCATGTATAACATAGGCAAGGCTCATCTATTGATCAGCCCCCGAGGCCCCTAGGATAGGTCTTTAGGTTAGTCTCTCGGTCAAAATCTTAGAAAATCCCAAAAACATTTGAAAATTTGAAAATCAAAACATTTGTAAAACCTCAAAAAACACCAAAAATAGCCTCAAAACATTTCAAAAACTCCAAAAACATCCAAATATTTGAAAAAAATCCATTAGCCTCATCTCGCTTGCACCCGCAATAAACACCATTCATAATAAACTGATTACCATCCTCAACCTTTGGTGAAACAATTGGAAACAAGTCTAGCAGGTTAAAAGCAAAACTCAAAAGTGTCAAATCTCAAGTCTCAGTCAGTACGTAAACAATTTGGTCAAGTCTTTGTGTCGATAGTCCATCATCCAAATAGTCCCATATCAATCATCTAATAACATCATGTCCTAGGATGAATCCTTCCTACAAGGGGCATTATTTAACGGAAAGAACACTTTGGATAAATGAAATGACGTGCCGCCATCCACTAACATGTCCTAGGATCTATCCTTCCTACAATGGGCATTATCTTTTGGCAATAAGTTTTGGTTCTTATCCTTAAAAACACATTCCCTTTTGGTTAGCGGTATTGAAGAACATCAACTTTTTTGTGTGCTTTATCTTTTTTCTTTTGACTTATCTTATTGAGCTCATTCCAAGGACCTCTCCATGATATCCAAATGAAGGATTTAGAGAGATAGGAATGGGGCAATGATCATTATTTTTTTGTTTGTTGTGCTTGTTGGATGTTCTTGTAAAATAACTTGGTGAATACTTTCTTTGTTAGATATGTATAGAGGATGTTTTGGATGGCTTGTTGACTATTGCATTGATTGGTTATACCTCTCTGTGTTTTGGTCCGAGATGTTTGAAACTTCTAAAGTGCATCCTAGCAAGGTTTCTGTATGTCAGGTGTGAACAAGAATACTTCTATCTATTTGTCAAGTCAAAGTCCATCACACTAAGTACAACACCATCCTGGTCCTTTATACCTTGATGCATCGTTCTTAGGCATGTTATCAAACATAAAGTAAGTGACCCTTTAAAAATCCCAATCCTTGATAAACACATCATCCATCTATCATCATCATTTCTCAACATCATTCTTCATCATCATCTTTAATAAAGTCTTGACCAATCATAGACTTGTGGGATCCTCTTGTCATCATCTCATTTCTGCACTAGCATCATCATCACCAATGCATCCATCATGCATCCATTATGCATTCATCTTGCATCCATAAATCATTAGTATTCTGCATATCATCTCACACGCATAATCATCATCATATAGATCTGTTAGTCTGAGCATCTCATAAATCACCCATTGCATAATTACAGCATATCACATCATCAATCTCATCCATTTCACTACATATCATCAATTAAGTTGTTTAGGATAATATAGATTTGTTATTCTAAGCATCTTAAAATCATCTCATTTGCATCATCATCCATAACCATCCATTTTGAACCTCTTTATCGCGAGATCGACCCTCAAATCAAATCTTTTCGCTCGATCTCTTGAGGGGGCAATGTACCAGTGTACTTCTTTTTGCTGGGGCATCCAAAAAATTAGGATTTTTTTGATTTTGATCACGGTAAGTTATTCTTTGAACCAATGCAGTGAGTACATTGCTTCAAAGAGGGGCAAAATTTAGACACGTCAAATTTTCATTATGCATAATCGTCCGCTCAATAAATAAATCAAATGCATCACATCCATTCACCTGGTAAATCGGGTTCTTATCATTTAAATAAATTAAAGGCTCACATCATAGTTTAATTAAATAAATCAAACTTTATTTAATTAAAATCTCAAAATTGCATCTTCCATCCTTTTCTGATTTAAATAAATCAAATATTTAAATCTTAAAAGTCAAAATCATCTAAACACCATTAAGCTAACCTAATCATCATTAATTTAATCTAACCATGATTAAATGCTAATCTCATCCCACTTGCATTCTCTAGATATCTCCACTTGCACAATAAATCAATTTTATTGATTTATTAAAAAACCTCATTTTCCCTCAACATGACAAGTCCAACATTGCATTTATTGCTGTTTTTCTTGTCCCCCTCTCAAAATTTATGGCAAAATTTGAATTCAAATTCTCCCTCTCATGGGCACTCTTCCCAAATCTTGCACAACCATTGACCACTCACCACTTGAAAAGTGTCATCTTCTCATTGGAGGATCTTTAGTCCCACATTCACCATCTTGGCCAATCTCTCTTCAAGAAAATCTATAAAAGAAGGCTTAATCCTTATTCATTGGATCCACAAATTTTATGCAAGGTTACTCTCTTGGTTTGAGAAATAATCTTGTTCTTCATCTCCATTGCACTTCATCATTTAGCTATTGATCAAGGGTTGGGAAAGGGTCACTAACACATATGACACCAATCCACTATGGAATAGGTAATTTGTGGTTGCTTTTATAATGCTTTTAGTTTTATTTCATCATTTGTTGCATTTTTTAAAGCATTTGCAAGGTATTTCATAGGAGTGTTTCTTGAGGGATTTGTAGGTGCTAACCCTTGTTTGAAGTTAGTGTTTGCAGATTTTTAAAGGCACTCACAATACTAACCTCATAAAGTTTTTCCATTGCATAGATCAGTACAAGGCTCAGGAGATTGATTTTAATGCTTTTGTGGAGGAAGTAGATGGAAAACATACTGTATTTGGAAAAGAGGTCTTGCAGCTTAAAACCAACAAGCTTCCCAGAGGGCTTGTGGCATTGGAAGGGGCATATGATGGAAATGATCAATCTCTCATGAAGCAAACACCAATCAAAAGGGAGGATATTGAAGAAATCAATTTGGGGACTAAGCTAGCACCAAAAAAGGTATATATTGGAAAGAAAATAAGTCCAACAATCAAAAGAATGTTGATTGTGTTATTGAGATAATAAAAGTATGTGTTTTCATGGTCCTATTAGGATCTCAAGGCATATAGGGAGGATTTATTTCAACATGAGATCCCATTAAAACTAGACATTAAACCATTCAGGAAAAATAAAAGGCCCATCAACCCAACTCTGGAACCAAAAATGCAAGAGGAACTGGAAAAAATCAAAGATGGGGGAATTATCAAGCCCATTAGACATTGAACATGGATTTCAAACTTGGTTCCAATAAGAAAGAAAAATTAGGATATTAGATTGTGTGGACTTTAGGAATTTAAGTGTTGCTTCCCTCAAAGAAAATTACCCGCTCCCTAATATGGAAGCTATACTACATAAAGTGACAAGGTGTGAGTCGTTTTCAATGATGGATGGATTTTCTGGCTATAATCAAGTCAAACTTAAGAAGTCTAAGCAATATAAGACAAATTTTACCACCCCATAGGGGAAAAATGTTTATGTGAGAATGTCATTTGGTCTCACAAATGTAGGGGAAACCTTCCAAAGGGCCATGGATGTAGCATTTGAAGACCTGATCAATGCTATAATGGTAGTGCACCAAGGTAACCTTGCTTCTTATTCAAAAATGGCTAAAGATCATGTAGAACACTTGGAGAAAATATTCATCAAGGCTTTGGAATATGGTATTAGTCTTAATCCTAAAAAATACCACTTTGTTATTACATAGGGTAAAATTTTAGGGCATATTGTGTCAAAAGAAGGGATTAGAATAGACCTTGAAAGGGTAGAAGCCATAGATAAAATCCCCATTCCTAAGACTGTCAAAGCCATTCAATCATTCTTTGGGAAAATTAACTTTTTCAGGAGATTCATGTCAAACTTTGTTGAAGTTGTTAAACCTATATCCAAAATGTTGAAAAAGGGAGAAAAGATGGACTGAATAGTAGAAGCCTTAGAAGCCTTCATATCCATCAAAAAAATCCATTAAATAATCCCCTATCCTAAATTCTTCTAATTTAAAAAAAAAAATTCAAGTATTTTCATTTGCCTCATTCCATACTATGGCAACAGTTATGTTACAAAAGAATGATGAGGGTCATGAGCAGCCTGTATCCTTTTTTAGCAATTCACTGCAAGGGTCAAAGTTGAAGTATGATATTATGGAAAAGTAAGATTTTTCATTGGTCAAAGCAACAAAAGATTTTAGACCATATCTTGTTGGATCTAAAGTAATTTCCTATGTCCCACATGCAGTTGTGAAATATATTTTGGTACAAACAAAGGTAACAAGGAAGAGATGTAGATCAATTAATAAAATCTAAGAATTTGATATGGAGATTCAAATTACCAAGTTAGTAAGGGGACAAGGTTTTTCCAAACTTATGGCAGAGAAAAACATTGAATCAAATCAAATCTGCAATGCAGAGAGTGAAGAGAGTGCAGTTGCGAGTATTGAACATACTTCTTGGTACACAAATATTGTGTATTATCTCAGACACATGAAATTCCCTTAAGGATTGAATGATAACTAGAGGAGAACTTTGAAGTTGCAAGCATCTAAGTATGTGTTCATAGAGGGTGATTTGTTTTGGAAAAATAAGGATGGAATGTTATTACTTTGTTTAGATGAATAATATGCTAGATGTGTCTTGAGGGAGATGCATTATGGAGTGTATGGAGGTCACTATTCTACCAAAACAACTGCACATAAGATTCTTACGGTAGGATATTATTGGCCTAAGATATTTAATGATTCATTTTCATATGTAAGTAGGTGTGAAGGTTGCCCAAAGTTCTCAAGAAAGATGAAATACCAAGGAGCCCTACCACTTAGACCTTTACAAGTAGAAGCCCCTTTCCATCAATGGGGATTTGATTTTATTGGGGAAATATAGGAGAAGTCAAGTGGGGGACATAAGTGGATATTGGTGGAAACAAATTACTTCACTAAATGGGTGGAAGAAGTCCCAAATAAACAAGCAACAAGCAAGGTGGTAGTAAATTTACTAATGGAGAATATCATAACTAGGTTTGGTACACAATTAAGGTTGATCATGGACAATGGGATGTGTTTTAGGTCTGATTAATTTATATTTTTTTGCAACACATATGGTATTACTATTTCTTATGCTACCCCTTACCACCCACAAGCAAATGGTTAGGCAGAATCCAGTAATAAAAGACTTGAAAATTATAAGGAGGATGTTAGATGGGAACAAGAAGGCATGGGATTCAAAGTTGAGAATGGCTATGTAGGAAAACAAGATTACTATGAAGAAGATGATTGGAAAGTCTCCATTTGAACTGGTGTATGGAACACAAGCCCACATGCCATTACAAAACCTACTACCAATTTACAATTTCATTCTTCAAGAAGATCTAGACATTCTAGAGCCAATGGAAGAGAGAATGGAGCAACTCGTAGAGTTTAATAAGATAAGGAGGATGGATGAAAAGCATAATGGAAAGCTACAATCTCAGATGAAGTAACTTTTTGATAGAAAAACCAAAAATAGAAAGTTTGAGGTGAGTGATTTGGTTTTGATGTGGAATGCTAGATGTTAAGAGAAAGGAAAACATGGAAAATTTGAAGCCTTGTGGTTAGGGCCCTTCATTATCACTAACAAGGGACGAGAAGATTCATATTATTTGCAGAACATGTTTGGTGAGGAACAAGAGTTTCCTATACATGGGCAGTTCCTAAAGTATTTCTTCTCTTAAAAAACATAGAGTATTAAGGGTTTCCAGTGCATGGACAACTCTTGGAAAACCTCTTAAAATAATTTGTCTCCATGCACAGTAGTTTAGGAAATCAAAAGGAATAAGAATTTCCAGTACATGGACGATCCTAAGATTCCTTCATTAAAAAACAAAAATTATTTCCATGTATAGTAGTATAGGATCATTTTTTGTTTCTATCATTTTCCATCTCCATGTCCATTTTCATTCCATCCTCACCACAAGTTCAGTTTCATAAGCCATGAAAGTTTGGTCTAATCTTCTAGAGATCTGAATTCTTGCAATGATATCACAATAATTCATCCCCAGACGGAGCCACTATTGGAATTATAAAATTTTCAAAATTTGATAGTGATTTACACTCATAAATTTCCCAAAGAAAGCCACATCTTGAGTGTAAAATTTCTATAATCTCCTCTACATATCATAATTACCAATGATCATATCAGATTTGACCTTTTGATACCTTAAAATCCCTCTAAGAAAGAGCATCTAAATAAATGATCCATATCGACATAAGTGTAGGTCTCTCCAACCCATAAGCTATTACATTCTAATATAAGTGTTTTTGGCATATCGATGAAAGGTCAAGATTGTCACATCAATCAAATTATTTAGGAGGATACACATCAAGAAGATACAACTCATGGTATGAACAATGAGGAAAGTCATCAGAAATACAAATAATATAAAAGTGAGATATACAAGACAACCCGAGCATACATGTCACACCGATGGAATGCCATGAGTGAGATACCCATTTTATATCACTAATGAAGTGCAAAGTGTATATCGAGAATACATGTGCTATCACAGTAAGTATGAAATGTCTTCCCAAATATCTATGTCACACCAATGGAAGTTATATCAGAGAGATTCTTGCTGACCTACTCGAAAGAAAGAAATGTACATTGGGAAGACTTTTAATGTCAGAGAAACTTTCAAATCTTTCGGCGATACTTGTTCTACTACTGATAAAGATACAAATGGATCAAAAGGTTCATCAGAGTGATACTTTGTGACACCTATGATATCTATGTAATTTTTGAAGGTGGTATAAAAGATTAACTATTTGATATCGGTGGGAATGATGTGTTGTATCCCTCACCAATAGTGTGTTCAATGAATGTTTGGCTTGACCAAAATGTAAGGATCACCTAGAGTTTAAAATTTTCATGCTGATATAATCATTTGATTTGATAGTGGGAAATTAAAAAAACTTGCTACACTCGTGCTCAAAGCTAAAAAATTAATGGTGGCACAAACACACAATGCATCGATAATTACCTGAATTGTAGAAGAATAATTGAAGGATATTTTGCAGAATTGGCAACAAGAGAAATAGGAGTGAACAAAGCGCCAGAAGATTCTACAACTGAAGATCTTCAAATAAAACTTGTGAGTCCCCTACAATTATATTTTCAATTTTGTAATATTAAGAAAATAAAATGGAAAGTATGAGCTCAAGGAAATCAAAAGGAAGGAGGCAAGGTGAGGGTAGTCATTCAAAAGGAAAAAATAAAAAAATTAAGACTGGGAATGAGCCAGAGATAGCTAAGAGGAAACTAAATCAAAATCGTATTGATCAGCTGCCTGGCTCAGGACCTAAAGCCAGGCAGTCTGTGCAACTTAGGGTAGAGGTAGAGAAATTTGAGGATAAATGTAAGCATATAGGGGATATATGGACCTCAATTAGAGGATATGAGCTATTCATTTTTCACTACTATTAGAGGAATTAGTTTGAGCCAGTATGTAATCCTCGAAATTTCAAACTAGGAAAATTAGTATGCCTGAATGTATTCATGGATGTAGAATTGGTGAAATTATTATCTACCCATTATAACACAAAGCTCAAAGATATTTTTGATCCATTAGGAAATCCATTCATACATATATCATAGGCCGCAATATGTGAATTTTTTAACCTAGAAGGGACATATAATGAAAAATTGTGCATGAAGAGTTAGAGATAGAGCTCTAGAGGATGGACACCATATATAAGGGTTGGAGGCTACCATTCCACAAACCTAAGAGGGATGGAAATTTAGTTCCACTGGAGGACAATGGACCCCCATTTCATATTGACTTGTTTGAGCCTTACATAAAATATACATATTTCTCAGCATGCTAAGTGTTAGGGATGAAGGCCCTTGAGTATATTTCAATTGTACCAAAGGTGATTACAACAAATGTTCAATGTCATAATTCTAGACCCTTTGATTATGCCTCATACATCTTCTAAGGGCTTGATTCAAGATTGATGGCAATAAAAAATGGATCTCCTATTTTACATTTCAAGCATTATTCAGTCTTTATGCATATAATATTGTATTATGGACAAGAATTAGGGATGTGGCATGAATTGTTAAGGGTTTCACAACTGGACAAGGAAGGTAAATTATTACCAATTCAGCTATGGACTGCTATCTAGGATAGCAAGTTTCCCAGTTCTAGTCTTGTGCATTTTGAGGAGTACTTTGTGAAACCATTATATAGATTCTTTAATCATCCTTGTGAATATTCATTATCTGATGAGATAAAGAGTTTTCTCAGACCCAAAGAGTTCAATGGGCCTATTAGCCACAATTGGGGAGATTGGTAATGTTTCAAGGATGCAACTATAATTAGAGTATATGGTTTCGAATATACACCTTTTATCTTACCCAAAATGGTGCCTGACATAATTTCTTACTTAGAGATTGTTAGGCAGATGGATTATTCAAGTGTCATGAATTTAAGTTCTTCTAGAAAGCAAGCATTCATGCCTAGTACACTATGTTTTAGTGATTTCATTGTGTTGTTAAAAGATGGGTATGATATGATTCTTGATAAATTATTGCAATATAATATGAAGAGAGATCAACCATGAAAGGGTTTTGATCCAAATGGGTACATTCATTCTTCTAGGCATAAAATGAATTTAAGCAGGTTATGATCATATACCTTATCAATTTGATGATTTAATCAGAAATTTGGAGGAAGACGCATAAAGGGTAGTTAAAGAGTACAATAGGGGAATGGTATGAAAAATGAAAGAAATACAAGATGCAGAGTTGTTATCTTCTAGAGAGGAGACATTTGATGATGAAGGGCCTCAAAGTCCAGTTGACAAAATCTCCATACTAAAAACTCAAGATTACAAGTTTCCTCCTAGAGAACTAGATACTGAAGAAGGTTTAGATATAGATA
The DNA here is from genome assembly GCA_007258455.2 of Sequoia sempervirens. Classification (NCBI taxonomy): domain Eukaryota; kingdom Viridiplantae; phylum Streptophyta; class Pinopsida; order Cupressales; family Cupressaceae; genus Sequoia; species Sequoia sempervirens. Next base: position 290,909,944 of record VDFB02000015.1, read on the forward strand.
TAAGGAAAATGACATATAGGTCATTTGAGGCTGATGACAAATTTTTGAAGTCTCTAGAATTAAAGGATTTCTTATACAAACAAAAGGGAAAATCAATAAAGGATTCAGTTGAAAATACAATACCAAGTAATGAAGAACAATTATTGAACAATTTAAAGTCAACTATGGAAAGAGAAATGAAAGACATGGCCCTTGAGAAGGGAAGAAAACTATTGGAAGATGCAAGTGTTATGATTTTCCCAGGGTTAGATTTGAATTCTTCTTTGATTTTTGATAGTTTCCTAAAAAATAATAATACCACACATAAGCTTAGCCTTGAGGGAGTAACAAAGGTATATACAAGATCCAAATATAACCCAGATGAAGGATCACTTATGATATGGGCCATGTATTTTCCACACAGGAAATATATTATTATTGATACTAAAAAATCTTTTGGGCATGTCATGACATTGAAGGTTTGAGAAGTTGATCCTATGGCAATAGCTAAGATTGGCATTAATGTTTCCAAATTGAGTAAGGCCCAAATCCAAATGTTAATCAAGGAGAAGGAAATGTATAAGATGAATAATGAAAGAATACTTAGAGAAAATGATAGCCTAAAAGACATGATGGGGATCACATTAGGATCTACTAAGTAGCTAACTCATGGTAAGAACTATAAAACAAAAGACCAATGGGAGGGATCAGATGCATATTCTCAAGGTAAATATGATATGCTTGCTATAGTGATCAGAAAGAGGAAAACCAACTTGATGATTTGGTTGAACAAGCTTTGGGGAACGCATTCAAAAATTATAAATTGTAGAGAAAAAGTATAAGAGAATTGATGGTAGAATCCAAGAAAATTTTCAAGAAGTAAATAAGAGGGATATATTCTTGATAATGTGGCTATTGATACTGCTAACCAAATTATAAGGAAACATAAAAACTTCCATGAGGAATTGCAGGGGGATGCAAAAGGGCTAATTAATTCCATGAAAAAGGGACTACTAGCATTATTTGAAAATGGAGAAAAATGAAAGAAAGGGCCAAGTAGATTGAGGAATTGAGTTGATGTTGTGAAAGATTTTGGAAACAACTATAGGAAAAAACTCAACATTGGATGAGGCCTGCAAACAAAACAAGAAGATGGTGAAAATGGAGATATCAATCAGAAATGTGTTAGGAGATGTCGACAATCATGAGCAACAAGATTATTTGGATAATTTGTCAAAATTTCATTTGTGGGTAAATAGAGACTAATTCTTGTTTTAATTATTTTTAATCATTATTATTAGCAAAAGACATTTTTGAAGGGATGTGTCCCTTCAAAGTTTTGATGTATATATATATGTTTCATAATAAAAAAATGGATAGGCGAATAGGAGAAGTGGATAGTAGAAATTTTTCCATGATGTTTACATTTCAAAAGACTTTGATGAACCTATAAAACTCTGGAGGAATCAATGGAAGTCATTTAATTTTTGTGGCATATTTCTGGTATCAATTGTTTGTTGGATTAATTAAAATATTATCAAGTTGTCTCCAAGGTTGATAATTCTTTGTTATTTAAATTTATATATCAAGCATATACTCATTTTATCAATGCACATTTTTTAGACTTGTGTGGTATGATTAGTCAGTTCTTTCAAGTGAATATTAAATCCTTCAAGTTAGTCACAGTAATTTAGAAGTATCATTTGGATGATTACGAAGAGTTTGATAATAATATTTTTTCATGTTTATACAAGTTATAAACAAATATTTGTATGCCAAATAGTTAGAATTTATGCTAGATCGAAGTCACTCATCTCAGACTTTCATTTGACTCCATTTTACCCAACAAGGCACTTGTCTCATATGTTTCATCATTTAGTTTCATCTGTTTTATTTTTACATTTATTAATTGAACGTATTAGATTTTACCTTGATATTGCTTATACAATTCATATCAAATTAGGATTTCATTTATCCACTGCTAATTCCCATTATGGATAAATTTCTTAGGGAAGAAACACACAATTCAAGTCTTATTTATTCATAGGTATACCTACCTAGGTCTAGCAGAGCCTAAAGAGTAGAAGGTTTGAAGCCATCATTTGGGCTTGTACGTTATCCAAAAATGTATCAAGAGCTTGACAACCTCTTGTGGTTTCAAACTAGAGTTTTTTAGACCTAACAACATCTTGAGCATTTAGCATATAACATTGGAGCATTTTAGCAATTGGCATTTTAGAATAATTTTAGTTTATAATCATGGCTTAGTTATTAGCTGCACTTTAATTATCATAGTAGTTTTTATATAACATTTGCATCACAACATTTAGCATCATATCTTTATCACAACATCATTATCATAACATCACCCATCAATCATATAGTTTATTAATCATGTAGGAATAGATTTCTTGCATTTTACAACATTCCATTATTCAGGTTGTCATTCTAAATGTCATAAGTTCACAAAAAATCTAAGAGCCATAATGATTTAATGAATCCTTGAAGATAGGAAACAATGGGATGAATTTAAGGAATTTTCTTTGTTTCAATTCGATTAGTTTTGTCATTTGAATTCTCTAACACAATGTCTCATTGATTGTGTTGTATCTATTGCTTTTCCATTTACATATTTCAATACTTCACAATACATTTTGGTGCCCATAATGGGGTACAACCCCATTTTTATTAAAATTTTCTTTAAATTTTTGTTTACAAATCTGGACATGAACTTCTATGTAGTGTATGCATGATTTCTTTTGGTGCATATGAAACATCTTTTAGTGCATCTAGTTCTTGTTATGACACATCCAGAGCATCTTTCAATGCATCCAACTCATATTTTAGCACATTCTGGGGTTCTTTTAGTGCATTTAGCTGATACTTTAGCACATTCAGTAGTTTCTCTAGTGCATACAATAGTTCTTTTAGCACATATGATTTTTGTTTTAGCGCATCTAGTTTTCTTTGTAGAAACTTAAAATTATGAGAACTAATCAAGACTTTCTATTTTGTAGGTACTTTTAAACATTGTCAAAGAAAATTATATCAAACTACTAATGATGTTTGTAGGGGCTGGAGCTATTTTAGTGCTTTCTTTTGATTAAATTAGGAATCTAGTTTAATTAAGAGTTTAATGAACACCATGTCTACTATGCTTATAAAGTGATAGGCTTATGATGTCCCCTTCACTAGGTGACCAAAATGCTAGACTCACTCTTTAATGTTTTAATAGCACCTTTAGAAGGCTAGCCATAGTGGGAAAAAGTACTTACCCTACAAGAATGACCTAAGTGGGAACAACTAAAGCCAAGATTTTTGACCCACTATAATCAAAAGTGAATTCAACAAAACTCAATTCAACGGTAGTGTGCAAGATAACCATCCCCAAATCCTTTGTTCTAAAGGTTGGGAGGTCTCCTAAGGGAGTTTATCATTTGTCATACCAAATGGAAACCCTTACTACAAACTTTAAGTGTAGAAGCTAGTTGAGTTAGTCTTCGAACACTTTTAATATCACAGTGCAAGGGGAGGGATGAATCTACCCCCAAGATACTCACCATATATCTAGGTTTACTAGCCAAAAGTGGAGGATTCAACTTTGGCTAAGGCAAAAACATGGGTGCCCTCTAGGGGGTGACACATCTGTGTGAGCTGACATAGTTCTAAGACGTGGGTTGCAATATTATAAGTGACCCTTGACATTAGAAAAGTGTTTGATCTATTTTCTCTCATGTTATAACTATGGAAATCAAAGGAATCAAACCAAATTCTTGAACACACACTTAATGTTTAGTTCCTAGGCTAGAAACAACTGTTTTACAACTTGTTGTGTTTGGAATCATTTTTTAAGAAATCATCCATTTAAAACACTTAATTCACATAATTCAAAGACAAAGAAACAAGACAAAAATAATTGTTCAGAAAAGAATCCCTTGAAAACATCCATTTCACGAATTAAAAGCAAAATAACCAGACAAAATTTCAAAATAGTGAAACACTTCCAGTTTAGCGCATGCATTCCTTGTTCTAGCAGATTTAGCTCATATTCTAGTGCATTTGAGTAATTTTCTAGCACATTTGATCTATTATTTAGTGCATCTAAGTCATTTTCCGGTGCATACATAGAATTTCCTAGTGCATCCGAGTCATTTTCTAGCGCATCTAATCCATTATTCAATGCATCTAGGTCATTTTATGGTGCATAAGTTCCATCTTCCAACACATTTACATATCATTTTAGTGCATTCACCTATAGAGTACCAATTTGAATCATATATATGGGTTTTCTAGTGCATCATTGGACTATTTTAGTGCATTTGACCCATTTTCTAGCACATTGAGTCATTTTCCAGCACATTGAGTCCATCTTTTAGTGCATTTAGTGCATTCTCAGGTGCATTTGGTCCATTATTCAACGCATTGAGTCCATTTACTAGCGCATCTAGGGTACAGTCTAGTGCATCCAGGTTGTTTATTAGCACATGCATTCCATATTTTAGTGCATTTGTTGTTGGAGACTCAAGGGAAAACAACTGAGAGGGGGGGCTGAAATAGTTGTCATTGAATTTCAAACTTATTCAACTTATTAACCTTATTCTTAGATCTGATCATTAATCATGAAAGCATAAATGAACAACACATTATACCAATATTTTTACGTGGAAACCCTGTTAGGGGAAAAACCACAATGGAGGTCAGTCCACAAGATTATTCCCTATTAAAAGAATGAGAGAATATGAATGGGAAATGCACATGCATTCAAGCACACTGCCTAGAGTTCACTACTCAATTGCAAATAGGCTTACTACCCAAAGGAAGACACACTATCTTACAAAATTATTCTGATTAAATCCATTAGACTTTGAACTGAGAAAAGCAACAACTACTAATGTCTGATTATAGTTCTAGTTAAGCTCATGAACACGTCTTCACTCTTCTTCACACTCTACTCTACCTTTAAATGATTGATACATTTTTCGCACACAAGACTCACACATTTTGCACACACATGCCTTAAAATGATAAAAAAAAAATTCTCTTATATATCTACAACAAGAAATTACATCGCTATAAGTTGGCTTCAACAAAATTTAAAAATGAATATAAACATTCATCCCAAAATAGTAAAGATTATTCATACAAATCAACCAAGTTTAGCCACAACATAGTGAAGACCAAAAATAACATCCTCGAACATGAAATACTTCAATTAATTACTACTCAAAGATCCACAACATGCTTCAACACCTTGTCGACGAAGAACATGAAAAATATGAACAGGCAAGAGAAAATCTCAAATCGCGAGCACAAAAATCAATGTAAAAATGAAACATAGATAGAGCACAAACTAGAAACATCCAAAAGCATCACAAAACACTAGCGAAGCATCCACAACAAATAAAATTATTGAAATCACATGATCTTCATTCAGGAATACAAACTAAATTAAAAGAAAAACTGTTAGAATACAAATATTCATAACTTGATCAAATATTCATATGGATCTCTAAGACTTGATGTGGATAAACTTGATATACTCAACAAGAAACCCTTTAGTCCACCACCTCTAAAAAAAAATTTACTAAACACACCGACAAACTGAAGTTCACTTCACTACTTAACAACCTGTAGCACTTCTTATAACAATTTTCTCAATATCCTCAACATATGTAGCTTCTAATGCAACAATGCTAATAGTGTTGACATCAATTAAAACCAAATATCAACAACATAGCACAACATCCAACAATCTCCCCCCTTGGCATTGATGGCAACACATGACATGAAAAATACCATCAACACAACTATGCTTACTCCCCTTAGGTTTTGACTCTTCTTTCCTCAATTCTTCTCTCCACAAATATTTTTCATATTATTCTTCTCCCCCTTTGGCATCAATGGTAAAGATCTCTTCTATGCAAGCTCTGAACCACATATCTAAACACTTGAACATCTGAACATCTAACTACCCCCCCTGAGTAGCAAGTACCACAACATCAATCTGGATCAAAATATGATCATGAAATGCACATATTGATGCAAATCAATGCATCCTTAGTTCTTATTAGGTGGGGTAATCACCCCTAACTTTCCTTTGAGATACTAAAAAGTATTCTTAGGCAATGACTTAGTAAATATGTCTACAATATGCTCATTAGTAGGTACATACTCCAATATGACTTCCTTTTCACTTACCTTCTCCCTCAAAAAGTGAAACTTGATAGATATATGCTTGGTCTTGGAATGTAGCACCGAATTCTTAGAAATTTTAATAGCACTTGAGTTATCACAAAATATAACAATAGGCTTATCTTACAAAATTATGATATCCTTCAACATTTGCTTCATCCATAGCACTTGAGTACAATTATTAGTAGCAACAATGTATTCGGCCTCTACAGTAGAAAAGGAAATGGCATTCTGCTTTTTGCTTAACCATGAAATCAGTTTCTTTCCCAAGAAAAATGCTCTACCACTAGTACTTTTCCTTTCATTCACATCTCCTACCCAATCAACATCAATAAAGGCACTCAAATTAATATCATCTTTAGGATACCATAGACCAGAATCAACTATCCCCTTCAAGTATCTGAAAATTCTCTTCACAACAGTCACATGAGATTCTTTAGGATCAAATTGAAATCTTGCAACAATACATAAAACATTCATGATATCAGGCCTAGTTTGAGTCAAATAAAGCAATCCACTAGTCCTTGATCTATATCTAGTTTGATTTTCATTCGAAGAATCATCATCAGTTGTCAACTTACATCCAGTCACCATGGGTGTACCAACTGGCCTTGAATCTACCATACCAAATTTCTTCAACAATTCTTTCACATACTTGGACTGAGATATAAGGATCCCTTTATCTAACTGAGTAATTTGCAATCCCAAGAATAATTCCATCTCTCCAATCATTGACATCTCAAACTCATTATGCATCTCATCAGCAAACTTCATGCATAATCTATCATCTCCTCCAAAAATGATATCATCAACAAAAAATTCCACAATCAAATCTTTATCATCATTTTTGAAATACAAATTACTATCAACAGTACCTTTGTTAAATCCAAACTTCACCAAGTACTTTTCCAATCTAGCATACCATGCTCTAGGGGCTTGTTTGAGTCCATACAATGCTTTCTTCAATTAGAAAACCATATCTCCTAGATTAGTCAACTAGAATCCATCTGGTTTCTCAACATACACTTCTTCCAAATCACCATTTAGAAAAGAAAACTTGACATCCATCTGATAAAATTTGTAGTCTTTGTAAGTAGCATAAGCAAGAAACAATCTCACAACTTCAATTCTAGCAACAGGAAAAATGTTTCTTCAAAATCAATACCATCCATCTGTGAATATCCCTTACATACCAATCTTTCTTTGTTTCTAACCACTTCACCGTGTTCATTCAATTTGTTTCTAAAGACCCATTTAGTTCCAATTACATTCTTGTCCTTAGGTCTAGGAACAAGAATCCATGTATCATTCTTTTCAATTTTTTTTATTTCCTCTTTCATTGCTTCAACCCAATGTTCATCTTTGCATGCTTCATTCACATTGTTAGGCTCAATTTTTGAAAACAAACAATATTGTTTTGCAATTCTTCCTAGTCTGGACACCTTTGTTCTTATCACCTATGATTTGATTCTCTAGATGATTCAGTCTCATATACCTTAGAGTCTTCTTATAATGTTCTTCAACTTCAAGCTCTTCTAATATCTCTTATGTTCTTCCACTAGTTTCTCCTTCCTCTTGATTATTCTAATTTACCAAAATGATTTGGACTTGACTTGAATTTTGACCTTTGATTGTACTATCATTTTGATCATCAAAATCATATCCACAGGTTTTGGATAGTGTACCAAATTCTTCATCAACCTTAACATTTGCACTTTTAACCATTTTCTTCAATCTTTTATTGTAACACTGGTAGGCCTTAATTTTAGTAGCATAACCTAGAAAGATTCCTTCATCACTCTTAGAAACAAACTTTCCTATATCTTCATCTATTTTGATATAACACTTGCTTCCAAAGATCTTGAAATATCTAATCGTAGGTTTTTGACCAGTCCATAGCTCAAAAGGATTCTTACCAGTATCACCTTTGATTTGTACCAAGTTAAGTGTGTACACAGTAGTACTCACAACTTCTCTCCAGTAGATATGAGGTACATTTCCTTCCAACATCATGGTTCTAGTAGCATCTAGAACTATTTTGTTCTTCCTTTCCACAACTCCATTTTGTTGAGGGGTCTATGGTGCAGATAACTATCTCTTTATTCCATGCTCTTCACAAAAAGAATTAAACTCACCAAAAGTGAATTCACCAACTCTATCTGATATTAGAAACTTAATCTTCAGACCTATCTCTATCTCAACCATACCCTTAAAGGTCTTGAAATTTTCCAAAGCTTCAGGGGCTTAAGAAAGTAGCCCACATCATCCTTGAATAGTCATCAATAAGCAACATGAATTATTTGTATCCTTGTAAAATTCTAGTTATAGTAGGACCACACAAATCATTATGCACAAGATCCAAAAATCCATTTAAATTTTTTTGTTTACTCCAAAATGAAATTCTTGTTTTCTTTCCTAACTGACCACACAAATCATTATGCACAAGATCCAAAAATCCATTTAAATTTTGTTGTTTACTCCAAAATGTAATTCTTGTTTGCTTTCCTAACTGACATTCTTTGCATATTGCATTAGTAGGTCTCATCAACTTAGGAAGATCTCTCACAACCTTAGTGGAACTTATCTTGACAATACTATCAAAGTTAACATGACACATTCTCCCATGACACAACTAGCTTTCATCAATTTGAGCAATCAAACAACTTTTACTATCAGCATTCAGGTGAAAAATATTACCTTTTTTTTTGTACATGATGCAATCTCATTTCCATAATTTCCCAATATTTTTCACTCACCATCCATGAACTAAAGATTGTATCCCTTATCAACAATCTATCCAATAATCAAAAGATTATGCTTCAAACCTTCAACATACAAGACATCATCAATATTATGCTTACCATCAAGAGAAATGCATCCTCTTCCATGGATCACACCAGCTATATTATCACCAAATCTCACAACACCACCATCATAATTTTCCAAACTCACAAACTTACTTTTATCTTTTGTCATATGATGAGAACAACCATTGTCAATTACCCATTCATCTTTCTCTTCAACTCAAGTAGCTAGGGATTTCTCCACATTTGTAGAACTAGAAGATTCAGTAGACAAGATTAATTTCCTTAACAACAATAAACACAAATTCATCTTCACTTGCATTTCCTCTGTCAGATTCATCATCTGTCATACCTTCATCGGTAGCATAGAAACACTTCTTTTGGAATTTAGGCTTGTTATATCTTGACTTGGAAACTCTCTCAGGACACCTTGATGCAAAATGACCTATCTTATTGCAAGAGAAACATGGCTTCTATTTTCACAATCAATGCTTCAAGTTCTTCAAGTTGTCTTTCTTCTTCATCGATCTGTCTCATTTCATCCTCACACCTGAATGTATTTCTTGATGAACTTTCACCCAGATCATATCTATGTTTATCTCTTCCATAAGTAGTGGCCTTGAATCCAGATTCAACCTTAGGTAGTGCATCACCAAATTAACTTAACTCAAAAGTAGTAAGCTTACCAATCAACATATCTCTGGTAACATTTGTCACAGTTTGAAGCTCTTCAATAGCACTAGCCTTTACTTTGTAGGAATTAGGAAAGGATCTAAGCACTTTATCAACAATATAAAATTCATCTATATGTCCACTAGCACATCTGATACCACACACAAGTTCATTCACTCTTTGCATGAAAGTAGTAACATTTTCATCATCACCCATTTTTATTTTTTCATATTTTTCTTTCAGACTTTGTAGCTTAGCAATCATCACATTAGCATCACCTTCATACAAGGTCTCCAAATTTTTCTAGATCTCATAAGTAGTCTTTATATCCATCACATTTTTCATCTCAGTATCAATCAAAGCACTCAACGAAGCCTCCTTAGCCTTGGTATTATACTCATCATCCCTTATCTCAGTAGAGGTAGTAGGATCATTCTGTGGAATAACATATATATTTTTTGTAATTCTCTAGTAGGGTTCACCAATGCATCTCATATGGTACTCCATTCAAGTCTTCCATAAGGACTAATTTGTTCCATCAAATATAGGGCTATCCTTCTTATAAGTCACCATACCGAATCACCTCAAGTTGTTAAACTTCTTCCAAGGAAACTACTCTGATACCAATTGTTGGCAACTCAAGGAAAGACAATTGAGAGGGTGGGGGTGAATCAGTTGTCACCGAATTTCAAACTTATTCAGCTTATTAACCTTATTCTCATATCTGATCATTGATCATGAAAGCATAAATGAACAACACATTAGAATCACACATAACACCAAGATTTTTAGGTGGAAACCCTATTAGGGGAAAAACCATGGTGGAGGTCATTCCATAAGATTATACCCTGTTAAAAGTCTAAGAGAATATGAATGGGGAATGCACATGCATTCAAGAACACTACCTAGAGCTCACTACCCAAAGGAAGACACACTGTCTTATAGAAAAGTTCTGATTAAACCCATCAAACTTTGAACTGAGAAAACTAGCATTTGCTAATGCTTGATTACAGTTCCAGTTAAGCTCATGAACACTTCTTCACTCTTCTTCACACTTTTCTCTACCTTCAAATGATCTATATATTATTCACACATAGTACTCACACACTTTGCACACACATACCTTCAAAGATAAAATAATCTCTCTTATATAACCGCAACAAGAAATTGCATCGCTATAAGTCAGCTTCAACAAAATAATAAAATGAATATAAATAGTTGTCCCAAATCAATAATGATTATTCATACGAATCAACCAAGGTTGGTCACAACATATTGAATACCAAAAATAGCATCCTCTAACATGAACCACTTCCATTAATTATTCCTCAAAGATCCACAACACACTTCAACACCTTGTCAGCCAAAAACATGAAAAACATGAACACGCGAGATAAAATATTGGATTGCGAGCACAACAATCAATTCAGACATGCAACACAGATACAACGCAAATTAGAAACATCCACAAGCATCATGAAACACTAGAGAAGCATCTGCAACAACTGAACTTACAAAAATCACATGATCTTCATTCAGGAACATAAAATGAAGTAACAGAAAAATTGTCAAAATACAAATCTTCATAAATTGATCAAATCTTCATGTGGATCTCTGAAACTTGACATGAATAAACTAGATATACTCAAGAAGAAAACCTTTATTCCACAACCTCTGAAAATCAACGTACTGAACACAGTGACAAACTGAACTTACAACTTGACAACCTGTAGCACTTCTTATAACAATTTTCGCAGTATCCTCAACATATACAACTTCTAATACAATAATGCTAATAGTGTTGACATCAATGACAACCACATATCAGCAACACACTACAACATCCAACATTTGTACCCTTTTTTAGTGCATCCAATTAAATTCAAACCACAAAGCTAAATTCACCATCTGTCCATTAGTTTGAACCACATTCAGGGATCTTTCTCAAAAAAAAATCATTCCTCAGTCATAATAGTGTTCTAAACTTGATGAAACTGACCTTTGCAAGTGAAAATACTTCAACTAAACTAAGATATAACACCTTAAAGTTCCTAATCATCCAACATATCTCCTATTGTTAAGGTAAGTTTCATTATCAAGATCTATCATCCTTCATCATGAAACAACACTATATAATCATATTTAACTTAGTCTCATCAATAGGATTTGTCATTTTATTTGACCTAGTTATTATCCTTGGCAAACTCCAACAAAGATCAAAGTCTAGTCAAACTATAACGTTTGAATTCCTTTTTTAACAAGATCACAAAAGCAAAAACTCAAAGAAAAAGAGATTGAAACTCGAAACACCATGGCCGCAGGTGAAGAAAATCCATTCCATAGATTCCACCAACCTAAAAATGATGAAATTACTGAGGAATACATTCAAATAGCTCGACAAGATCCCAAGATCCACAAATTCATGGAAAATATTTTTGAAAAAGATGGGGAAAATACTTCCACATGACTTTAATGTTAATCAATTGAAAGGAACTCCTAAATGGACTGAAACTAATCCACCAAATACAAATCCAATGACTACATTAACTAATCAAATGAAAAATCTCCAACAACAGATTCAAGACATGCAAAGAGGAACCACAAAAAGATATCTATAGATCAAATTGTTAACATGATTCCTTTTCCCAGAATTTCCAAAGTATGATAAATATAATGGTAAAACTTATCCCATAGATCATGTGAGGGAATTTCGCACCATGAGCCTTGAATTTTCACATGAAGAGGCTTATTTGATGAAATTATTTCCATGAAGCTTGGGTGGACAATGCTTGGAATGGTTCTCCAAATTATCACCTAGAATTAAGACCTTTGAAGAGCTGGTCAATAATTTCATCACCTAATACTCCTACAACATCCAACATGAGCTAACCATGAAAGACCTTGCAACACAAAACAAAAAAGGGCGAATAATTTCTCATATTTTTACAAAGATGGAGAAGATTGTTTGCAAGATATGCTCGTCACATACCTGAAAAGGAAAAGATGAAAATATTCATTGATAATCTAAATGATGAGATGAGCTATCGACTTGAATTACAATGTCCACCCACCTTTGAAAAGATGATTGAAAATGGACTCAAAATTGAAGAAGCCTTGGTCAAAAGAGGAGTCTCAAAATTCTACAATGAAGGAAACAACTCAACAAACTCCTCGAATCATTATAACAATAGTGACAAACCAAAATTTTGGCAAAGAAATAAGAATGTTGGTAACAATGATGGTGTAGCTGAAACACAAAATGCAAAACCAGTATTTAACTTGACAACTATTGCCTTTAAAAATAGTCTGAACAATAATCAAAACAATACTAAATCTAAACCACCACCATATTGAACATCATCAAATCGAAGACGATTTACACCTTTGGGACAATCACTTGAATCAGCATTAAAGGAGCTTCTTGCAGTGAAGGTTATAACATTACCAGAGGAATGAGATTGGAAACCAAGAGTTAAACCTTCATGGTGGAATGATGCAAATTATTGTGATTTTCACATAAACAAGGGCCATAAAACAAATGATTGCATGAAACTAAAACATTTGGTTCAAGATTTGATTGATAGAAAGCAAATATTTGTAGAAGGACCTCAAACAAATAATGATCATGGAGCATTCAAGAATACTTTACCAAACTACAAAAAGGGGAATCCTCTTCATCAAACACCAAAGGAAAAAATGTGAACTATGTCTATGATTCTACCATTCTTCATATTGATGTAGTTGATGGTCAAACCCATGACAAGGAAGACTTTATTATAGCTGATAATCCAATTAATGACATCACAATTTAGCATGAATAGGACATTGTTATGGTTGATAATCAAAATGATGACATTGATACAATAGAAAATCAACTCAATGGCACTCACATCAACACCAAAGCAAATAAAATAAATGACATCATACAAATAAATTTGATCACAAATGTAGTTGCAAATGATAACTAGATTAATGTCATTAAAATCAGAGAAAAACAAGATTACCAACCAGTCAATGTAACCACAAGAGGGCAAGCCAAAGTAATATTGAAAGGATCCGCATCAAAAACATCTATTGTCCCTTCAAATAAATACAACATAGTTGACCAATTGCAGAAAATCCCAACTCAAATATCCATATTGGAATTGCTGAAAATTTCACTAGCTCACAAATAAGTTATAGAAAAAGCTCTAGTAGCCACCACAATACCAAATAATCAGGAAGTTTTCCAATTCCAAGGTATGGTGGGACACTTGTCCGTACCTCATTGCCTATCATTTTCTAAAAATGATGATGTATCACTTGCCCATCCACACAATGTTTCTCTCCACATTAAGGTTTTAATTCACAAACACCAAGTCAAATGTGTTCTAATAGATGGTGGAGCTAGCCTAAATATTTTCACTTTAAAACTTATCTATGCACTTTGATATTCAAAAAATGCAATTGATGCCAGAAGAAAAATCACTATAAAAGCCTATGATGATGAAGAGAGATCCTCCCAAGGCCTAATTATGTTACCAATTCAAGTGGGATTGGTTGTAAAAGATATAATCTACCAAGTGTTAAACAAAGAGTTTACATACAATATACTCTTGGGACATCCTTGGATTCATGAGATGCAATTAGTGCCATCAACATATCACCAGTGCTTGAAGTTCCCTTATAATAGGAAATAAATCACCATTTCAGCTGATTCCAATAATCCTCAATACAACAACACACTTAAAATAGTCCAAGATACTTTTTTGCCACATAACAAGGAATATCACACTCCTAGTTCATAAAAAAATGAAAGACAATTAAATTCCTTGTCAAAATGGGTTGAGAAAAAGGATCAGTAAAAAGATAAGGGTAGCAATGTTTCTACTCCATCAAGTAACAAAAGTCAATTAAATTCTTTGTCAAATTATCTTGAGGAAAAGGTTCAGTTAAAAGACAAAGGTGTTGGTGATTCTACTTTTCAAATCATGAAAGTCAACTCAATTCCTCATCAAAACAATTTGAGAAAAAAATCTAGTTAAAAGACAAAGGCCTGGGTGAGTATTCAATGGAGCAGTCATTATTTCTTTCGTAGCTGCTATCTTCTCCTAAATCATATGGACAACAATCCACATCAAGAAAACAATCCTCACAACCAACCATGATCTTTTATGGTAAGTTTATAAAAGCATACACTTTAGTTGATGAATCTAAAAAATAGGGATGTTTTAAACTAGTTGTACAAAGATGAAGAAGTGCCAAAAGCATCAACTTCCAATGTGCTAATTGAGTCATATGGTAAATATTTTGAAATCCTAGAGAAAATGGGATATGATGGAAAAGGTCCTATCGGAAAAAGAAAAAAGTGTATCATAGAACCCATCATAATGAATTCCAAGGAAAAAACAAGACTGGGATATAAGAAGAGTCAAAAGAAGAAACCAAGTAGTAGGTTGTTGATTGAATCCTTTAATTACGAGATAGTTCTGAAATAGATTCCAATGAATATGAATGGGACTCACTCTCTAAAGATTCTTGTCATGACAAAGAAATTGATATGATACAAATGTATGCAACAACATGTATGGAGGGACAATACTCAGGGTCTAGACCACTTGAAATTGGATCATAGCATATCGATGACTCTAGTGAAGATGATTAGACTTCAACCGAGATAAATCACTCAGAGGAGAGTAACATCATAGACCTTGACATCACTATCGAATAGTTTGATGGCATTTCCATCATGAAACTTACCCCTTTTAACCTTATCCAATCTAATGATTCCTTGCCATTGGTACATGACCAAACCAAGCTACTTGATATACCTATCTTTCCAAATGATGATGCCATTGTGAACTTCCTTTTCTTTGATAATCTTGAAACATGCTCCACCATTGAATCTCATAATGAAGCTTCAGACAAGGGGAGTGCCAAATCTCTCAATTGCAAAACAATGAATATAGAAAATTGATCTAATGGTGAAAACCATTTAATGGTACTATTAGATCAAGAAAAAGTAAAAATAAAGAGTGCATCTAATGGTGAAAACCTCTCTAAGGCACCAAAAGATGGGATATTTGACACTCTTCCTGAGCACTATGATGAGAGATCTTTAGTGCTATTTAAACCTACACAATCCACCAACATTGGTATAGTTGAAACAACAAAGATCCTACATCTAGCAGCATCCATGACAGAGGAAGAAAAACCAAGCTTTACTATGTTCTTTGAAGAGAGAAATTCATTTTGCTTGGTCCTACACTGACATTCCAAGCATGGATCCAAAGCTTATCATGCATCATTTATACCTACCACCTAGAGTAAAGCCAATGAAGCAAAAGTTGAGAAAAATGCATCTGCACATTACCCTTCTTGTGAAAGCTAAATTGAAGAAACTATTAGATGTGGGATTTATTCAACCTATTGATTATGCTAAATGGATATCAAACATTGTACTAGTTTCAAAACTAGATAAAAACATTAGGATATGTACAGATTTCAAAGATCTTAACAGGGCTTGTCTGAAAGATGACTTTCCTTTGCCTAACATTGACATCATCATAGATTTGACAACTAGACATGTCATGCTATCACTCGTGGATGGATTTATGACTATAATCAGATAAAAATTTGAACTAGAAGACCAAGATAAAACTTCCTTCACATGTCCTTGGGGTACATTTTATTGGAATGTCATGCCTTTTGGGTTGAAACATGTAGGAGCCACATATCAACTAGTGATGACAACCATCTTCCATGATATGATGCACACCTTTATGAAGGACTATGTAGATGAATTTCTATAAAAATAATTCAATAGAGAAGGACATTTAGAAATCTTGGACAAAATCTACACTCGGTTGGAGAAATTCAATGTTTGGTTAAACCCAAAGAAATGTGTAGTTGGTGTGACATCAGCTAAACTTTTAGGATATATAGTATCAGCTAAGGGCATTGAAGTTGATCCTACAAAATTCAAAGCTATCATGGAGATGCCTCCTAAGAATATCAACCAACTTAGATCTTTACATGGATGATTTCAATCTATCAGGAGATTTATTGTACAACTAGTAGATAAAACTCATCCTTTTAATCACTTACTACACAAGAATGTTTCTTTCAAATGGGATGAAAAAGGTGAAGCATCTTTTAATCAATTGAAGTAGTATATGATGTCTCCACCCATACTAGTTTCACTAACTAAAGGAAACCCATTATTACTCTACATAGAAAATATTAAGATATCTTTGGGTGCTCTACTAGCATTGGAAG
Organism: Sequoia sempervirens; assembly: GCA_007258455.2. Lineage (NCBI taxonomy): Eukaryota > Viridiplantae > Streptophyta > Pinopsida > Cupressales > Cupressaceae > Sequoia > Sequoia sempervirens. The sequence continues at coordinate 290,926,848 of VDFB02000015.1, forward strand.
ATTCTACAAGAAAAGGAAGGGCTATTTATTACATCAGCAAAACCTTGAATGGATATGAAGTAAACTACAAATTTATTGAAAAATCTTGCCTAGCAGTAGTATTTGCTACTCAACAACTAAGATACCACATGCTAATTGATACCATCAAACTCATAGAAAAAATTGATCCATTGAAGTATCTACTTAGCAAAGCTTCCCTGACAAGAAGACTAGCCAAGTGGGTAATGATATTGAGTGAGTTTTACATTGAGTATGTGGTTAGGAAAGTAATCAAGGGTCAAGTGATAGCCGATCAGTTAGTTGAAGCACCATTACAAGATGATCATCCAATGAGAATTGAATTTCCAAATGTAGATGTCCTTACAATGTCAACAAAATAGTGGATGTTATACTTTGATGGATCTTACACACACCATGTATTAGGTGCATGAATCCTATTTGTCACACCTAAAGGACACACCATTCCAAAGTCCTATAGGTTGATGTTTCCTTGTACTAACAACAAAGCTGAGTATGAAGCATTGATCGTTAGTGTCAAAATAGTTGTGGAATGGAAGATCATGAAGTTGCAAGTCTATGGTGATTCCCAACTAGTCATCAATCAGGTGAATGATGATTACTAGAAAAAAGATGAAAAATTGATGCCATATAAAAGAATGGCGGATGGCTTTAAGAATTACTTTTTTGAAATCAAATTTGAATAGATTCCTAGAGGGGACAACAAAGCTGTTGATGCAATGGAAGCCATCACTTCTCTCCTATAGATACCCGAAAAATGAGCTTGTTATGAGTTCATGGTGGAACAACTATTTAACCCCACCTATGATAATCCTGAATCCCAAGGGTTGATCCCACAATAGTGGTTTACAATTTTTTTCCAATTTGGACACTAAAATAATTTTTTTAACCAAATCTTCACTTTCAGGCACTTATAGCGGCTAATCTGTGAGGAATTTGAAGATGATACAAACTAGAGTTTTATGACATTTTGTCTATAGATTCTAAATATATTTTTTTCAAACTTTTTGGAATCAAATTGCACTTCCTTTTCCATCTCCCTTGAAACTTTTTTTTTCAGAAAACAACATTTTTAAAAAGTGACACTCACCGTATAATGCATAAATTTTTTTCCATGAAGGATAAAATTCTAATTCTTTTGAATTTAGATTTTTAACTCCAATATCTAGTGTTTCCACTTGGTTAGATAGTTTTTTATTGAATATTTTTTAATTAATCAAGTTTCAAATTCAAACTAATTACAATTCAAACATAGCGTGACCGTATAATGCGTAACTTGTTTTGTATGTATTGAAATTCAATTTATTTTTTTGTTGAATCAAGGACTTCAATATCTCATGCACTCATATTTAAAAAAAAAAAATTGATAATCTGCTATTTTTCCACATGTGTAGAACAAAGAGCTTGATTTTTAGTGAAAAACCTATGTTAATAAAACTAAATAACACATACATATAATAAAACAAAAACATATTAAAATTATATTTTTTGGATAGATCGTTCTAAGGACTACCTGATTCTAGTTGGGTATGTGAAGTATCCACCATTTTCATGTTCAAACTGAGCTCTAAAGTGCAAAAATCTAGGTTTTTTGTGAAGGTCAAAAATTAGGGAAATGGGGGGTTCGCTGGAACTAGGGGGGTTCGCTCGAACTAGGGGGTTCAAGTGAACTAGGGTTCATTCGAACCCCCTCCCATAAAGTGTTTTTCATTTGAATTTTTTCTGTGAAAGAATTTAATGGGTTCACTCGAACCCTAGTTTGGGTGAACCCTTTTTTACTTCATTCGAACCATCTAGTTTGTATGAATCCCCAGAATATAAAATTTTTCCATGGGGTCATTTTTTACAAGTTTTCCTTCCTCATTCAAATTGTAAACCACTTTTGTGGGTTTACCCCAAGTCATATACCATATATTCAAGGTTGAGGATTCTATCTATGGGAAGATCTACACCTATTTAAGAGACAATACGCTACCACCAGATTTATCCCAAAACCAAAAATGAAACTTCATTCGACAAGCAGCTCAACATACCCTGATAGTTGATGTACTTTATCGATGAGGTCTTGATGGTACTCTCCTTTGGTGTCTTGAATGTAACGAAGCTGAAACCTCTTTACGCGAGGTTCATGAAGGTATTTTTGGCACTCATTCAATTGGACTAACTTTAGCTAGGAAACTCCTATGCTTGGGCTATTACTAGACAAATATGGAAAATGAGTCATTTCAATTTATCAAGAAGTGCCAAAAATTCCAAGTCCATGGAAACCTGATACATGCACCAACACAAGAATTTCAACCATTTGCATCAACATGGCCTTTCTATCAATTGGGACTTGACCTTATAGGTGATATTCATCTACCATCCTCCAATGGACACAAATTAATCATCATAGCCATAGAGTAATTTGCAAAATGGATTGAAGTTATTCCCTTAACCACAATAACTAGAAAACAAATTGCATCCTTCATCTTGAATTACATTATCTATCAATATGGTATTCCTCAGTCCATTGTCACTAAAAATGGTATACCTTTCAAGAATCAAGATGTCCAAGAACTTTGTGAAAGGTTTCATATCCAGCATTGATTTTCCACACTTTACTACCCTCAAGGGAATGGCCAAGCAGAGGCCTCAAACAAAACCATTTTGAAAATCTTAAAGAAAACCGTCAATGATGTTGGATGTGATTGGCACGTTCAATTGAACCCTGATATGTGGACTTATCATACTAGTATCCACACCCTGACAGGAGCTACACTCTATGCTTTAGTCTATGGATCAAAGGCCCTTTTATCTATTGAGGTTGAGCTACCATCCCTACAATTTTCTTTAAATGGAATTATCTCAGAGGAAGATTATAGAGTATCCAGGCTAGAAGAGTTGGAACTATTGGATGAGCATCATGTTGATGGTCCAAATGGTACAACAACATTTAAATAGAATATTGCTATTTTATTTCTCCTGAAAGAGAAAGATGATCACATGGATATCTTAGCTCCCAAGGTCCTTGTAGTTGGTTCTCAACTGTGCTGATTTCACTCAGTGATTGATGTGAACTATAATGTTCAAGGGGCCTGCTGGTATTGAGCTTCTAGATTGTTCTAAGATCAAGCATAAATTTAAAACCTACTTTAACTAGATTTTTTAGAGAAACAACAAAAGATGGATCAAAGCTTGGAATCGAAAAGAATGACAATTTATCTAACTTAACCAGACTTGTTATCTTTCAAGGAATTTGTTAACTAAAACTACAGAACAAAATTAACTTGTGATTAACACACAGCTTCCTTCATTCATAGTGCTAATTCAAATATCAGATTTCAAGTTACCATCTAAACAGAGCATGAAATAAGACTTTAATCCTTGAAAGCTTGTCAAATCAAATGATTAACCCTAGAAAAACACCACTCAGGAACACAATGTGAAGTAGATTAAAATATGATTGCTTCTACTATTAGTAAAATAGATAAGCAATATTTACAAAACTGGCACAATCACCAGTGTACAAAAAATCTATGTGTTCAGACTGTTTCCATCTATACTAAGAGAACTTAGAAAATACATTGCAGTCTATGCTAAATCTAACTCCTAACCAAGAAGAAAAAAGAAACTCCCATCACAAAGAATCAAGATGTAGCTCTGTCTCCTCTATCCTTTAGAAAATTCCTACTCTTGAAAATATATATCTAGAACTACCTACTCTATTGTCTTTCTAACTTTTCCTCTTAACTTCTAACCCTTTACAAAGAGGCAAGAATTCCATATATACAAAGTGTACCAAAAGGAATGCGATGTCCCCTCTCTTAGGATTTACAAAATATCTACCTTCAGAAGGGTTGACTTTCAAATCTTTCTGAAAAGAGTCAATGATGCATTAAATTGCATCCTTTGTGTCCACGTCGGTGAAAGATTGTCCTTAGGAGAAGTCTTCAAATATTTTTATAGCTGCAACATTTACTCCTAGTATCCTTGTCTATCTTTCAACTCCTTCGAAAGGCTACCTTGAATGCTCTAAAGTATCACCATTAATAGCGATCTGCCCCTTTTCTGCTAGTAGACTCCAATTGTTCCTAAGACTTGTGGTTGTTTCTTTCCCTTGACCTTCTTCACGTTCTAGACCCTCCTTTCATTGACCATCTTTGGAAGCATCATTGGGCCTCTCTTTAGATCTGAACATCATCACTTGAGTCGATCCATCACCTTTTTATCTCAGAATGAGTCTATGTCGTTTGCATTTTGTTGGTTTTCTTCAAAGTGGTATTCAATCAATCAATGGCCCACTTTTACTTCCTTTCGATTGGTGGAACATAGGCCATGCAAGACTTTCAAGCGGTCAAAGGTGGTTTGAATAGCATTGCATATCGGTGAGACACATAACATGTCTCCCCGATGCAATTATGTCTCTCCTAGTAGCCATCAGTGTAGCATAAGATAGTTGACAAGACCTCCTTCGAGCTATGCAAGTCATATCGATACCTGAAAAACCCATCAGCAAGATAGTCATTCATCGGCAAGAGCTCATGGTGAGTTCCCCTATGTCATACCAATATCCCTTTCTATTGGTAAATCCATTGCTATCAGCAAGAAATAAGATGGTCGCCAAGACCTTATACTGAGCCCCCCTCTTCTCTAGGCAAGTGCATTCCATCTCAGGGAGACTTCTTTGTTTCAGGAAGACCTTACCCCGAACTCACGCCATGTTGCCAAGAGCCTTCACAGTTGGCCAGACCTCATGGCGAGAGCATAAACCATTACACCGAAGGGAGAAAACATGTCAGCGAGACCTTTTCATGTCGGCCAGACATTATGGCGAATGCAAAATCCTTGGGCGAGCTGAGACCACTTCATAGATACCCCTTCAGGTCAGTGAGACATTACACCAAGGGAAGAATCCTCTAGTGAGACCTTTCAGCTTCGGCTAGACCTCCTAGCGAATATGAACTTTTTTCCTCGATGGTAAACCTCTTCACCGAGACTAGGGATCATTGGCAAGACCTTTTATCAAAACCACAACTCCTTCGCCAACACCATGGAAAGTCAGTGAGACATCTTGTCGAGCCCTAGATCTTTTGGTGAGCTCATTCTGTTCTTTCAGTGAGACTTTACTTGTTTGGCAGGAGATCACCACGAAAGGGGAACTTTACCGTGAAACAGCTTGACCTCAGTGAGACCTCACCCCATCTGTGAGACTTCTTTCCGAGAGTAAATCTTTCCCGAGAGATCCCCTAATAGCATCCTATTATCACTGAGACCTCATGGCAAAGGAAAAATCATTTGTCGAGCTCAATTTCTTTCAGTGGGACCCCCCTTCTTTCGGCAGGACATTTCATGTTTGGGGAGATTCTATGGTGATATCACTTCCATGTCACCGAGACATCATCAGGTCGGTAGGACATCTTATTGAACCTATTCCATTCACTCAGAGTATCCTTGAGTCTGAGCCCTCTTTCCTTTTAGAGAGACCTTCTCTATCGGTGGGATGTCACAGCAAGGCTCAAAATCCCTTTAGTGAGCTCATTTTTATGTCACGAAGATCTCCATCAGTTGGCAAGATGTGGCAATATCACTCCATTTCGACGAGACTAGCCCCCTTCACTGATACCTTACAATGAGCACACTTCTTCTCCCTGAGTTCATTCTATTCTTTCGGCAGGACTTTCCTTGGTTGGTGAGACTTCCTGGTGATGTTATCTCTCTTAGCGAGATCTTATGCTAAACCTTTATTTCACTTGAAGCTCCTATCGGCAAGAGTCTACCCGTCGACGAGACCTCATGTCAATCACTTCTTTTCTCTCTGAGCTCAAACTATTTCGGCAAGACCTATGGTAGTCGTCCAAACCTCACAACGAAACCTAAATCCTTCACTGATGCCGCTTCACTTTGGTAAGACCACATCGGGTCGGCAAGACATCATGGCAAGCACCTTTAGTCATGTTGAGGGTTTGAAACCATTAGCGAGACCATCGCTTATCGATGGGACATCTCCTTGAGCATAGCATCTTTCCCCAATGCCAACCATTTGCCAGGAGTCTCACCGAAACATACATACCCCTCGGCAAGACAATTTCTCGTTGGTAAGAGGTCACAATGGGCACCATTAGTCATAATAATATCCTTTGTGAACAAACATTGGCAAGACTTTACCGGATCGAGAAGACCTTTCACCGAATGCACACATTATACTGAAGGCATCCCTCTATCGGTAGGACCCATCCTGTTCAGCTAGACTTTACGGTGAATATAGATCCTCTGCTCGATGTGATTACTTCAGCAAGAGTCCACCCTATTGGTGAGACCTCTTGCTGAAGAAAACCTTGTTGCCAAGACCTCCTTATGTCAGCCAAACCTTATGGTGAGAGCACAAAGCTTCTCTAAGAGCAGCTGTGAACAATTGTCAATGAGAGTTTGATCCGTCGACAGGAGATTACGCCGAAGGCATAACCTTCGGCGAGACTTTTAGTAGTCGGGGAGATATTACCCCAAAGCAATTCCCTCTCACCAAAACCTTCACTTCGTGTTGGTGAGACCTTCCTTCTTCACCAAGACCTTATGTCGAATGTGGAATCTCTTGGCGAGGGCTCTTCCGTTCAACGAGACACATAAAGACTCTCAACGACCGAGATGTTTGGGCGACCGATGAGCCTCTTTTGAATAGAACACACTATCAGTTGGCAAGAAAACTATAGGGTCTTGCCAACTTTCTTCTCAGAGGAACTTTATGCCAAACCGGATTGGGAGATGCTTTCCAGCTGAGCTCCTTGAGCAATATTATCATGTGCACAATCTGATCCTACGAAACAAGGTCTCCATTAGTCCCCAGAAGCAAATAAAATATCTTATAATGAAATACAAGATTATTTATAATTATTTCATTCAGTTCATAGCAAGAAGAAAACCAACTCAAGCTGAGATAGGACCAAAATTAAATAGACAAAAGACAAAATTAGGAGGAAAACAATAGGATTCCAAAGGTCAAAGTGAATAATCAGAGGCAAAGAAACCAAAAAAGAGAAAGGGGGACCCATTTTGTTCCATAATGAAATGGGGTGGTTATGTAAGGCATAACACATCATTAGCATGGAGTTGTTCACCTTAAATCCTATCAGCAAAGAATGTCCAGAAGTTATAATCACAAGGTAAAACCAAGAACATTTCAAGTTGGTGACTTGGTCTTGAAAGAAAATCCTCCTAATCAATAGGATAGGGAAAAGAAAGGAAAATTTGAACCAAAATGGATATGTCCCTTTGTCATTGTATCAATCTATGAATTTGGACCCTATTATTTGTCTATACCTGAAGGGGACCTATTCGAAGAATCCATCAATAGCTTGCATCTCAAGAAGTTCTACACTTAACTCATCTAGTGTACAGTAAAAGTCCTGAAAAAAATACAAAAAGAATGAGAAAATTTCTTGAAAAAAATGGCCACCCTAATGAAAACCTAGAAAATAGGTGTCTTGGTGACAACAAAAAAAATCAGAAAAAGGGAAAATAATAAAAAAATCAAAAAAATTGAAATTACAGAAAAAATGAAAATACAAAAAAAGTGAAAACTCAAAAAATAAAAAAAAATCATAAAATCTGAAAAAAGTGCAATAAAAACAAGTAGTGAAAACCTTGCAATAGGTGTTATTTGTGATAGAGTAGCATTTCCATCTATTTGAGCATATTTTGACCATTCTCTTTTGCCATCATTCTCCATTTCATCGAAAAAAACCCTCATGAACATATCCTGGAAATGCAGTCATGCCTCACCCTGGCCTGGGGGAAAAATCCTGAACTCATTGGGGGCAATAAACTTTGAGCTTAAACCAATAGACAAACAATAGTAAGACAATGTCACAAACACAATGATCATAGTGTCAATAAAAATTGAACACCAATTATCACAATCATTAGCAAAACAACCATCCACACTAACAAACAAATCAAAATGGATTATGTCTGAATCATGGTTTTCTCATGTTAGCATTGATGTTCAACTGTTGTATTTTGACTTTTGTTATCATATCTCTAAAGTATGTCGAGGATGCTTGAACTAGAGGAGCTAGGAAGGAGTATGATTTTTTTTATGTATGTTGTCTGTGAGTTGATCATTACTACTATGCAAATTGTCACGAGATGTGCTCTACAAAGTATCATTGATGAAATTTTGAATTTGCATAGGAAAAGGATTGACTCTTGTTTGTTTATGCAAGCTATGCTCAAATCATCTCAGTTCAATTATACCTAGATGCTTGTGTTAAATTGCAATATCAAAAATCATGGAAGTAGTACTCAGGTCATCATGGTCAAATTATACCATCAATGTTTGTACTCACTTTCAACATTTTAAAGGCTCAATGATGATAAAATATTGAAAAATTGGTTGTTACGATGACAAAATTTGCATATTTAGATCTGCATGGTTAGATTAGATTGCATCCATATTACTTTTGCATCTACATTTATAGATTTTCCAAGGATGGCACAATTTTCAAAATGTTGTTATCTATATCATTAATGGATTGAGTACGTTTGACATTAACAAAAACATATCATTCTCATGTAGTTGCATAATCATTTGCATTTCATACATACATTAGAAAGAATTATCCTATCATTCATCCATCCATGCATTATATCATAATATTTGCATTAGAAAATACAAAAATAAAGTGCATTACATATCATTTGCATCATCAAACCCATCTCATATAGCATAAATCATCATCCCTCGAACATATAGAATCATCATCATATCATCATTGCATCCATACATAATCATCACATAAGCATATTAAACATCACATAACATATAGAACAAAAACTAAATGCATCCATCATAGGAATCCATCATAAAATCATATAGATCACCAATCATCATTGCATATCATATAAATCTCAAAAATCATAATGTCAAGTGTACAATGATATCCAAATATGTGAAGAGGTACATCATCAAAATGGTAGAAATCATCAATGTCCTCTGCAAAATATCAATGTATACATCATGTCTCAAATACATCAAAAGTGATCATAATGGAGCTATGTGCTACTCCCCCCAAACAATGTTGGCCCTGTGCCTTCTGCTACACCACTTGACGGTCCTGCCCCTGGATCTCTACAAGGTGGTCCAGTGACACCCCTACTAGTAGTCCTAGAATGACTACGAGAACTGGTAGACTAAGCATAACTGGCCCGATGCTTTGGAAGCATTGCCTCATGATATCGTCCCTTGTAATACTCTACCTCCCTGGCGAAGTGGCGTACCTCTCTGAGGTAATCAATTGTCAATGTACCCTTAGCCATTCTTTGTAGTCTCTCTGATAAGGCCTTTGAATGATCATACCACTGCCTCAGGCTATCTCTCTTGGCTGTGAGGGTGGCAATCTATGCTTGTGCCTATGGCTGAACCTGCACCTAGGTCTGAAGCTATGCCAATACTTGTGCCAGTTGACCCTATAAATTCTACACCTGGTTCTATAAGGTAGCTATCTATGTTTGTTGTTGTTGTGAAGGAAAAAAAATCTAAATATGTTACTAAGTTTAAACCACCAATGATCTCCTCCTCTAAGCCACTCGCATATCCAACATCGGTCCACTTCTACCATCACCTCCATCTCCTTCATCACCCCCACCCCCACCCCTGCCATCTCTGCCACCTCCACCATCTCCATTTCCATCATCTCCATCATCACTGCTCTCACCCTCCTCCACTCCCCCTCCATCTTAGTGCCTGATCATCATCTAATAAAGGTATTGCCTCATCTGAACTAAATATACTTGGGAAAAGATGTGAAAGTAAATAATGTGCATACTTGTATCTATGAAATCCTCTATAATCTTTGGATGGTACTCCCAAATAACTACATGTAACCCATGGTACTCCTCACACACTACATCATATGATAGGCAGGGTCCCCACTCTGGAATGTCTTATCGTCTATGTACATAAAGAGAAACTCCCTGGGGCATACCTTGTACTCACCCATACTAGATTGTAGTACTATCCCAAGAAGTAATATCTCTATCATGAATGGTGTCCTCCCAATCAAGTATCTGGAAGTTCACACATATGGCATCTCTATGTCGTCCTCTAGCCACTGCTCACAATCTAGGTAGGGCTTCCATGTCAGTATCAAAATCATCTAGAACCCTCTAACAGTACTGTAGTTTTCCTAGCTTATGCTAGACAACTAGAACTGTATATCAATGGACATAAGGCCTCGAAACTAGACATTGTCTCTCTGCCACTAGATGGGTGACAACTATGTGCTCCCATGCCCATATTTGCAGTAGTGTCACCCCCGCTGAAAAACTGGCCCCTCTAAGATAAACCATCTGGTGAAGATCATGGTACAAATGTGCTAGCATGTAGGAGCCCCAAGCATATATGTTCCCCTATGTGATCATGCTCTCTAATTTTTGACCCCAACCGACTGAGAGTCCCTTCAACCTGCATTCATGACATAAAAATCCTCCAATAAATCCAACAAGAACACATGGTAGTGTCACATATGCATCAACCATATCCCGCCATGGGATCTCATATCCACAAATCTGCTCATCCTCAAAAACTCTCCTCAATGCATCGGTTCCCCCTACTCCGAGGAATCATAGACAACCAACTTTCCAACCACATGAATCCTTAGGATATAGTAAACATCCTCTAGTGTCATTGTCATCTCACTAGTAGCTAAGTGGAAGGTGTTGTCATCACTGTGCCACCTCTCTGCCAAAGTGGTTAGAAGTCCCTTGTTAATCCTATGCTGGGGAATATCTATCAAAGAAGTCAATCTGCATCGTCCAATCACATCTAGATCAACTTGCACCAAATGAGGAATCAAATCACAGGTCCTAGGAAATAGCTCCCGAGACTGAAGGGTCCTTGATGGATCCTATCATCATAACATACCACAAATAAGAAATCTTGTCAATCAAAATCAATCAACCTATCAAACTAATCAACTCTGATGAAGATTTTGATTACATCTCATGAGTGTCTATCATTGATCCTAACCTATCATGAGGTCAATCATCATTATCCTATCATTGATCCTCACCTATCACGAGGTCAATCATCATCATCCTATCATCAAATCTCACCTATCATGAGATCAATCATCATCTAATATATTAACATCATCAAATCAACAGCTGACATGATCAACAATCATCAAAATAATGGAGTCTATTCCAAATTTCATCAATCTAGCCTAGATGCGCTGAAATAGTGTTTCTATGTACTAAAAACATAGATGAACCAAAACAAGGTCTCAAAGTGCTAAACCACTAGTTGTGCTAAAACATTTACCCAATGCGCTATTTCATTGTACCTATGCACTAAACCTATGGATGTGCAATCAAAATTCATCAATGCACTAAATCATCAGATCTATGCGTCAAAAACCTAATGTGCTAGAAAATTTATCAAATGCATTAAAACTTTCCCTACGTGTGTTATTTTACTATATGTGCTACAACTTTGCATGGATACACTAAAGATTTGACCCTATGCAAGTGCTAGAATAGTCTACCTATGTGCTAAAACACAAAAACTAAATTTCAAACATGAAAAAATGCACCAAAAATCAATTCAAAATTAACAAGGGGGTTTTTCAAGGAATGTAACAAAGGTCCATATGTGGTCGGATAGTTGTGACATCGCACATGCTCAAATCAGTGGGTCTGGATCAAAATCACCATCTTGCTCAATTTGCACTAGGTTGCTCTAATCTCCCAAAATGAAAATGACACAAATGACTTCTTTTTCACATATTTTTACCTTTTAAGGGGTAACTAAGTGGGATTAAAGTGGGATTGATTTATTTATTTTTAACCAGGGGTATTAATTCATCAATCAACCACCTGGTAGGTTCAATATTATTTTTTGAGAGATAAATCGTTGAGACATCCTAAAAATTTGAAAATCATTAGAAAATTTTCAAAAATGTCAAAAATCATAATAATTCAAGAAAAATCCTAAAAATTCATCGATTTATCTCCCAAGGGGGCATATATCCATCATCACTCAAAAATCAACATCTAGGGCATATCAATTTTTTTTTGTTAGCATCATCAACAATTTTTTCTTTGAAATAATGTGTAAAGACATCACTTCAAAGAGCCCAACAAAATGTATACACATAAAATTAGTCAAAATAATTAATTAGTTAAATACAAGGTATTTACTTAATAAACCTCTTATTTTTTCTACTTATAAATGAATTTTAACTTTATTTATATAGTTCACATTTTCTAATTCTTCTTATCTTAAATCATATTCCTCTAATCTTAATTAAATAAACATATTCAAATATTTTGTTTTATTTAATTAATATCTTCTTACTAAATTTGAATAATTCTAATTTGAATTTAGTCACATGTCTACAACTTTTCCTCTTGCCACCTCATCATGTGTCTCATGAATTTAAATATCCTTAATATTTAAATTGGAACTATCTTCAACAAATTCTGAAATAAAATTGAGACACTTGGCTCTCTTCCTCCATTTATTCTTTCTTACACTTGGCAAAGTGTTCTATTAAAGGGAACACTCTCCTTGGTTTCCTCTAACGTCATCCTCCACCCTTGATCTTTCCAGCTAAAATCCCGATTGTTGGTTGTTACCACATCAGAATATGCCTTGGAAATCCTATAAATACAACCTCATTCTATAGTATTTCATATCCCAACTTTGAGCAATCTTAGAATTATCATTAGAGCATCTTGAGCATTTAGCATATAGCATTTTAGCAATTGACATTTTAGAAGCATTTTAGTTTATAATCATGGCTTAGTTATTAGCTGCACTTTAATTATCATAGTAGTTTTTATACAACATTTACATCACAATATTTAGCATCATATCTTTATCACAACATCATTATCATAACATCACTCATCAATCATATAGTTTATTAATCATGTAGGAATAGATTTCTTGCAATTTCCAACATTCCATTCTTCGGGTTGTCATTCTAAAGGTCATAAGTGCACAAATAATCTAAGAGCCATTATGAGTTAACGAATCCTTGAAGATAGGAGACAATGGGATGAGTTTAGGGAATTTTCTTTGTTTCAATTTGATTAGTTTTGTGATTTGAATTCTCTAATACAATGTGTCATTGATTGTGTTGTATCTATTTCTTTTCCATTTACATATTTCAATACTTCACAATACACAAGGTATTTGTCTTCTATAGGTCGACTTACATAGACAGTTGCACGCTTCACCATTTCCACTTATTTCAAATGCTTCACATTCTAGAAACTCATATTGCGAAATAGACTTCCAATTGTTTCATCTCATTCTCAGTTGTTACCACATTATTCCATTCATTCCATTTATCATGAGTCGATGTTTGTTGTTTTCACTTGGTCAACTTACATCTTGTACATGTGGGCATTTTCTATTGTTTTGCTTCGAAAAAGTCTTGGTAGTGATATTTACACATTGAAAGTCATTGGATACTATGTGCTTTATATGGCGCTCTCCATATTCATATTAATTTTCACTTTATATGTTTTAAGCATCATTCAAATATATATGTGCTACTTACTTTAGCACTATAGTAAACATTAATAATATATATATTATATGACATATATACATATATATACATCATGAATTAACATGTATATAAGTATATATATTTATATATATATATACATAATTCACAAGTTAATAGAATTGTATCATTTGATATACGAATACACATATGTATTCTTATATTTCATATATAGTAATGTATGCATATATATACATATATATATATATATGTATATACTCATATACTATATATATGATCATACTTTGATATTTTAACACATATTAACACAAACATATCAATCGACGTATATACATGGAATATATATATGTCACCTTGTCCAATTGATATTCCCATGCATATGGGTAATCCATCCATGAGCATGCGTAGATATGTCTATCTACAT
>VDFB02000015.1:290940906-291028693 GCA_007258455.2 Sequoia sempervirens
CGTTGTCCCCTATTTTGTATGTGGCAAGTGGATTTACCTTTGTCAATGTAGTATGGCTGAAATACTTGTCAGAAATCTATCTTTTCATTAAACCCACATCATAAGGTTGGACTATGTAATTCACCCTGTAAAAAAATGCCTCCACTCCTAAGAAATCTAAGCAAGAACACCGAATTTGGGCCAAATAATCGGACGCTGTGAATAAGGTGATTTGTTGGGTAGAAATGTTCTGAATAATTAATCACAATATTTTATTTATTCTTTTAGTTTATTTTGATATGATTATTCTTAATGAGATGTTTAATATAAAAGTGACATTTTAATATAAGAGTTTCACAAATTGTTTTAATTTAACATATCACAAGAAGTGTTGCTTATAACAAATTTACCCTACTTTTTCACTGACTAGAGAGTACAAAGGATTAAAAAGATTTGCTCTACTTTTTCACTAAATAGATGCTCTGAATTATTCTTGTTATTTTAGCCGATTTTCCCCCTTCCACCTATATTTAGAAGGATTAATGAAGCCCTTCTTTAATATTTTTTAATGTGCAAACGGGTTCAACATCATCATCAAAGGAGCTGTTATATTTCCTTAAAACAATTATAGATCTTGAATCTTTAATTTGTTAACCGTTTACATAAAAAAATGAGTGAAACTAAACATTAATTATGATAAGTATAACATATATTACATAGATAAAGCTCAAATCCCAATTGCTACTGCAAGGCCTGCTTATATTTCTAGAAGAATAGTTGTTCTTAGAAATTTAATATAGTGCAACATAAGAGTTAAAAAAATTGGATTAGAATGTTGTTTCACTATTTAATTAATAGTTTTAGGTTTTCCTTTTTTTTGGTTTTTAAATGTTTTTTACAACATATATCTGGAAAAAAATACATATATTTATTATTAATTGATTTTTAGTATTTTTAAAAAATTGAATAATAGTGGAAATTTATATCATGCTTAAGAAACATGCTGCATCTTTATCATTATTTCATTTTGTTAATGAACATTTTAATTCTATAGTTGTATATAGTTATTTTTTAACAAATTTCACACTAAATCTTATGACTATGAAGATACTACTTTGATTATTTATTCCTAAATATTGATATATTATGAGGTCAAGTCCTTGTAAGGCTCATATAACCTCATAGTCTTCTATTGAATAGTCACATTCTAAAGTGAATTATACATAGATTTAAATTTCTATTAAACAACCATGTGAAGTTTAATTCAATCTAAATTTGTTTATTGCATCTATACATTATTAAAAAAATTAATTATATTTATTAACTAAAATTTATATTTTTAAAATAATAACAAAATATTAAATTAATTTTCTGTGTTATAATTAATAAAATTTAAATAATTTCCTATATTATTTAATAATTTAAAAGTCTTACACTTTTACTCTATAGTTGTATGAATACTGTTAAAGTTTTATTTCATTTAAAAATAGTCCACCAAAACAAAAAATCATAGAACCTCTTAGACTTATTTAAAAGGTTAATAGTAAATTTTAACAATTCGTAAAAACTAAAAACCAAGAACCATCAAAGAAATTTTAGTTTTTACATATTTCATAATAATTTATTATAATTACAAACTAATATTATATTAATTTATTATCTAATTAATCTATATAAAGTTTATTTAATTTTTACATGATTAAAATTATTTTATTTCATTTATTTAAAAAATTTAATTTATAATTTTATATATTTTGAAATATATATATGAATTGTATGATAATATTTTCCACTTCATTTAAAATCCTTAGTCATTTTGTAAATATAACTATTTTGTTTATTTCAAATTGTCAAATCAATCAATATATTTAGTCAATAGGCTTTTTTATGATAATTACAAAATAATATAATTTTAATTTATTATATAATATTGTAATTACAAAATACTATTCATAATACTTTAATGTGATTACAAAATAATATTATATTAATTAATTATATAATATTAAAGAAAATTATAGTTTCGCTCTCCAATTGTATGAATATGTTAAAGTTTTTATTGATTTAAAAATAGTCCATCAAAAAAAAAATCATAGAACATTTTAGACTTATTTATGCTTGTAGTTTGGGTCTTAGTCAATACCTATGCCCTTGTTAATGACAATTGTTTTTTAATATTAGTATCGCTATTCATAATAATTTATTATAATTACAAAATAATATTATATTAATTTATTATATAATATTAAAGAAAATTACACTTTCACTCTCCATTTGTATGAATACGTTAAAGTTTTTATTCATTTAAAAATAGTCCATCAAAAAATAAAATTCATAGAACATTTTAGACTTATTTATGCTTGTAGTTTGGGTCTTAGTCAATACCTATGCCCTTGTTAATGACAATTGTTTTTAATATTAGTATCGCTATTTTGAATTATAGTTTCAGGATATGGCTAATGCACGAGCACTTGAAGATGTTATTACTATTTCAAGCAGTGGTTCTACTTCCAATACACCCTCACCACAAACCCATGAGTTACCTCTATCAGCAACTGACTCAACATCTGTGGATTGGTTGGGTTTCCCTCACCACAATGTTGATGCTTTTTCAAACAATGTCTTGACAAGTTGTGAAATTTTTGAAGAAGCTATGCAAACAAGCCAAGATTTAAGCGATGTGGAGGATCATGAAGTTGAATTGGTGCAAGAAGTTGTCCAAAAATTTCATGCGACCTATGAAGCTCTTGAGCTATTTTATGGTTTCCTGCGTGAATTGAAGTATTGTCAATATTATGGAGTGGCCAATGCATTTGAACTAAAGCGTGAATTCCAAGATTTATTGAGTGATATATGGTCTAAGAAGTTCAACTAACTTCTTGGAAGTTAGTTACTTTTTCAATATGTCGATCAAGATTACTAGTATGATACAAATTAGATGTTTTTGTGAAACTAAATGAAGATGTCAAAATAGCTATATGTGGAGCGAAATGGATTTAGTGGTCGACCTTATATTTGAACCCTTAGTTGTTATATATTATGTTTACATTGTAATGTCATTGTACATATTGATCTTTATAGTTCTAATTTTAATGAATAGAACTTATTGTAATATTTGTGTCCCCTTATTTTGAATATTATCTTGAACTATAACCTTAAGTCTACCAAATATATATTGGAATGCTACTCAAAATGATGATATATTTGATCATCATTGTAAATATTCACTCTTGCAACACTTAGCTATGTGAAGTATCATAGTCATATGTATGCTTCTTTCAAACCCTTTGATATATTCAATGTTGAATATAGTTATATATTATGTTTACATTGTAGCACCATTGTGCATATTGATCTTCATAGCACTAATTTTATTGAATAGATCTTATAGTACATATTAAGGAAAAATATTGCTCCTCACAATTTTTTTTGTTTGTTTTGAAAATGATGTACTCCACTTGTGTATTCTTATGCTCAACATTATGTTGAGGTCTATGTTTTCTAAAACAAGAACATCCGCCAATTGTATGCAAACACTATCTTACACGTAATATAATTTTGCAGGGTTAGTCAACTTCCATAGACCATGCTACAATATTAACCACAGATGCAATTAAACTTATCCATGATGGGAATGAAGGGTTCAAACCTAATGTGCAAATTTTGTCTATTTCAAACTTCGGCCATGGCCATGAATGTAACAACCGCTACAAGGTAGAAATATCTGATGGGGCCTACAAACAAAAAGCATCTTTACCTCAGAAGTACAATCATTACATAGAATCTGGTGAAATTACAGTTGGATCCATAATACGAATGACAAAATATAATTGCCCCAGACCAAGCAGGTCTCGGTGAGTAAAGGAATCCAAAATTTCCCATAACAAAATCATTATTAACTTTTTAGCTTCTTCCTTGTATTAGTAATTCTTACTCTTGTCTTCCAAATGTATAGGTGGATTGTCATTGTGAACCTTGAGATTGTTTCTACAAACCAGGCTATAATCAGTCATCCTACTTCACTTTATATGGAACCAGAGCACCATATAGAATAGGAAATGGAAAAATCTTCAGAGCCACATGCAGAGCCTGATACAATTAGCGCTGCTAGAGTATCAACTCATGTGAGAAGATTATTTGGTGTGAATCCTTCTAGGAGTAGAATGGAAGCACCAGTCACAATTACGCCTATTAAAAGTTTGAATCCTTTTCAACCAAGATGGACTGTTAAAGGTCGCGTGACTGCCAAAAAGGATATCCGCAGGTACAATACCCAAAAAGGTACTGGTCAAGTTTTCACCTTTGACATCATTGACAGAGAAGGGACTGAAACACGTGTGACTTGTTTCAATGAAGTTGTTGATCTTCATTATCAAAATATTACTGTTGGAAAAACCTATACATTTTCTGGTGGTGCAGTAAAGGTTGCTAATAAGCTTTACAATAGGTTAAATAGTGGGCTAGAAATTTCCTTGTCGGTAGAGTCAAAGGTCACTCTTTGTGAAGATGACAATTCTATTCCAAAACACGTATTCTCATTTACACCTATCAGTGAACTTGCAAAGAAGAGTAGCAACTCAACTACTGATGTTATTGGAGTTGTCACTTGTGTTAGCCCAAGCTCCACAGTTAGGAGAAGAGATGGGACAGAGGTCCTAAGGCGCACAATATCCTTGTTGGACATGACTGGGGCAACTATAGATATCACTCTATGGGGCACGATGGCAGAGAAGGAAGGTGGTCATCTTCAAGACAAGTATCACCTACAAGAAACAACTATTCTCGCTATTAAAAATGGACGAGTTTGCGAGTACAATGGAAAGGTGTTGAGTACATCAAGCAATACAAATTTATTTATAGACCTTGACATACAAGAGACACAACAACTACAAACTTGGTTCAAACAAAGTGGGGCTAATATTCTATCACCTTCAACAAAGTTTAGCAGCCCATCTATGCCTGACACTACAATAACAATCAGGGATGTTCAAGAACAAATTCCTCATAGAGTGCACCATCTCCAATGTACAATAAATGCAACATTGTTGTTCATCAAATCTGAATCATTCTGCTATCCGGTGTGCCCTAATGAATTATCAGGAAAACAGTGCAAGAAAAGATTGGTGCAGACTGAAGATGAAAAGTGGTTTTGCTCAAAGTGTCACGTAGCATGTACCTCTTGTAATTATAGGTACATACTACAAATAAGGTTACAGGACCACACATATATGCTATGGGCAGTTGCATTCGACGAAGCAGCAACAGAACTCATGGGAATGTCTGCGGAAAAGCTATACTCTCTACAGTTTGAGGATGACATAGAAAGGGATACTCAACAGGTAATTAGAGATGTGTTGAACAAAAAATACTTGTTCACTTTGACATGTAGAAATGAAACATACAATAATGAAGAACGCTTGAAGGCAACTATCACAAAGGTTGAGCAAGTTGACTTCACTGCAGAGAGCAACATCTTACTTTCCAAGATCAAAGAAATGTGTAGTGACTCTTATAAAATTATAGTTGATCTAAGCTGCTAAGTTTACATTTTCCAACACATGTCTTGTATATGACTCTTATAAATTATAGTTGATAGTTTTGTTCAAGCAAAAGAATGTATTCAAATATCCAACCACATGTGTCACGTCTACCTACAAATAGAAATATATAAGTTGCTAAGTTTACATTTCCCAACCCATGTCATGTATATGACTCTTATAAAATTATATTTCTACTCCCTTCAATATTGTGTGTTTCAATTATAACTGTAACAATAATATCTCAATAAAACAAATGTAACAATGTGTATTTATTTGCTTATGTCTATATATATGTGGAGTCTACTTCTTCTAGTATTGTAGCACTCACTTACTTTGACATGATGTAATCTACAACTATCTTAAAACTACACTTTAATAGATATTAGTTCTAAAAATTATGACTTGAATATGTAATTTTTTTATTTTTTGTTTTTTGTTTTAACATATGTACATATATGAATTTTAAGCATTCTTCTTTTAGCATTGTAAGCTTTAGATATGTTGTGTTCATCCCACGTATAGTTGTTTGAGTATGTTTATGCTTCTCTTATTACTAATTCAGCCTTGCATTCCCACTGTATAGATGGAGGACCCCTCCCCCGAAACAAGTCAAGCTAGCTTGAAATAAGTAGAGATTAGAAGACAATAGACCCGAAAAAGAAATCAAGATTACTATGCTAGGCATAAAGAAGCAATTTCCACCCGAAGACAGATAAAAAAGTTGCACCCCATCCATATCAACCCCCGTCAAACAGAAGCACAGAGACTACGAGATCATGAGAGAAACCGTGATTACTATGCTCATGATAGAGAGGAAATAACTACAAAGAAACACATTAAACATTTGGAGAAACAAGCATGGCAAGCTCAACATATGCAAATAGAACAAGACCTAGAAGATCGAACATCATTCAACACAACTACTAGCTTCATAAAAAAAATGAAAATATTTCGACAAAAGATAGATGCACTTTCCAATAGGAAAACATGCATTATATGCAAGGAAAACTACCCAGGGATGATTCTTCATTCATCCGACCCTCATGCTACTTGCAAAAGATGTTTCAATGAGAGAGGTATACATCGATTCTCCTCACTCAACAACATGGACCCAAGAGAACAACCTGATGTGCTGAGAAGACTGACCCAAGTGGAGGAAGTGCTCATTGTTAGAGTTAACCTAGTACTACAAGTAGCCCATGCACCTGGAGGGTAATATAAATATAGTAGTCACACAATTAGCTTCCCACAAGATATCAAAAACATTGCAAAAGTTCTCCCTCGAAGGATAGAAGACTTGGATGTGCTCATAGTTCTAAGACTGCATACAGAAGGCCATTTCTATGATTGTTATGTAAGTAGACTTCACATCAGAGATGCATTACAATACAAAGTGAAATATGACCCATACTATAATGATGTTTCCATAAGTGTTGATGGTTTGGCTCAAATTCCTGAAGTTAGCATGGATATTTCAAGCATGTTGCACACCATTGAAACTAACGAATGTGCAGGGGTGCCAAATAATTGGAACACCATTGATGAAGATGAAATTGAGGATAGTAGTACACACATCATCATTCATGGCTAAGTTTCCAAATAGACATCGTGAACTAGAAATTATTAAGCAAGCACTAGACCTTGAGGACAACACAAATAGCACTATAGATTGGCCTGAAATGAACTCATCACCAATAAATGAATAC
Organism: Sequoia sempervirens; assembly: GCA_007258455.2. Lineage (NCBI taxonomy): Eukaryota > Viridiplantae > Streptophyta > Pinopsida > Cupressales > Cupressaceae > Sequoia > Sequoia sempervirens. Next base: position 290,948,132 of record VDFB02000015.1, read on the forward strand.
AATACTGAAGGCTTGCTTGATATGGCATTTCCAACCCTCTTCCCCAATGGGGTTGCACTACAAATGCAACCGCGGATTAGGGAAGTCTGAATGCATGAGTATGCACTACACTTGATAAGGTTCCATGACCAGAGGTTTGGAAGGCATCCAAGGTTTCGATATTTTATGTTCAATCTTATGTTGCGACATTGTAGCCAAGGGCTTGCAGCAATTTTCATTAAAAAAAATGTAGAAGAAAACATCCGACAACTATTGAAAGCCTTCGTGCACACTTGAAAAGCCTCCCTGACACACAATTAGCTGAAGAACTCATGCACTTTGGCTCTTCAATGCGAGGCACAAGACCATATTGGAACAAGAGTCGTTATGAGCTAACCAATATGATTAACCAAATAGGGTCTCCCACTCTATTTTTCACATTGAGTGCAGCAGACACAAAGTGGCCGGACCTACAATGATTGCTTTCAAATGACACAACAATGGAGATGCAGACAAATAAACAACGTCTTGACAATGTAATCAATAACCCCCACACCACATCATTATATCTCCACCAACGATTTACAATCTTCCATGAAGAGGTCATCCAAAAGCTTTTTGGTGTAAAAGATTATTGGTATAGATATGAATGGCAGCATCGAGGAACTGCACATGTGCATGGATTCCTTTGGCTTGAAAATGCACCAGACATGGATAAACTTGATTGGGAGAACAACACAAAAGTTGAACAGGCAAGGAAATTCTTCGACAGGTATGTAAGTGCTTGGAACCCTCATCCTGCTTCACATAGAAACAACCTTGTCTATCATCCCCAACACGATGACCCATGCTTGCTAGACACAGCTCAGATATTAGCTATAGATCCCTCTCATGACTATGAGGAGATAATCAACCATGTACAGAGGCACACAAAATGCAGAGAGGGCACATGCTTATGCAAAAAGGGGAAACAACTACAATTTCGATACAAAGCTCCATGGAAAGAACAAGTTGTATCTACCTTGTCATGTGATGATAATGGAAAAAAAGAATATGGACCTGCAAGGAATGATGATAGGATAAACATACACAATCCAGAAATGCTTTCGATATGGAGAGCCAACATAGATTGCCAACCAGTTATCTCATGAGCACTTGTACTAAAATACATTACAAAGTATGCATCAAAAGCATAAAGAACATCTGAGTCTTGTATTGATATGTTATCAAGAATATTTGCATGCCAGAGAACAAATGACCCAGCTATCACAGCATATCAAAAATTTATGACAGAGCTAGTTGCAGAGCGTGATATAGGAGCACAAGAAACAGTCATATGCTTCAAAAATTGCTGCTTGTTGTTTGTAATAGGCCATTCACATCTTTGAATGTTGGCCGAAAAGTGTTCCAATGAATAACAAGACAACCAGATGAAATACACCTCCACACGAGCTACCTGCATTCCTACATTAATCGGCCTCAAGAAATGGAAACAATAACGCTACTCGAATCTACAAGATCTTTCTCCTATTTTGCAAGGCACAAAGGATGAAAATGGAAAGAGAGAGAGGTAAAAGTGATAGTTAATGTTTTCCCAAAGTTCTATACCATCCCAAATGAGGATGCAGACAACTTTGAAACTGTTTTGCTAGAGCGAGCTACTATTATACAAACATTTTCGAAGCATAGAAGGCGAGGTAGGACTTGCTAAGGATACAATAATTGCAAATTGGAAGCAAATGTAAGCAACCAAATATGATGTATGGCATGTTAATAGCACAATCAAAATAGAAGCAACCACTGAAGAAGAAGATGAGAGCGATACAGAGATTGCCACAAGGGACACAACAGAACTTAATGAATGGGAATTGTTTTCACAGATGGGTCCCTTAAACAATGTCGGCCTAAATGAACTTGAGATGCTTGGTAGGCATGAGTTTGACAACAACAATAGATGGGATCAACTACCAGTACCCCAAGATCTTCATGAAATTGCCATCCACTTCATCCCAATGAAAAAGGCATGTAGCCAAGAAGACTCTATGGTAAGCAACTTGGATGTGCCAGAGTATACACTATCATCGCAACAAAAACTAGCACTCACAATTATCATTGACCATAGTAAATGCTCCTTAGAAAAACCGTTGCACATGATTGTTCAAGGAATAGCAGGCACAGGAAAATCATACCTAATTTCTTGCATAAGAAAAGCTCTCACAAGTAAGAGCCCACAACAAAAAAGTGAGCTACTCACATTAGCTCCTACAGGGGTGGCTGCATTTAATATACATGCATCAACTATACATTCAATGCTCTGGATCCCTATTAAAGACATGCACCCACTACAAGGATAGGCATTAACAACATTTCAAGAAGATATGAAATATATAAGATATATTTTGATTGATGAGATGAGCTTCATAGGTCCAAAGTTGCTACTAAAAATAGACAGAAGGCTACATGAGGCTTGCCCACACCGACAGCATCTACACTTTGGTGGAGTGTCTATAATATTAATTGGTGACCTCGCCCAACTTCCACCTGTGATGGACAAACCTATGTACATAGCACACTCAACTGCAAAAACATTGTGGAACCAATTTACAACTATTGTCACCTTACAAACAGTCTTTCGTCATCAAGGTGAGACTCCATCACAACAAAGATTTCGTCAAGTATTGCAAAACATATGGAATGCATAAGCAACAAAAGCAGATTGGCAACTCTTAATGATGCGCACAGACAAGCAACTCACATCAAGAGAAAAAGAAGAGTTCGATAGCTCAATGCACTTGTTTGCTACCAATGATTTAGTTAGACTACACAACAGAAGAATGTTAAAATCATTGAATTGTCCAATTGCAATCAGCGCTGCGACAAGTACCAAGCATGGAATAGATAGTGCAACTGATGATGAATAGCTTGAAAAAGAAGTATTGCTTTGTAAAGGGCAATGCATCATGCTCACATCCAACATATGGACATAAGCAGGCCTTGTGAATGGAGCTCTTGGCGAAGTTGTTGAAATCATTTACAGCCCTAGTTCCAAACCACCAGATGTTCCCATGTATGTTGTTACAAGGTTCGATAGCTACAGTGGACCCCCATGGAATGACCATGACCCTAAGAGCATACCAATCATACCTGTTTCCTTGGGCAATAGAAGGCAGATACCACTTACGATGGCGTGGGCTATTACCATACACAAAGCTCAAGGACTAACATTGCAAAAGGCAACAATTGATATTGGTAAAATAGATAGGAAGGGGCTAACATTTATAGCCATATCTAGAGTTAAATCATTAAATGATCTTCGCATTCAACCACCATTCTCTTTTGAAAGATATTCCAAAATGCAAACCAATCCATTTGCAATCATAAGGAAGTGAGAGGAGGCACGCTTACAACAACTATGTCTCTCCTAAAACAAGGTATGCAACTCTCCTCCCTATCCATTTGATATCTCTCCCCAATTCCCATGGTGCTTAAAATTGCTTCTACAACTTGACTTCATCAACGCCTATTCTACGCACCTAACCACCCCATTCCTTTTGTTGTATAGGTCTTCAAGACAAATCGCATAGACCACATAAGCTCATCCCCAAAAAAAATTGCACCGCTCCTACATGTTCATAATATAATACCAAAGTGTATCAGCCTATCGACGTAACCATTACACCTCATTGGGGTGCAAGTGCTAGTCATAGTTGTTGTTTGGGCATTATTATCTAAAAATCAAACTGAGTTCTATATGAGAAGTAGCATTTAGATGAGAGAGCACCCAAAGGTGGAGCTCCTAACACCAAAAGAAAAATGGCCAAGAATCTGATAAGTTAAAAAAACTAATACTCATACAAGATGCTATTAGATCAGTATTTGAAGAGACAAAAGGTATGAGTGGGTATGAATTTTCTCTCAGCTCTCTTTGGTCTACCCAATTTTGGGAGGAATTATAGTTATAGTAGGGGTGGAGCCTTGATTAATCCTTTGGTGAGAACTATACTATTCCCCGTCGGCACCCGAGACGACGATATATGAATCTTCCTTGGCTCCCCGAACAGGGCAAGGAGTTTGTTTGTGTTATGGTCCCTGTTGGAGAATTCCCTGCTGCTTCTGATAGTTGACCTTGTAATGAGCCTGTTTGATTAATAAATAAGCCAATGATATCATAATAGTCAATAAAGGGCTCAGGAAAAAGATCTAAACAAGGTGTACTGTGGAACAAGTCAAAATTTCTTGCATCAAAGTGCATTTACAATTTAGAACATTACTATGAAACATCATAATAAAGCAATAAGGGTCAATCATGTCTGTAAGGAACCTATAATGCAAACATAATTGATGGTAGATTAATTTTAGATCACCATGTATTTTTTCATGTTAAACTATATAAGAATATTCCCATGTGCTGCAATGCACTTGACACGTAAAAATAGTTTAACTATGCAGTATCATTTCAAACCCTCATCAACTAAATCTGCATGGTTGCATGTTCCAGAGTGCTTCATTAATTCAAATATTTTGAGACCATCCTTGCAAAATCCATGTTGTACATATCCTACAATCATTGCATTCCATGATATGGCATCTCTTTGGGAAATTTTGTCAAATAGGCTCACATGCCTTTGCATGCATGTCCACTAGGGCAGTTGCAACTGCAACATTTGATAAAATTCCTTTTTTTCTTTATGCTTTGATGGATGTACATATCTTGTTCCAATGCTCTTATTTAGGAGTAGGCGCAGAGATTGCTGGAAAAAGTTGTGGAGTTTGGCTTTACACCTACCAATTACATTTGCTTGAAAATTTCTAAAGCTTTTTAAAAAAATTTCCATTTTATGCGGGCATAAAGATTGCTAGAAAAAGTTGTGGTTTGTTGCTTTACACCGCCAATTACATTTGCTTGAAAATTTCTAAAGCTTTTAAAAATCCATTTTATTATATCCCTGCAATCATTGCATTCCATGAGATTACCTCTTTTAAGGAAATCACATCAAGCAGTTCCGCGTTTTTTCTATGCTTCCACATTTTGCATACATGTCTAGTAGAGCATTTTCAACTACAACATATTAAAAATGATTCTTCCATGATGCTTTGATGGATGTGCATACCTTATTCCAAATCTCCCATTTGGCCAGGAGGGAGGATATTGGAAGGTTGTGGGTGGCTTTACACCTACCAATTGCATTTGCTTGAAACTTTCTAAAGCCTTTTCAACAAATCCATTTTGTACGTATGCTGCAATCATTGCAGTCCATGAGATGACATTTTTTTTAGGTATTCTGTCAAACAGTTCACAACCTAATATTTAAAGTGTTAAATAAGGGTTATTGCATCAAAGTACATTTACAATTTAGAACATTACTATGAAACATTACATTGACTGATTTCATTTTATTTTTTCTTGTTACAGATCACTTTAATGAAAATGTTGAAGATGCCCATATGCACTTCTAGCAAAGGCTCAGCCAAATCAAATCTTGGACAACTTTGGTCCTACTGGATGATGTCTGATAAAAAGCATCACCTTCAAAAACTGTGTTGGCAAATGGATGAACAGTTTCTCATTTCACTACCCCATCTACTGAGTGCAACTATGATTTAGGCATCTTCCTTGCAATGCAAACTATGATTTAGGAATTTCCCTTGCAATAAATTATTATGATTAATCATTTCCATTATGGTCATACCCATCAAAAGAATATCCACCAACATTTATGGAAAATTGGGTGAAAATCATTGAAGTTTTTTTGATAAAGCTATGCAAATTTGAAGTGTTTTTTGGGTGTACAAATATTTTTCTGCATGTTTGAAGGTTTTTGAATTGTTGTGTATTGCTGCAGATTTAATATATTTACACACTATCCTTTATTAGTTTATTATTCAGATTTGGAATTCAGAGTTTGGCATTCAACTTTTCGATGGTTGCTTGGATTGTCATTTATGGCTATCAATTGCTATTCCCATTTTCAAATAGACACATTTAACAAATATTTTTCCCTATATTATCTTCGGCATACCCATTGCAGCCCAAGGTGCGATTGATAGTTATATTCAATAGGAAGTGCAAGGTGCCGGATAAAGCTTGGCATGAACACCAATATCCATAAACATTGGACATGATTTACTCTGCCACATTGCTGTTGCTTTATCGAACCTCATCCCCAGAGTTTTTGAAAGAACTAAGAATGTTACATAATTTGGAAAAAAATGGTTCTACAAGGAAGCTTGACTAATAAGCCCATCGTTGATGGGAATTCCTTATCAGAATCCCTTGGAAAAATCAGTAGTCTTTAAAATTTAGTTTTAGTAAATTGTGAATTAAATGGGGATCTGTCTTTGAGCAGTAGCGGATATCCAGAAAGTGAGTCTACCACAGGTATACATACTAAGCTTATAAGCGTAGGTATTCATGATGTAAATTTGGCATCCAAGGTCTTAGAGTATTGACCTATCCTTAAATATATTGCCCTTGTTTCCCTAAAAAATTGATTGTTAAAAAGCTTTTTAGGGAGTTTCTAATTAATTATAATTCGATTAATGGTAAATATGCTATCCCTTTAATGGTAAAAGCCTCCAAAATCTCACTTATCATTCAAAAGTTAAATAGATATTGATTTTCCAACTAGAAAGGAACATTCTATTTTCATTTGCAATATTTTTTGTTAATTTGAAGGAAACATTCTTTCTTTCTTTTGAATTTAATAATTTATTTTCTTGGCAAGTCTACCTATTTGGTACATGTGTAATATTAGAGGTAAGAAAGAGACTAAGAGTTGTTGTTTCTCATAGTTTGCAAGGGGATCTGATGCTTTGAAATGAGACTTACATTGCATAATTATTCCAAATTTTAAGTAGGAACCATGCTAGAACAAACTTTTGTTTGTTAGCCTTTATGTAACTCATCTGTAATATCTGTGAATTGGGCAAGAATTTGACGAAGATGATTTTTCTCATAGCAACACTATCCAAATGCTTTTTCCAAATGGAAATTTCCTATCTTTTTGTTTTCATTTATTGAACCTTAAACTCAAGGGAAACTGCTTGTCCTTGACTTGTAGTTTGGTTTCTTTGTGGATTGCAATGTTTTAATTAATTACATTGTCTACTTTTTGGTACATGTGTAATACTAGAGGTAAGAAAGAGTTGTTGTTTCCATTTATCCCTTTGACATCTATTTATTTATTCTCCATTTCTTCCTTCATGATATTCTTGGATCAATTTTTATGAGACAGTTGACAAGATCTAAAAGTAGAGGCATTTTTTAATATTGTGAAATATTGCATCCAATCTAACATTATTCTTTGTACCATTTTAGGTTTTTTTAGGAAATTTTTTTAAAAAAATTTATTTCCTTTCAATACAGTTCATTAATTACAATAATGCTTTCTATTCCCAATATCAATTGTTTTTCTTTCTTTCAATTTAAATTTTTTCTAGTGTTTCATTAAACTATATGGAATGCTCTATAGGTTTTGAGAACTAATATTGTATTTTACTTGTTTGGAAATTTGCACAGCTTTAGTGAATGCTCAGCTGATATTTATATTCAATAGGAAGTGCAAGGTGTCAGATAAAGCTTGGAATGAACACCAGTATCCATAGACATTGGACATGATTTACTCTACCACATTGCTGCTGCTTTATCGAACCTCATCCACAGAGTTTCCAAAAGAACTAAGAATGTTATATAATTTGGAAAAAGTGGTCCTACAAGGAAGCTTGACTAATAAGCCCATCGTTGATGGGAAGTCCTTATCAGGATCCCTTGGAAAACTCAGTAGTCTTTAAAATTTAGTTTTTGTAAATTGTGAATTAAATGGGGATCTGTCTTTGAGTAGTAGTGGATATCTAGAAAGTGAGTCTACCATAGGTATATGCACTAAGCTTAAAAGCGTAGGTATTCATGATGTAAATTTGGCATCTAAGGTCTTAGAGTATTGGCCTTGCCTTAAATATATTGCCCTTGTTTCCGTAAAAAAATGATTGGTAAAAGCTTTTTAGGGAGTTTCTAATTAATTGTAATTTGATTAATGGTAAATCTGCTATCCCTTTAATGGTAAAAGCCTCCAAAATATCACTTATCATGCAAAAGTTAAATGGATATATTGATTTTCCAACTAGAAAGGAACATTCTATTTTCATTTGCAATATTTTTTGTTAATTTGAGGGCAACATTCTTTCTTTCATTTGAATTTAATAATTTATTTTCTTGGGAACAAATCTAGATTTATCTAAGTTTATTTCATTCCTTTATATAACACTGATTATTAATTATTTAATCTAATCACATAAAACTAGAATTTTTAGCACATGATTTAACTCTTTAACTCCATCCCTTTATTTTACAAAATAATATGAGCATTTTGATATTTATCTCTTCATAATTGTTTTTAAAGAAAAACTTTCAATAATTTGAGCATGTGAGTTGGCTTGTCAATTTTCATTGTTTATTGAAAACTGTTGTATTAAATATCATAATATTCAAACTAATTAAAGCTTCAACAACGATCTGTGGGTACCCACTACTACTTCAACCCACTGGACGGAAATTGCACTTGATCTGCCCTAATGTACCACCCCATCTAGAGACTCGTCATCAAATTGGAAACACGGGCCTATTCTTAAAAATGTTCTACATGATTTATTTATTATTGTAAAATTATATTTCCAAGTGTTGAAACATAACATGAAGTATAATAATATGAACATGAACATATCTATTACATCATTTCCCTATTCTTAAAGATGTTGTACATGAATTATTTATTAATGTAAAATTATATTTCAAGTGTTCAGAATGTATTTCTCAATGCTCATCTATATATGTGTAAAGCAAAAAAAAAAATCTAAGATAATCTTAGTAAACATACTTTTAAATTAACTCAATTAGTTTTATTTATAAGAGTGTAATAGAATATTTAAATGTTAAAAACTAACAAAAACTTTGGAACATGCTTCATGCAACATATAACTCAAAACATGTATTTTAATTTAAGTGACTAATATAAACACCAATCATCATGATCATTGCACCTCCTTTCGATGAAACTGCTAGTTATTATTTGTATAAAAATATTAAGTTTATTTAGGAAATATTTATAAAATATATATTTGATTTTTTAGTATATTTTTAAAGATTAAATTTTAAATATAATAGATTTTCTTTTAGTATGGTGTGCATTACTTTTTAAAATTAATGTGATGGATTTTTTAATTTTTTTTTTGATTGGTGAATACAAATTTTTTAGCTTGGTCTGAATAGGTGAGGCTACAAACATGAGACCTTGTCCCCTACATGAATGCATGGGAATGGTCCAAAATTGTGAGCATTGGTAGCCCAACGGGGGCACAAATCCCACAAATAGACCAACCCAATGAGGGTTTGGAGCACAATGACATAATCATGAATTCCCATTGGGAGCGCTAAGTCTCATGGAATGAATGCCAACAACATCAATGATAAGGTACAAGCTTATGGGCACATTGGATTAGCGAAGGCATACTGCTTGTGATCACAATGCCCCAAGGAGGTTTGAACCTTGTGGAAACAACAATAATGCCACACCATAACCATTGCACTATGAGATGAACTCCATTAATGTAATGGACTTATTCATCAAAGAAAAAAAAGTAAAATTCAAGTTATATATAAAAACCATTATTTGTATTTACTTTGATTCAAATGAAATAAATATTTTAATGGGTTATTGTAAGAGATAATAATGTATATATTATGCACCCTACATTTAAGTTTTATATCACTTTGAGCACATATCATAAAATACAATTATAATACTTAATTTAATCAATTTGGTGCCTATAATAATTCCTACTCATAGCTCAATCTAACAAAAGATTCCCATTATTAACCATATTAATATGGATTAATTCACATCCCTAAATTATCTAACACCTTGGACTAGTCCACCACATTCAAATCTCAAACCCTACCCTCTAAAGCTAGTCCTTCTAGAAACTAGTCATTAAATAGTTAGGTCATAAAATAAAAATATCAACTTAAGCATCTCTGGACATGTATTTTAAACATGAGAGAATTCCCATAGCTTGTACATGTGTATGGAAACAATAAGTGGACTAACATATATAAATGTAAATCCACTTTCATCTTTTGGTACATGTGTAAGATTGTTTCTATTTGCTTAAGTGAGGTCTTGAAGGCCTAGTTGCAAAAAGGATATACATGATCTTAGTGATAAATTTAGAGGTTCATACTAAATTGGGTGTGACTACTAATGGCCTAATTGTTACCAAATATTTCTCCTTAATTATTTCATGTAAAGATATTAGGGAACATCCCCATTTTCCTAGAAAAGCCTAAAGACGAAGAAGAGTTGCCCACTCTTATGCATTGCCCCATTGTTGCTACAATCCAATCATGAATTTAGTCTATCAACCTAATTTGACCTTCCATAGGCTTTAGTTCTAACCTTGTACTTTTGGAATAATATTGAAAGCCAACAAAATGATACTAGCATCATAGAGACTTCATGGATTCTTATTGCAATTCCATATGCCATGTAATCATTAAAGACTCTATTAGAGATAACCAGCGTATAATTTTACCATTGCAGATCAAGTTATACTTCAATTTTTTCTTCTTTGGAGAGATGGTGATTCTACTATCCTAAATTGAACTGTTCATGCTACTACAATCACATGGCTACTATGATTTATTGATGCATGCATGATTGGAATTGTTGACATGGTGTGATGGTAGAAGATCTTATTATAGAAACCGAATTTATTATAGGACATAATAGGATGTACCATGATATAGAAGACCCTTATGCCATGTAGCTAATATCTATTTTGTAAGAAAAAATTATCCAAGTAAGCAAATAAAAGGATGCATTATGGTATGGAAGACCAAATGATGGTTCAATACTTAATCCATTGGTATGAACATAATGGCATAACTGAGTACTCTCATTGGGGAAAATCACCAATGGAGTATGTAAAGGAATCCTCATTGGACTAATTAGCAAGGGAATAACAAGCACTCACATTGTGAAAATCCACCAATGAAGGAAACCACCAAGCAAAAAAACATCGAATGAGGCATGACAACAAATGCAATAATTTCTCAATAGAAAATTTGAACATGATTCTAAATGATCCAAAATGAGAATTCATGAAGGATACTTCAAATAAACCACTCCAATTTATTCAATTTCACATTAAAATTCAAATTTTCTAACTATTTTTCAATGCCAAAAACTAGGAACTTTACAAATCACCACTAAAATTTTACTAAAATTTGAAGATTTACAAATTAAAATTCTAAAGACACCCTTTGGTGAAAAATATTCCCAACACCCCTTTTAATCTATAAAATAATAATTTTGCACACTTCCCAAAAATTTGGGCATAATAACAACGTTTTGGATAAGTTCTCAAAAATTTAACACAACAATTAGTACTCCATCTAAATATATGAAATAAAAGATGTTGGGTGGTTGTAACACTCCACCAATTCATTTGCAACCTTTCAAATTGAAAACCAACAATCAACGGGAGAAAAATTAGAAACTTACCTCATTTTTTATCTAAAATTTGAAATGAGAAGAACACCAAACATAACCCATGAATACATGAATCCATGCATGAGTATAATCTACTACCAATTCCTATCTAGATGCAACTAACCTCACTCAATTTTCCCTCCAATTTCTCACCCAATCACAAAAATAAAGAATTTTGAGAGAAGAGGGTTTTTCCTCTCCAAATTCCTCACAAATAAAATATGAAAAAATAAAATAAAATTTCAATTTCCTTTTAACCCCATTTTCCTTTCCAAATAATCACATTTAATTCCCGATTCTACCCAACTTAGAATAAGACATTTAAATACAATCCAATTTTCTATTCCACACTCAATTTATGACTTAAGTCTATATAAGCCTATTTTCACATTACTTGGAGAAATCAAGATTCAAATCAATTAAAATTAATATAAATTATATTTTCGTTCTTCAATTTGAAACTCCAAAAATGACCTCAAATCTTGATAATCAATTAAATTTATTCCCCAATTATCATTCAACATATAAATTCAGTATTAAATCCATATAAGCATTTAACTAAATTAAATTGTAGAAATAGGAAATTATTTAAGAAGACATCAACCACACATTCATGGGACATCCACAAGAAGGGTTACAGTATCCAAAATAATACCAATGACAGTATCTAGGTCAAAACGGGTAGTAAAACAAGGGTCTCACACTTTAATTGAGTACAACTTGTAAGGAAATACAATAATGACCAATGTGACATCTCCTTATAACCATTTTTGGGGTATACTCAGAACTGTATAGCCAGGTGTAGAAATACCTAGTACTTGTTAGCACTCAATACACATGTCAAGTGTACCTACTCCATATCTATAAATACTTAAAGAATTGAATAAATAAACAATGATGTACAATATATCATATCCATAATATCATTACATTTAAATGATTATTTCATGATAACATTTAATTACAACATCCATATTAATGCACATATTCATGAACCAAAATATAATGATAATCATGAGAGACAAGCCCACAATATGCAAGTATCCCAATAACACCTCCAAAATGAAATGAATCCATCCATTTTCAAGGGACTTGGCATCATATCACACACACACTTTAGCGCCATTTGCATCAAACATAAAAATAAAATAGTCATAGAGTGAACAATGAATTAGAACATAGAAAAATAATACCAAGGCGTGATCATCTAACATCTCAACATAATTGAAAGACAATGCTCCCACTAACATCACATGCTAGGAATAGGTAGGCACTACAGTTTCCAAATGCTTAGAGATTTTTCTACCTTCTTCCATTCTCAAGGAATATAACTTCTCCCTCAAGGAAATTTTATTTACTAGAGATTTGGTTTGATATATCTCACCCAACTTCTTTCGTAACTTCTTCAAAGTGGTTTCTTTGTGAAAATTTATCAAAATTGAGTTTACAAGGCATAATATTATGAAATATTTAGATTTTATCCATTACATTATTTTTTGTAGCCAAAGTTGGATATGTAGGCTTCTAGATGGTATCATCCACCGCATCCTATAGATCCCAATCAATCAACAAATCTTTCATATTTAGCTTCCATATGTCAAAATTTATGCCAAAAAATGTTTTTACTATCCTATAGCATATACAACAAAATACTCTATACAAGTTCCCACTCAAACCTTGATTAGCTCAAAAAACCTATACTCAACAGATAAAACCAAAATTGGGTAGGCCCTAATACCACTTGTAAGGAAGCAAACGAGTGTGGAAATGCTTCCTATGCTAATCTTGATAGGAATAATATGAAAATTTAATTTAACTATAATAGAGATGTGAAGAAACACATGTATAAAAAGTAATTAGACATAACACTTTGATTTATGTGGGGAAAACCATTTTGGGAGAAAACCTACACTCTAAAACTTGCATAATGCATTATTAAATCCTAAAATAGATTACAACACACTTGCAATGCAAGTTCTTACCAAATTCTTCACCTCAACTAAATTTTGGATGAATTTTAGTAGCAAACTAAACTCTCATAAAAATGACTATCTAAAAGTACCAATATATATACAATTAAATTGCATGTGAGAACCTTATAGAAGTTAAGTTTCATTTTAGAAAAAACTAATTAAAAGATAATGACACTCATCATAACTATCATAATTATCTTGAGTGCCAATTTGTCCCTCTCTCCTTGTATTATGCTTCTCTAAATAGCCACCTCACACTTGTCAATAAAAGTAAAATTATCAATTCTCTCCATATAAAAAGGAGATAAGAAATAGCAAGTCAAACACTCTATCTCAAAAATTTATTGAAAAATAGGTTTTTTCATCTTTTTAGAGGGAACTAGACAAAAATCATAAGACATCCATTCAATTACAAAAAAATGAAAACCAAAATCAATTGATCCACTTGACACACCAATATTAACACACACAACTTGAACTAGTTTTATTTGGAAGGACTAGTTCGATAAAGAAAAATAATTTTACATATTGATTAATAACTATAAAGTTATTGTTAGATAGAAGTCAATAATTTTAATCCTTCATACAAATATGATCTATATTTAACAAGGGTTGTGTTGTACCGTAGTTCCTACCAAGTGTTGTTAAGGCGGTTTTGGAAAAAATATATTGGAATGTCAAAGATCTATTTGGTCCAAAATCTAATAGAAGTGCCAATTCTATGCAAGGGTGAGATGTAGATGTCATTAATACAAAAATGGTAGTGGTATCATTGATTTTCATTATCACATATGTGGCCTTGTTTTGAATCTTGAGGGAATTTGAACAAGATATCAAAAAAGAGCATACATTATGAAGTTTCCTAGTGGAATTTCATAATTTTTTTAGATTGTTCATATTCTATGACATTGTTGCCTACATTGCTTCCCTTACCGTGGTTTTTGCATGGTTATCTAGACAAGTGTTGTTAGCCAATAATACAAAAAAATAGGGGTTGTTGTCCTATGTGTTCAATCCCATTATAGATGTTGCATTTGAATTTTTGAAGGGTAACACCTTATGACATACTTGGTCTTAGAAAAGTAACTAATTCACAATTCATTATGTGTTTTCTTGTCTTAGGTTTATTGGTAGATACCCTAATGAGCTAAGTCTTTCTGTAAAGGGCTCTATGTTTTCTAGTGATATGCACTTAACTTTTGATTTCAATGATCAAGTACTCCACAACATACATCACACAAACATCAAAGATTTATAGTCGCATTCGTCCATGACCTAAGATGATTGTATTTTCTTCTTTAGGTCCCAACATTTTGACTCTAGACATCACGAAAGTGAGTCATTTATAAATCTATGTATTCCTCCAAGTTTCAGTCCCAAAATTGACATTATGAGCAACAATTATATTAGCTAATTTACTTTATGTGTGGTTCTAGACACATGTTACAACACCATGAGTGAACATATTGACAACATAGTCACCTATTGCAATAAGTGATGCAGTGGCTGATAAGTTGACTTCAATATAATTTTAGGTACATCAATGTCTTGCCCACACCTATCTGGTGTAGCAATTAAATCTCAACACCCCACATGTTCCCTATCACCTTGCCCCTGACAAGAACCTAAATGATCGAGCCTTCTTTTGTCTTGAAAATTTCATGTAGAGACTAATAAACCAATCCAATTCTGACATAAATAATTTTTCATTGTAAATAATTCCAATTTTAACAAGTTATATATAACACATATATCAAAGAAAATTTATACAAATAATCCCAAAATTTGATTGATTGAAGTACAGAAATTTGATCACTTGTTAAAATCTACCTCCTCCAATATAATTCCATGACAGGTGTGCTAACTAAAATAAAAATAATCTAATAAATTAAAATGTAGAGAGAAGAAGCAATAAAAAAACTCTCTTGGCCTAAATAGAAATAATAAACTAAAAGGCAACAAAGTACTCAAGCCTATAAGACCGATATATAAAACTGTGGCAGGACGATTCGCTCGCCTCGTGTCGCCCCGCCCGCTAAATTTTAACCGCTCTACAGCCTTTCTGCTTTCCCGATTTCGAAAAAGATTGGATCACATCATACTTGTGCCCTAAGATACTAAGAAGTGCAGTTAGCTGGAGACATCTTACTGGCAAGCATGTGGCATCTATACACGTGTAAACTCTCCCTGAAACGTGTCCCTCCTCATGGTGCTCCTCATTCAGTGCCTATCCTTTCCCCAACTCTATATAACATCTCCGCTTCTCACTGTCTTCAATCGATCAGAGTCGTTTGAATTCAGAAATACAAAAAGTGGGTTCTTTTTGAATAAGCCAAAAGATTTTTGTGATACTTAATTAGCGGAGTAAAGATGCAGCCGGCCAAGAATGCAGCGGCAGCAGCCAAGGAGAAGATGAGCAACACAGCCACCTCTGCAAAGGAGGGCATGGAAAAGACTAAGGCTTCTGCCCAAGAGAAGGTTAATGGGTGCATTTTATTACTGATTTGAACAATTTGTTTCTCGTAGCTGAATAAACTTTTGTTTTGCTTGTTAATGTTGGTTTTGTTGCGCAGATTGAGAAGGTTTCTGCGCATGACAAGACTCAGAAAGAGATAGCCCACCAAAAGAAGGAAGCGAAGGAAAGTGAGGCAGAGCGGAGGGCTCACGCAGAGAAGGCCGAGCATGCGGCACAGAAAGAAGCGGCAAAACATACTACCAACACTGGGACTACACACCATAATCCTCTTGCCACGCATGGTCACACCGCTACCACCACCACTGGTACACATGCCCCCACCACCACCACTGGTACATATACCCCCACCACTTACACCGAACGACGATATACGTGAAGGGCTTTACCAGTGACCCGTTTGTAATAATGGCAGTTCTGATGGCCTTTTCTGGGTGTTTTTCTGTCTGTTAGTTAATTATGATTGTTCCTTTGTAATGTTGCTGAAATTAGAGACTACTTCTCTGGTATTGTAGTAAGGCTCTGTGATGGGCCTTTTCTGGGTTCTTCTTTCCTCTTTTATTTTTGTGGGATGTTGTATGAAGGATGAGAGTGCTCTCTCGTCTTGTAGTAAAGTATTGTGATTCAATAAAAAGATGCAGATTTCTATGTGATAAAGATTTGTGTTTTGTTTAGATTCAATTTCTGCACTTGCGGCTTCAATTTTGAATATGTAAATTTGACATCTCATCGTGGCCTTGAGGCTTGCGCTTATGATGTTTAGAGAATTCCTTCCTCTAGGGAGAGGGACCCAGTAGTTGTGCACCTAACTTTGCGTTCCTCAAAATCCTACTTGGAAATTTCAAATCACTCCAATTTTCTCCCCAGTAGTTGTGCACCTAACTGCGTTCCTCAAAATCCTACTTGGAAATTTCAAATCACTCCAATTTTTTTACAGCAGCTTACTTGGCAAGTCCCCTGCTTATAACAAAAGTTTCGGGGCCACATCATCAAATATGATGCCACATCAGCATGCTTTTTGTCAAGGTGTCAAAAAGGGCACCGTCTAGACCCCTTACCAATACTTGTGCATTCACATCACCAGTAGTTGAGCGCTGATGTGGCATCACGTGATTGGTTGCTTTTTAGATCAAAAGAATACATTTTGTTTAATTATGGGTAGTAAAGTCACAACTATTGGCATTATATAAACAACTATTGACATTATATAAACAACTATTGGGCATTATATTAACAAAAACATTCTCAACTATTGAAACATGCTCAACTACTGGGTCCTCTCCTAAAATCTTTTTTTTTTTTTTGACACTTGGAGTTCCCCGAAGACAAACACATCAAAGGCTGTGGTGGCTTTGCAGTTCCTCCCAAAGGCAGCAAGAACAGTTTGCAGTGGCAGGATGTCAATGGCAGAAATAGATAGGAATGCTGATAAATCAATAAGAAAACACATTTTTTAACTTTGTTAAAGTGGCAGATGCAGAATGATTCTTCAGAAACCGACATACTCACACTTTTAATCTTTTCTATGACAGCTTCAAATAAGCCTAACCATAGAATTTTTAAATTAAAACTTAGTATTTCTACCATTATGCACAGACAGAACATGATAGTTGCTATAACAAATTAATATATTTTCCATTTCATAACAACAATTATATAAATTTTCCATTTTCATAACAACAATTATATAAATTATATCAAAAACAATTATATAAATTATATTTTAAACTTGTACACAGTTTTCTCTTCTTTGTTTGCCTTTTTTTTAAATTCTTTTGTCTCTTGCTGCTATTATCCAGTCTATCTCCTCGATGCTTCTCAATGGCTCCTTTGCTACCATGGGACTCAGTCTTCTTCTCTTTCATTCCCTGCTAAAGAAAATTCGTCTCAAATCCAAGAAATATCTTTCTTTTTTCACTTAACTGCAATTCTACAGTTTTATTCCAAAGTTCAGGGGATCTGGTGCAATGTTAAATTTTGCCCCTTGCATTCCCCTAAATGGCTTTTGACAATCACGCCTTCTAGTTCACACGACAAAAGCTTAAGAAGATTTAATGCAATTCCTTGGATCCCTAAAATGCTCCTTGGAAATGTAGGATTTCAATTTAGCTGCGTGAGAAAAGATCGACCAAAGACAAAATAAGAGTATTCTTAAAAGTTTCTATCATTTTCTTTTGTGTTGATGAGGAGAAGATTCTCCTACATCCAACACTCCAGGCAGGAGAAAGTACGAGCTTCAATCTTCCTCAAATTCTTTAGGAGGATTACCCTTTCAAAGGTTCTCATCAAAATAGTTTTTTCAATACGAATATTTTTTTAGGATTCATTCAAAGTAGTTTTATCACGAAGTTTATTTTTTCACTTGATTAAATACTCTTTTAGAGTCTACTTTTAATTTAGAAAATTGCATACTTTGATCTAGATAGTTTAAATAATAAAAGGTTAAATTCTATTGAAATGTCTTTCATTCTGTAATTCTATATCTACAGAAATTGCATGCGTTTTAATGATAAAGGTATATTTACGTTTTAATGATAAAGGTACAATCATTCAGCAATCTTAAATGTACAACAATTCTATATCTGAATAAAAATTAAATTTTATAGAAAAAACCATTTCATACTATATTTTCAAAAAAATTCAAATACAGTATCTTAAATGTACAACAATTCTATATCTGAATAAAAATAAAATTTTATAGAAAAAACCATTTCATAAATACTCTTTTAGAGTCTACTTTTAATTTACAACAATTCTACATCTGAATAAAAATAAAATTTTATAGAAAAAACCATTTCATAAATACTCTTTTAGAGTCTACTTTTTAATTTAGAAAATTGCTTGCTTTGATCTAGATAGTTTAAATAATAATAGGTTAAATTCTACAATAATTGAAATGTCTTTCATTCTGTAATTCTATATCTACAAAAATTGCATGTTTTGTGATCTTGATAGTTTTTGTGATAAAGGTACAATTCTACAATATTGAGGATGATTGAAAGTGTCATTCTGTAATTCTATATCTACAGAAATTGCATGCGTTTTAATGATAAAGGTACAATCATTCAACAATCTTAAATGTACAACAATTCTATAACTGAATAAAAATAAAATTTTATAGAAAAAACCATTTCATACTATATTTTCAAAAAATTTCAAATACAGTATCATATTCTATATCCATCCTCACAATCCTTACAATGAGATTCAACAATCTTAAATGTACAACAATTCTATATCTAAATAAAAATAAAATTTTATAGAAAAAACCATTTCATAAATACTCTTTTAGAGTCTACTTTTAATTTAGAAAATTGCAAGCTTTGATCTAGATAGTTTAAATAATAAAAGGTTAAATTCTACAATAATTGAAATGTCTTTCATTCTGTAATTCTATATCTACATAAATTGCATGTTTTGTGATCTTGATAGTTTTTGTGATAAAGGTACAATTCTACAATATTGAGGATGATTGAAAGTGTCATTCTGTAATTCTATATCTACAGAAATTGCATGCATTTTAATGATAAAGGTACAATCATTCAGCAATCTTAAATGTACAACAATTCTATATCTGAATAAAAATAAAATTTTATAGAAAAAACCATTTCATACTATATTTTCAAAAAAATTCAAATACAGTATCATATTTTCTATATCCATCCTCACAATCCTTACAATGAGATTCAGCAATCTTAAATGTACAATAATTCTATATCTGAATAAAAATAAAATTTTATAGAAAAAACCATTTCATACCATATTTTCAAAAAATTTCAAATACAATATCATATTTTATATGCATCCTCACAATCCTTACAAACAATCCTTACAATGAGATTCATGTTCCTTATATAGAGATCTCAGGGATAACCATAATCTCAATGAAAGCATCATCCTCCAACCTTAACTAGTTCCCTCATTTCTTTCATTTGTATTGGGATATTGTTGATGACATATGACTACAACTAGTGAACTCTTTAAGAATGGAAGATTATTAAATGAGTTGAACACAAATTTTTGTTTTTATCTTTAAAAAAAGGGTTGTGGTTGTCATTTTTTCAAAATTTTATTTGATTGATCTTTATAACTTTGGCATATAAAATATTTGTGAAAACCATTTCCTTAAGACTAAGGAGACTAAAGTTAAAATTTTTGTTCATGGTAGGTATATTTTTTACTCCATTATTACCACTCATGAAGTACTATGTTCTTGGATATCATTAAAAAGATAATATTTGTTTTGAATTTGAATTTGATGAAGGCTTATGACCATTTTTTTTTTGGAATTTTCTTTGGAGTGTATGAAAAATTTGGGTTTGAAAAAATTTCCAAAAAAAATTGTTATGAAATGTGTCTATCTAGTAAATGTTTTGGGAATAAGTTTACAAAAAATAGTTATTAAGGACAAGTGTGTTGAATATAGGCTGTCATTGATGTCAAGGTTTTCAGTAATTCCATTGATGTCAAAAGTTCAGTATGATTGCATATCTATATGTGTTGGTAATTTTACTGTCAGGATGCAAAATCAAGAAATATATATTACTCATTGTTAAAGTGTGGTTGTATATCTTTTCTATGCATCCATCTATTCACTGTGACATTGGTGGTTTGGAAGTGTGTACCCGAGTGTTTCAGTTAAGCTCTTAGGGCAGAGATATTTCTCTGGCAATACAATAATGGCCCACATTTCTTTAAATAGAAATGTAGTTTTGCACTATGTCTACACTAGTTCTATCATATTCTTGAGTTTCTAGAGGATATGTTCATCATGGAAATAGATTGAAGTGATAGAAGGTTCTTTCTATCTATCTATCAATGAGTTGGTGTTCAAGGTTTGTGTGGTAACGACTAGTAGCATGCAGATTCAAATTTTGCATGTTATATTAAGATAAGATCTGATTAAGTATTTTGTGACCTAGCACATAGTATCATGTAATTTTATCAACAACAAAATTTGATTTTAAGACCAATGTATTACATGTTTCATGTAAATTGAATTTAGGTTGACTTTATGTCATCTTGGCTATTTGTGAATCCCTAGTTGACATACAAGAGTGTTAATGTAATGTCATGCATATATTTCAAATGTTGAGATACATGTGAGTGTGATTAGAATTAGAGTGTGAGTGAGTGAATTACAATTACACTTGTGTGAAGAAAATTTGGTTGTTGGTGCAAATTGAAGAGAAGGTGATGAAGATAAAAGGGAGAGTTGCATTTCAGTGTTTGTGTCCTAGTATTAGAAGTTCATATGCAGTAAGGAAAAGTGTTAGCTATGACTCCAACACATGTTGAGTTTCATAGTAGATCCATAAGCATTATCTTTGTATTTAGGTAGGACTGATGTTCTACCTGTTGTACTATTTTAGTTGGAGATTGCTGTCTCTAGTAGGTTGGTGCCTACAGATACAATAAGGGATTGGTGTCTTTGGTAGGTTGGTACCTACTTTACATTGTAAAATTCACCTATATATTTTTGCATTATGAGGCTGGATTTGGATAGTAGATCCAAGTAGATATTCTCATTGTGGTTTTTCCCATCTTTGGTTTCCACGTATATTTGGTATTCACTTGAATACTTTATGATTTTATGTTTTAATTGCTTATGTGAGGTTTTTTGTGAAGAATCATATATTTTGATAACCATAGCAAAGTTAAGAATTTTGAATTGATTAGATATACTAATTCACCCCCCTCTTAGTGGATTGTGTGCCTTTCAATTGGTATTAGATCCAAGTTCATTTGAAGAAGCCTAACAACTTAAGGTAGCTCTGAGATGGCACACTCAATTGCTTAGGAAGGATTCTCTGGAAATAAAGCTCCACAATTTGATGGATCCAAGTTTTCAATTTGGAAGTTAGAATGGAGTCATACTTGATGGGTCTTGGAATGGATATTTGGATGTTAGTGACAGAGGGATATGAGATCCCTGAAAACCCTCCTAGGGATCAAGCTAGAAAGAGGGCTTCTAAAATTAATGCTAAGGCAAGGAATGCTATTTTATGTGGATTGACTAACTTTGAATTTTTGAAAGTGATGTAGTACAAAAAAGTGAAGGAAATATGGGATAAACTAGATACCATCTATGAAGATGATGACAAAGTCAAAGAGGTAAAGCTACAAACTCATAGATCTTAGTTTGAAAGCTTGAAGATGAGAATATTGCCACATTCCTACTCCAGGTTGATGAAGTTGTCAACTCTATATGAGGTCTTGGAGAAGAATTGAAAGAAAAGGTTGTTGTGAAAAAGGTACTTAGGTTTAGTGTAGAAAAATGTATCCCTTTATATTTTCACACTTTGTTTGGCCCTCCTAATTAAAATAGACTTAATAATGCCTTAATTTAGTGTCAAAAAATGTATTCCTTTACATTTTCACACTTGTTTGGTCCATCCTAATTAAATTGGACTTAATTATGCCTTAATAAGCCTTATTTTACATCTAAATTCCTATTAAATTATATTTTTCAAAGGGGAAACCTAACAACAATTAATGCCAACACATAACTAAACACCTTGAGTAATGTGTGTTCTAGGAATAGGGACCTAGGACCCATTTTCCCATGGGAAAATGGGAGGACTCCCTAGACCTTTGAACCCATTTTTAAAACATGTTTTGGTGGTAATTTTATCATCCCAAATTCAAATTTCAAATGTCGGCTTGTAATGTTTGAATTTTAGGAAATTAAGGATTCATTTCTATAAATACAAGGTTATTTTATCAGATCAACTAGAAGTTTTGAAGAGAAATTTCACAAGAGAAAATATTATTGTCAAGAGAATTCAAGAGTAGATTCCTCAATCATTTTTTGTAGCATTCATGGTCTCAAGCATCATGTCAAAGTTATGTTCATTCATGAATGTTTTTGGAGCTAACATTGTGAACCATAGATTTTGGGGTCACTATAGACAACTCTAGCTCTTCTAGGGTTTTTCACCTAAAAGGAAAGAGATAGGACCAAAAAATGCATGGGGTTCATTCAATTAATGTTATTTGCAATGTTGTTTAAGATTAATGAATTTATCTAAATGCAATTGACTGATTAAAATGAAATTAAATGAATGCAAAGGTGCAAGTAAAGCTATGTTTGAAAACAAATTATGTAATACAAATATGAACTAAATGAAGAAAATATACATAACAAAAAGAGAAGGGATGAATCTGATCTCACCTGGATGAAGTGTGATGATTCTAGATTGTTCTGGATGCTGATGGAAATTACTAATTTTTCACAGTGGGACTCATTCGCCTAGGGTGGCGAATTAGTCCTCTTCCTAGTAAAATAGTGTCGGGAGCTGATTTCTGACAATAAGGATCTAAATTTTGACAAAACTCAGATTTTTCCATCCTAAGGTGGGACTCATTCACCAATGATGGTGAATCAGTCATCTCCCAAATTTCTATAAAATCAAGAGACAACTCTGCAACACCAGATCTGGAAATATCTTCTTGTTGGGTTGCTAAAGTCAAATCTGTAGGAAACTAACAGAAGACCTTCTTCAAGCTTGAAATAGACTTGAGTTGACTTTGCTTTCCACTTTTCAACAAATAAATGCTTCATAAATCTGCACACCTAAGTCTACAAACACACATGTAAGAGGGGAAAATGGTTTAAGGTTAGAGAATAAGGGGTTTTCCTTGGTCAAACCACGCTTTAGTAATCAACCCCTTGAAGAAAATAATCAAATGTAAAGGAATGATAAACTAACAACATGCAAATTCTATCAACTTACCAAACCCTTGATAATGCTTGAATATGAAATGTGAATGTTGGAGGCTGTAAAATGAGGTGAAAAATGCCTATTTATACAATCTTGTGTTGTAGTTTCCCATTCATACCTCAGCACATGCCGACATCAAGTGATTTTTAATAAAATCCTGAAACAAAATTTAAAATATTTTGAATTTGGGGCCAAGGGGGAATCATTCACCACCCATGGTGAATGGGTCCCACCTAGGACCTAGAAACAAGTTTCAAAAATTAAGTTTCATTTAATGTTTTTTGTCAGGATAATATCCAAAAATACACTTAATTAAAGCATATGAGGGCATAAAGGGGTCAAATAAGTCATAATAAGAGATAAATAGTGAAGTTGTGCCTAGGAGAGCATGGAATTTTGTTACAAGACTTTACAAGACTTCAAAATAGGAATTGATGATGTGTAAAAAGGTGATTTTTAGGTGAATTATAATGAATAGAGTCTAGAAGAATGTAGAAATGTCTTACAACACTTCACAACACCTTCACAAGACATCATTATTTGAATTTTAGTACCTAAATATGCATGTTCAAGCCATGTTGCAACATAAAATTAGAGAAAAATATATCAAATACCATGAAACAAGACCTAAAAGGCCATGAAAATGACAAGGGCCCATTTTCTATGGCACATTTAGCTCCCACTTTAGTGAGAGGATGAACCTACTTCAAACTCACACTAAAGTAGCCATGAACATCGAGAAGAGAGTTTAAATTCACTTACATTAGAAAGATGGAATGGAAACAATCAAGAGAGATGATCAAGCCCCCAGGATGAAAATCCCATGGCAAACTAAACATAAGAACAAAGGAACACACAAGTGTTGAGAATCAGATGAAGCTTCGATCACTAATCGAACTAGTTGTGGATACGATCTAGGCTAGAAGAGAATCATGTGTACTCACTTTGGGGCGAAAGAACATAGGACAGTCTGCTGGGTGAGAAGGCCCAAATGTACTCACTCTGGGGCCACATAACTAGTTGTCCATGAGGTGAGAAAGCCCAAAAAGGTAAGATACATACGCTAGTTGGTATGCACTCACAAACAAAAAAGTGGCTATGGGGAAAAGTCATGCCGCTAGGTGGGCTTCCCGTTCAACCATGTTAAATTTATACCTATTGATAACTTTAACAAGGCACCACAAAGAAAAATGCTAATGAGCAAAAAGACAAAGGTACCACAATCATGCAAGTTGTGTTATGCAAGGTGGCAAAAATGCAAAATGTAAAATGCAAAAAAATGTAAAAGATGTTCATAGGAGTCTTGTTAAGTTTATGCAAGGTCAGTCACTTAGGGAACATTGTGTCTAATGTCTCCAAGAGAGGAACAATCAATGAATAGGATATTCACAACTTAGGGGATGTAGTGCATCACATCAGGCCACCAAGAGGAATGCAATATGCTGAGATAGATCACACTTATGAAAGACATAACACCCAATGTCATCCAAAAAGTGATGAACACATCACAAAAATGACAAGGCTACACTAGGAACCAAGAATGCAAATGAATTATGGTAATGTATGCCCCCCACTTTAAAGGAATTGCTACACATTGTTCTGTGAGCAATTACTTGAAAGTAGAGAAGAAAATAAAAAGTAAAAAAAAGAAAACAAGACACAAGAGCCAACTTGGAAAGCCCTATTCCAAGTCATATGTTTCAAAGTTAGGCTATGTCATGTCAAGGAAAATGAAAAACAAAGAAAGGGAGTTGCCCCCCAGAAAAAAAGAAGCAGACCAAACACATAAGGGATCTATGGATTTGGGGTTAGTATGTTCGTTGCTGCAATGTTTTTATGAAAAAGCTCGAAACTGTCAACATTCCCCAAATACACATAGAACTAGAAGAATGACACAAAGAGATTGAAAACAAAGGAAAAAAAAACATTTTGAGTCAACATGGAAGAGATATTGCGGTCTCAATGCTTTGGATTGTCCCCAAAAGGAAAACACAAGCGAAAAGGAAAAAAAAAGGAAAAGTATTTTGGGTCAACATAAAGGAGAAATTTTGGTCTCAATGCTTTGCATCGTCCCCAAAAGGAAAACACAAAACAAAAGCAAAAAATAAAAAGACCTTTTCGGTCAACATGGAAGAGACATAGGGCGTCTCTATGCTTTGTGTCATCCCCAAACATAAAACACAAAACAAAACAAAAGAAAAAGACAAGGACCTTTTGGGTCAACATAGAAGAGACATAAGGCGTCTCTACACTTTGCATCATCCCCAAAAAAAAAAACAAAAAATAAAAGAAAAGAGAAAAAGGCAAAGAACAATGATTAGAAGAATAGAGATACAAATAGAAGAAGTGTACAAAGAGAGGGAACATCAAACACATGTTACGGGGGAACACAAGATGCACATGAAAGAAAAATAAAAAAGAAACAAGAAAAAGGTTTAGCAAGGCGAAGGAAAGTCAACCATCTAACAATTCATCTTCCTCCCAATCATGTTCATTGTAATGCGAGGGTAGTTGAATGTCCAAAGGAAGAATTTGAAGTGCTAAACTAGGAGTCGTACCAAGTTCTTCACTTGATGAAGAGGATTTATCTTTTAAACGCATTGTGGATGAGAATAAAGAATTAAATTATTGTGTATTTCTTCATCGATTTTGGCAATCTCCACATCATCATCATCATCAAGATTGATGACAACAGGAGGACGAAGGGTGATTTCTAAAGACAAATGTATCAAAAGTTTTGGCCGTTGGATTGGTTCAAGTTGTTGCGAAGGATGTACCAGATTATCAGGTGGTGGGTTAGGAGAGGCAGGGTGGTCATCTATTGCTTTTGTCAAAGGAAAAGGTGGATTGTCTTTTTTTTCTTCTATGCTAGATTGACCAGCAAGGAGACGATGATGACGCTGACGTTCCCTAGTAGCACAATTTCTATTAATGCAGTCTTGGAGTTGTTGAGGTGTAAGATAAGATTGAGTCAACATAGGTTCTTCTACTTCCAAAGAAGGAAGAACAAAAGAAGCCGAAGAAGACAGGTCAACCACTTTCTTTTTTTCTTTATACACTTGTTTAACACGAGGAGGTATGATAGGAGTAGTTTTGGGTTCTCTCAGTTGTTTAGATGATGGCAGAGAAATGTCTAAAAGTGGTTGTTTGGAAGGTTGCATGGTTTTCTCAATGTCTGATTCATGGTGAAGCATGGTTTCATCTATGATGTGAGGTGTGAAAGTGGATGGGGACAGGCCACAAAG
The DNA here is from genome assembly GCA_007258455.2 of Sequoia sempervirens. NCBI lineage: Eukaryota > Viridiplantae > Streptophyta > Pinopsida > Cupressales > Cupressaceae > Sequoia > Sequoia sempervirens. The sequence continues at coordinate 290,975,072 of VDFB02000015.1, forward strand.
AGATAATTCAATTATTTTCTTGGATTTGAACTTTTGATATGCTATGAAAAAGAAGTCCTTTCGAGGTGTAATGGGTTCCATGGGTTCAGGCCAAAAGGCTTCTAATGAGAAATTACCTCTAGAAGATAAAGGATTAAAGCCACTATGGTGTACGGTGAATACCTCATTTCCATGTGGAAACTTCAAACACTTGTGAACAACTGATGAGACCATTTTCATTGAGTGAAGCCAAGGGTGGCCTAGATGCAAACAAAATTGGTCAAATTGTGGAATAATTGAAAATGTTACCTCCAAAGTTCTAGGTCCTATTTGTAAAGGGAGTGTGATTGATCCAATCGTAGGGCATGCAAAACCATTATGTGTCTTAATCCATGCAGTCAATTTATTATAGTCACCTTGATATAGCTCATGTAATACAAGAAACTCTTGGGTATGTGCAGGATCATCATGGAAAAAATAGGCCCTTAAGTGGCAAAAAATTTAGAAAAATCAAAGTTAGGCAACTTGACATCAAAAATTTGAATAAGTTATCTATATTATTTCAAAAATATGTAAGAATAGAATCTATAGCAAATTGAATGTAGTTTTTAAACTACTAGGTTTATTTAAAAAAAAAATCTATTTGGTGAGAATTTGAAATTTCAATGCAGTAGTACTTAAATTATCAGGGAAAAAATAAGTAGGTGTTTGTCTGACCACCCTAACCACAATAAAACGATAATAATTTTTAATAAGATTTTAGATACAAGTAAAGGGCTCATGTATTGATGTGATGCATATTTTTTTATAATTTTTTTCCACATAAATAATTAATTATGAATTTTTTATTACACCTTTTAAAAAATATAAAAACTCGTATGTCTGACCACCTTAACTTGGTAAAAACTTCATGAAATTCATTTTTTTTTTAATCCTATAGTATGTGAAGCATAGAATGTGACACATATTTTGGATTCAAAAAATGTGATACCGTTTGAAAGCTATAGATGTTTTTCAATTAGCCTATCAATTAGGACTTTAGTTGTAATTTAAATAGAAAATGAATAATAATTTTTTTATTAAATTCAAAGTAAAGCATAATTTATATTGGTGGAAAGATGAGAATATCCTTTAAAAACCCTTTTCATTTCATCAATTTTGGGTAAAAAAAGTCATCAGCCACATACCCCTGCACATACCCATCATATCGCCACTTTTTGGCCTATCATGATCCTGCACATACCCTCTTCTGCAATCACATTCTCACCACAAGTGGCATCTATTAATATCCCATTATTGGGCTTATCATATATTCTTATAGCTATGTAGAGAGGACCATCATGAGGTTTTTGTAATATGTCTTTAGCAGAAAAAGTGATATCAAGGGATTTAGTGATTTGGCCCTTTCGAGGGATAACACCTATCGCACCCACAAGTTTATCCATAGGATGGACTTGGGTAACAGTTGGAGTTATATCATGTTGTTCATGATTTGTATCAACATTCATTACATCAGGAGTTGAAGGTTCACTAGCCTTGACAAATGAAGTAGTGTGTTTAGGCAGAGGATTGGTGAAGATTTGTAAATTTTGGTTAGGAGGTGCAATAGACTTATTGCCTTTATCGTTAACACCCATAAGGGTTAAATGTCCTGAATCAATGATTTCTTGAACTAAACGTTTTAGACACTTGCAATGTTCAGTGTCATGTTCATTTTGGTGATGAAAATGACAATAAGCATTAGGTTTGAATGCAAATGGTAATGGCTGATTTGGATCAAGTGGTCGAATGGGTGGCAAAATGAGAATGTGTTGTTGAATTAATTGGTTCATTGTATTATGGAGGGTGTCGGGTAGGGGAGAAAATTGTCTATTGGGGTCCCCATAATGATAAGGCACCGCTGCCTTAACAACTACCACTTGATTTTGATTTTGTTGGGTGGGTTGTGGTAGTTGTTGAGGAGGCAGATTAAACTGTAAAAAACCTCTATTTGGTCTGCGAAAGTTTTGATTGTTATTGTTATTTTGATTGTTTTGTTTAGGTTTGTTACCTTGGTGATGGATTTCAAATTATGACTTGAAACCGAGTTATGATATTTACACAAGGTTGTGCATAAATGCATAAACGAAGGGAATTTTATCATAGTTAGCTTATCCTGAAGATGTGTGTGCAATTTTTTGATAAACATCTTTTACAGATGTGCATCAGGAATCTTGACATCGATTTGGGCATACAAGGATTGGTATCGTGAGATAAAATTTGTGACTTTTTCATTTGTGTTTTGGGTATGTGTAGGATCACCATGGAAAAAATAGGGCCTTAAGTGGCAAAAAATTCAAAAAAATCAGAGTTAGGCAACTTGATGTAAAAATTTGAATAAGTTATCTATATTATTTCAAAAAATGTAAGAATAGAATCTGTAATGCTCAAATTGAATGTAGTTTCTAAACTACTAGGTTTGTTTTTATTTTTTTAAAATCTATTTGGTGAAAATTTGAAATTTCAATGTAGTAGTACTTAAATTTTAGGGAAAAAATAAGAAGTGGGTGTTGTCTGACCACCCTAACCACAATAAAATGATAATATTTTAGATATAAGTAGATGACTCATGTCCGATGTGATGCATACTTTTTTTTAATTTTTTTCCAAATAAATAATTAATTATGAATTTTTTATTACAAATTTTAAAAAATATTAAAAATCATGTGTCTAACTACCTTAACTTGGTCAAAACTTCATGAAATTCATTTTTTTTTTAATCCTATAGTATGTGAAGCATAGAATGTGACACATATTTTGGATTTAAAAAATGTGTTACCATTTGAAAGCTATAGATGTTTTTCAATCAACCTATCAATTAGGACTTTAGTCGTAATTCAAATAGAAAATGAATAATGATTATTTATTAAATTCAACTTAAAGCATAATTTATATTGGTGGAAAGCTGAGAATCTCCTTTAAAAACCCTTTTCGTTTCATCAATTTTGGGTAAAAAAAAGTCGTCAGCCACATACCCTACACATACCCATCATATCGCCACTTTTTGGCCCATCATGATCCTGCACATACCCTTTTGTCTACATCACTGTGAGGTCAGCCATTGTTTTCTTAGGCATCATGTGAACTTGGAAGTTACTTATGAAAGCATCCACAAGTTCATTGAATGAACATATAGAATGATTAGGCAAGTTGGAAAACCACTCTAATGCAGTATCTTTCAATTTTTTTGGAAAAATCTTGGCTAAAAGTCTCTCATTAAGGAAAAAATTGCTACATAAAGTTGTGTAAGCATTAACATGGTTGATAGGGTCTCCTTTTCCTCCATATTTTTCAAACCGAGGCATTTCTATCCCTTGTGGCATCGGGGTACGTAAGATTTCTAAGGATAAGGGGCTACTATGGAAATGATATGTGGGTGGAGTGGTTTGACTTTGGCTAATGTTGGAAAGTTTATGTTGCATGGAAGAAACAATAGTAAGGAGTTGTGTAAGAATGGGATCGGGGTATGTAGATTGAGATGGAAGAGAAAATGGTGATGGGGTGTAAGGGATGTTAGGGGAAGTGAAAGGAATACTAAGGGGTGTGAAGGTGGTGGAAGGGACTTGAGATGCCACAAGAGAGGTAGGAATGTTAGGTGGAATTGCAAAGGAAGGAGCCACACAACTAACCTGTTGCATAGTTGTAGTGACCTGCATATTGGTATAAGTTGGTATAGATGCTATGGTTGAAGGGGGAGGAACAAGAAGTCCTCCTTAGCTTACAAGAATGTTTATGGATTGGGTATTATAAGAGGCATGTTTATTGTAAATCTCAGCAATTTTCTTCATCACTTGCAAGCCTTCATCACTTTCAATCAAACGATGAAGATTATCAATGGCAAGTATGGCAGTTTGGGAAATGTTTTCAAGTGTCAAGTCTTGTTGTAAATGTTAAAATTCTTCATGAAGACTAATGAATTTGTCTTGAGGAAGAGAGTTGTTTTGGGTGCCAACATTCATTGGATGGAGGGGTGAAGGCATGGAAGTGGTATGATCAATGCCTAATGCACCATTGTCTATATGAGTCCCAAGGTCCACAATGAAAGTGCTATTGTGGGAAGCCATGAGTCTAGAACTTCTTCTCACTAAAGTATTATCAACGGGACACCAAACACTCATACAAGTACCACAAAGGTGGGGGTGAAATCAAATGCAAGGTATTCAAAGATGTATAAATGAAAATAATAGAAAGACTGCTAATTGTAATAGAGAACAAACTACAAAAAACAAAAATGCAGGAAAATGCCAGAAATACTGTCTAAAAAGTGTAGAGGGACTAATTCGCCTAGGGTGGCGAATGAGTCCTAGTATGCAATTTTTTTGTGATTTTCAAAAATTTTAAGATGATTTTAAAGTTCTACATAATGCAAATAAGGATGCATAATGCAAATTTTCTATTTTTTCAATGAGATGCAATGCAAAAATGAAATCTAAATGAAGTTTTCACTAATGCAATATGAAATACCTAGAATGCAAAAACAAAAACAATGACCTAATTGAATGTTGATGCAATAAGTTAATGAAATCAGAAATGTAAAGTGTCCAAAATTTGGGTTAACCAAAATGAACTGTAGATTTTTGGGTCATTATGGAGAACTCTAGCTCTTTTAGGGTTTTCCACCTAAAAGGAGAGAGATAGGACCCAAAAATGCATGGGGTTCATTTAATTAATATTATGTGCAATGTTGTTTAAGCTTAATGAAGTTATCTAAATGCAATTGACTAATTGAAATGAACTAAAATGAATGCAAAGGTGCAATTAAAGCTATGTTTGAAAACACATCGTGTAATGAAAATATGAACTAAATGAAGAAAAAATGTAGAACAAAATGAGAAGGGATGAATCTAAGTGCACCTGGAAGAAATGTGATGATTTTGGAGTGTTCTAGATGCTGATGGAAATTACTGATTTTTCACAGTGGGACTCATTCACCCATGGTGGAAAATTAGTCCTCCTCCTAGTAAAACAGTGTCAGGAGCTGATTTTTGATAGTCGAGATCCAAAATCTGACAAAACTCAAAATTTTCAGTCCTAAGGTGGGACTCATTCGCCACTGATGGCGAATCAGTTCTCTCCCAATTTTTTGTAAAATCAAGAGACAACTCTGCAACACCAGATCTGGAAATATCTGCTTGTCGGGTTACCAAAGTCAAATATGTAGGAAATAGACAAAAAACCTTCTTCAAGCTTGGAATTGACTTGAATTGACTTGAAACACCTAGTTGAATTTGCTTTCCACTTTTCAACAAATAAATGCTTGATCTGCATACCTAAGTCTGCAAACACACATGCAAGAGGGGAAAATGGTTTAAGGTTAGAGAATAGGGGTTTTCCTTGGTCAAACCCCACTTTAGTAATCAAACCCTTGAAGAAAATAATGAAATTTAAAGGAATGATAAAATAACAACATGCAAATGCTATCAACTTACCAAACCCTTGATAATGCAAGTTTGAAGTAGTATTAATGGATGCTTCAAAGTGCTTGAATAATTACTTGAATTGATGTCATAAGATACTTGAATGCTTGAGATTGCTTGAATATGATATGTGAATGTTGGAGGCTGTAAAATGAGATGAAAAATTCCTATTTATACAATCGTGTGTCGTATTTTCCTGTTCATACCCCATCACAAGCCGAAATCAAGTGATTTTTAATAAAATCCTGAAAAGAAATTTAAAATATTTTGAATTTTGGGCCAAGGGGGACTCATTCACCACCCATGGCGAATGGGTCCCACCTAGGACTTAAAAACAAGGGTTAGAAATTAAGTTTCATTTTTGTCAGGATAATATCCAAAAATACACTTAATTAAAGTGATAAATAGTGAAGTTATGCCTAAGAGAGCGTGAAATCTTGTTACAAGACTTTACAACACTTCAAAATAGAACTTGATGATGTGTAAAAAGGTAGTTTTTAGGTGAATTATAATGAATAGAGTCTAGAAGAATGTAGAAATGTCTTACAACACTTCACAACACCTTCACAAGACGCCATTATTTGAATTTTAGTACCTAAATATGCATGTTCAAGCCATGTTGCAACATAAAATTAGAGCAAAATATATCAAATACCATGAAACAAGACCTAAAAGGCCATGAAAATGATAAGGGGCCATTTTTCTACGACACATATTGTGATGTAGGTTTCAATATCAAGTTCAAGCATCAACTCAAGTCATCAAGATCCACATCCAATTCAACCATTTCATGCAAGTTTTAGTCCTTCAAGGATCTCCATTCAAGCGTGTTATTCAAGGGTTTGGTAAGTTGAAACAAACAAGTGTTCATTCATCATTCCCTCATTTCATCATTGTTTCAATTCAAGGCTTAATTACCAAAATGGGGTTTTACCAAGGAAAACCCCCATCCACCAAAAACAAAAAAAAATCCCTCTTTTGTTTGTGTTGCAGATTTAGGTTGAAGAAGGATTGAAGACCCCTTGAAGTGCAAGATTGGAAATTTTTTCAAAGTTGTCAAATCACAGAATCTAACCTATAGATCTGATTTTTGAATTTTTGACACTCAAACCTAGACAAATCAAAAGCTACAGATTAGCATTAGAGGCTCACAAAAGATTTCTAAAAACCCTAAAAAATACCCATTCACTGTTGGTATGTGGCGACTGATCATGCTATACTGTATAGCCCATGGTATACTGTACACCCTTGCCCCTATCCTTGTGGGGGTTTGGGGGCGGCAACCCCTGAGAAAATTTTTCTTCCTACTTTTTCGCGTGATCACCGAAAAAGGGAAAAATCAATGAAAAAGGAAAAATCCAATTTTGTAGAACCCTAAAATTTGGAAGCTTTTAAGCTTGTTAAAAAGGGGTTCGGATGGGTATTATTGTATGATGAAAAATGCGATTATTCGCAAGATTGTAATAGGTTTTACACTGGATAATAAAAGTATTGGATGACTACGGTTTGGTGGATGTAGCCCGGATTGGGTGAACCACGCTAAAATTTTGTGTTATGATTTAATCTGTGTGTGTTTTAGTTTCTCTATTTATTAATTAAAACTGCATTTAATTGTTAGATATCTACCATCTCTAACCCTAACAAGTGGTATCAAAGTAGGTTGTGTTTCGATTATTGTCTATAGGAAAGATCTCACGGTTGAGTGGGAGCAATGGCAGACGAGGGTAAGAAGGTTGAGAAGTTTAATGGGCAGAACTATCAGTTATGGAAGATGCAGATGGAGGACTATCTCTATCAGAAGGATTTATGGCGGCCATTGGAAGGGAAAACCAAGAAACCCAGCAATGTCAGATGAGGACTAGGAGATCTTGGATAGAAAGGCTCTTGACAGTATTCATTTGCCTGGCACAATCGGTGGCGTTCAATATTACAAGCAAAGACAACTCAAGAGTTGATGGAAACCCTGGCGAAGTTATATGAAAAGCCTTCCGCTTCGAATAAGGTATTTCTTATGAAGTGTTTATTTAATATGAAAATGGTAGAAGGTGGGTCAGTTACTAATCATTTAAATGAGTTTAATACGGTCACCAGTCAATTAACTTCTGTAAAAGTAAACTTTGATGAAGAAGTTAGGGCTCTTTTGATTACGTGTTCTTTGCGAAAGATGGAATAGCTTGGTAATGGTATTGCAATTCTATTTTTGGTTTGAATACATTGAAGTTTGATGATGTTGTTGGTGTTATTTTTGAGTGAAAATTTGTAGGAAAAGCTCGGTGGAACATCCACATCAGGCAATGTTTTGAATGTAGAAGCGGGAGAACAAAGGAGAGAGGAAGCGATTCAAATCATGGGAAGTCACGAGAAAATCAAAGGACAGAAGGTCCCAATCTAGAAACAAGAAGGATTGTTGGTACTGTGGTAAGCTGGGTCATTTGAAGAAAGATTGCTGGTCTCGGAAAAATAAAGGAGACAAAAATGAAGGAAGTTTTAGAGGAAAATGTGGTAAGTAATAAATCTGATGAGGATGCTTTGATTCTTTCCCTTGATAATGTTGATGATTCTTGGGTGTTAGATTCAGGGGCTTCATTTCATGCTACCCCCCATAGAAGTTATTTTCTTGATTATGTCCAAGGGGATTTTGGGCTAGTTTATTTAGGAGATAACGAACCCTGTCAGATTGTTGGAAAGGGAAGAATCAAGATTAAGTTGCAGAATGGGAATCATTGGCTACTATGTGAGGTAAGGCATGTTCCAAAGTTAAGCAGAAATTTAATTTCAGCAGGGCAACTAGATGATGAAGGTTGTGTTGTTACATTTAGTGATAAAAATTGGAAGGTCACAAAGGGTGCCTTAGTGGTAGAAAAGGTGTGAAAGTAGGCACCTTATATCTTTGTACAGCCATACCGCCTTCTACTTTAATTGTTAAAAGGGTCAATGTTCAGAACATTGCTTGCATCCAGGTAGAAGATCATACACTTTGTGGACTCGAATCAACACTGTGGCATAATAGACTTGGGCATATGAGTGCAAAAGGTATGAAAGTAATTCATTCAAATAATGTTTTACCAAGTCTAAAATGTGTTAATATGGATTTATGTGAAAGTTGTGTGTATGGAAAACAAAAGAGAGTTAGTTTTCAAGGATGGGAAGCAAAAAGAAAGATGAGAAATTGGAGCTTGTGCATACGGATGTATGGGGACCAGCTCGTATCTTCTCTCGGTGGCTCTCTATATTATGTTACATTCATTGATGATGCAACTAGGAAGGTATGGATTTATTTCCTTAGGAAGAAATATGAAGTATTTGAAACTTTTAAAAAATGGAGAAGCTTGGTTGAGAATGAGAGTAAAAAGCTAAAATGTCTCAGATCGATAATGGTGGTGAGTATTGCAGCAAAGAGTTTGAAGATTATTGTTCCTCTAATGGTATTCGTAGGCTAAAATGGTTCCAAGGACTCCACAGGAAAATGGAGTGGCTGAGTGCATGAATAGAACAATAATGGAGCGTGCACGACTATGAGATTGCATGTTGGGCTGCCTTTAAAAATGTGGGCAAAGACTGTAAACACTATTTATTTAATTAATAGAGGTCCCTCTAATCCTTTGGATTGTGGTATCCTAGAGGAAGCATGGAAAGGTAAGAAGGTGAGTTATTATTTTCTCAAAACCTTCGGTTGTGAAGCATTTGCACATGTAGATTCTGAAAATAGAACCAAGCTTGATGCAAAATCAAAGAAATGTGTATTTGTTGGATATGGCATTGATGAATTTGGTTATAGGCTTTGAGATTTTGAAAATCAAAAAATTGTGAGAAGCAGGGATGTCATATTCAATGAGAAAGTGTTGTACAAAGATATGTTGCTGCAGCACGAGAAGAAAGAAAATGATTATGCTGTGTTGGATGATATTCTAAACAATGATGTTTCAGTGGTTCCTCATGCTGGACAACAACAACATCAACAAATACCACAAACTCTTGTTAGACAATCTTCAAGGATAAGTAGACCTCCGAAAGATTTTCTCCCTCTTTGTATACTATTTTGTTAACTGATGCTGGTGAACCAGAATATTATGATGAAGCTATGCAGGTGGATACCAAGGTTCAGTGGGAGCGTGGAATGGAAGAAGAAATGGACTCCTTGCTGAAAAACAAGACTTGGGAATTATGCAAGTTGCCTGCAGGTAAAAAGGATTTACCAAACAAATGGATTTATAGGCTGAAAGAGGAGGATGGAGGTAAGAAAAGATTTAAAGCCAGATTAGTTGTAAAGGGATTTGCACAGAAACATGGTATTGATTTTGATGAGATTTTTTCTCTTGTTGTTAAAATGACTTCTATTTGTATTGTTTTAAGTATTGTGGTTGCTGAAGATTTGCATTTAGAATAGCTTGATGTTAAAACAACCTTTCTCCATGGTGATTTGGAAGAGGAAATATATATGGATCAGCCACAAGGATTTGAGGTCAAAGGTAAGGAGAAACTAGTGTGCAAATTGAAGAAAAGTTTATATGGCTTGAAGCAAGCACCTCGGCAATGGTACTTGAAATTTGATAGTTTTATGGCTGAGCAAGGCTACAACAGGTGTAATTCTGACCATTGTGTTTATTTTAAGAGGTTGGATAATGACAGCTACATTATTTTGTGTTTATATGTTGATGACATGCTTGTAGTTGGGTCTAACATGGATCACATAAGAGAGTTGAAACAATAGTTAGCAAAGTCTTTTGCTATGAAGGATTTAGGGGCAACAAAACAAATCCTTGGTATGAAAATTTGTCGAGATAGGAAAAGTAGAAAATTGTTTTTATCTCAGGCTAATTATGTTGAAAAGGTGTTGCAGAGATTTCATATGAAGAATGCAAAAAGCTGTCAGCACACCTTTGCCTAGTGATGTCAAATTGACTAAGGATATGTGTCCAAAGACACAAGAGGAGGAAGAAAAAATGTCCAAGGTACCATATGCTTCAGCTGTAGGCAGTTTGATGTATGCCATGGTATGCACGAGACTGGATATTGCACATGCTATAGGAGTTGTTAGTAGGTATTTGAGTCATCATGGAGTTGAGCATTGGAATGCGGTAAAATGGATTCTCAGGTATTTGAGAGGTACATCCAATCATTGTTTATGTTTTGGGGGCTCTAATACTAATTTAAAAGGCTATGCTGACTCAGGTTTAGCAGGGGATACAGATACTAGGCGGAGTACCACAAGTTATGTATTTACAGTTGGTGGGACAGCAGTGAGTTGGATTTCACGATTACAGAAGGTGGTTGCCTTATCCACCACAGAGGCAGAGTATGTTGCTGCAACAGAAGCGACAAAGGAGATGATATGGCTGCAACTTTTCATGGATGAGTTGGGAAAACAACAAGCTGGAAATTACTTGTTTATAGACAGTCAGAGTGCTATACATCTTGAAGAATTCTGCTTTGCATTCTAAAACAAAACACATATAGTTGAGATATCATTTCATTCGGTCAGTGTTAGAGGATGGATAGGTCAAGCTGGACAAGATACATACAAATGTCAATCCAGCGGATATGTTTACGAAGGTAGTGACAAGGGAGAAGTTGAGCTCCTCTTCAGCTTCGGTTGGTCTTGAAGGTTGAATTCAAGTATAACAGAGCAGCAGGGTCCAAGGTCCTTATTTCCAGTGGGAGCTGTAATTGCAGCCGTGTCGTCCAGAATCAGTTTCCAAGTGGGAGATTGTGTTGGTGTGGAGCCTGATTAGTCTCCAAGTGGGAGATTGTTGGTATGTGGTGACTGATCATGCTATACTGTATAGCCCATGGTATACTGTACACCCTTTCCCCTATCCTTGTCGGGGTCTGGGGTTGGGCCTCGGGCGGCAGCCCCCGAGAAAAATTTTCTTCCTACTTTTTCGTGTGATCACCGAAAAAGGGAAAAATCAATGAAAAAGGAAAAATTCGATTTTGTAGAACCCTAAAATCTGGAAGCTTCTAAGCTTGTTAAAAAGGGGTTCGGATGGGTATTACTGTATGATGAAAAATGCGATTATTCACAAGATTGTAATAGGTTTTACACTGGATAATAAAAGTATTGGATAGCTGCGGTTTGGTGGATGTAGCCCAGATTGGGTGAACCACGTTAAATTTCTGTGTTATGATTTAATCTATGTGTGTTTTAGTTTCTCTGTTTATTAATTAAATCTACATTTAATTGTTAGATATTTGCCATCTCTAACCCTAACATTCACCCATGGATGAATGAGTCCTAGAAAACCTTAAAAAGTGACTTTTGGTGACTGGTAAACACCTTTTTGCCTTTCTCAGATCTACAATCAATTTTTTGGTTCTACTAATATTGAGTTTCATATTTCTTGTTCAAATTTGAGTTGGCATAATTAGGTTTATTTTCTATTTTTAGTTTTTCTCCCAAATTTTTTGTTTAAACTTGACCCTTGTCCTCAAAGAATAAGAAAATTTGAAGATTCTCACATTGGGTTGATTCACCTAAGGGTTGTTAGTCAATTCTTTGTGGGGATCTCATTTCCTAATGAAAATAGGAAGATAGGGTTTATTCTCATCCTCTTAACTTACCTTTCCATTTTTGGAAACCTTATTTTTCTATGTTTCATTGTGGTGAATTCGACATTTACAATAAAATTCTAAAAATTGGAGTCCATTTCAACCCTAGATCTGAATCTTGCACTATTTTGTAATAGGTTTGCATTAGTTGCATTAAATTTAGGGTTATTTAAACTTGCATTAGTGAACACTACATTTAAGGGTTAAATTTGCATGTTTGCATCACCTAAATTCACAAAAAATAAGAAAAATTGCATTAGATCCGCATTCATTTTGTATTGCACTTGCATCAAGATCATTATTCAATCATCTGAGTTCATATTTAGATTCAAATTGCATTATAAAAATAGTTACCTAGTTCATCATTTGACCTTATTTGCACTTGCATTTAGACACCCTAATCTGGAAAAACCTATTATAGAAACCCCTGTTTGCAACCAGAAACAAAAATCACATAAAATAAACTCAGATCCTAAAAATTCAATTTTAAAAATCTCAAGGCAAGGACCCATTTTCCCATGGGTGAATGAGTCCATGTACAGGCATCTCAGACAAGTTTCTGGGTGTTTTTTAGTCTCTTTTGTACCTTTTTGTTGTTGTTTTCAGATTTGAGCACTGGTTTCCTAAAATAGTCTATTTATGAATTCAATTTATTGTTTCTTTAGTTAGATTTTGTAACATTTTGGAAAACATTTATTCCATATTTCATTTGAAGATAGTTTTATATTTATATACTTTTCCTTTATTTTCAGTATCATCTCATAGCTTAGATAGATTAGTTTACATTTTGCATTAATTATAAAACATAAACAAAAATAAAAAAGCATCAAACATTTAATTAAGTGGTAAACCTTGGAGAAAGCATATCCTTCAAACCCTTTAGTTGTGATGAATTTGACATGTTAGATGATGCCCTTGAGGACTTCATCTCACCTAGATCATCCACTAAAGCTTTGGTACAAGAAGATACAAACCAAGACAATCATGAAAATCATAGTTGCTCTTCTCCCAATACTTCTACTTGTGACAAAGGTATCTTGGTGTTAGAAGACCCAATTATTGAGTGTCATGAGAATCTTGTTTTTCCCTCTTCTAATGCTACATTTCTCTCAACAAATAGTAAGATGGATGGCATATATGAAGATGTTATGTTCATGTTAGATCCCCCCTCACTAGAAGGTCATTTAGGTGACTCGATTGAGGTAATGGACTTATTTAATTAGTGATCCTCCTAAACCACCTCCCATCATAGAACCACCTAAAAACAAACCATTTAGTCTAGGAGATACCTTGAATTTTACAAGGAAAATTTCTAATAACAATGTTTCACAATAATTGAGTTAGAATACCATTGCTCACACATATAATACAAGGAACAATAGGCAACCACAAACCATTCTTTCTTCATTACCATTTCCTCAACCTATTTTTCCTAGAGCTCCTTATTTTCCTTTACATAGTCTGAAGGAGCATGACCTTATTGAACAACTTAAAGATACTCCCGCTAAGATATCCTTATGGGATCTTATTCAAACATCACTGACATACAATCAAATGCTTCAAGAAATCTTGTAGAAGAAAGATATCAAACCTTTTTTTAAATTTAATAATGTAGCAACCTCCTTTGATTATATGCAAATGAAAAATTTGGATATCACATTCCCTCAACTTGAATTACCCTCGCTTGAGATACAAAATAAACATGAGACCTTAATGATAAAGGTGATCATTAATGAAGCTACAATTAGGAACACTCTCATAGAAAATGGAGTAGGTATTAATGTTTGTAGCATTGATCTCCTAGATAAAAATGGTGTGGATAAGAGGCTTATTCAACTCAATGATGCTAATATTCGTGGCTTTGATAATTTTAATAGGAAACCATTAGGAATACTCACATTACCTATTGAGGTCAGACCTGCAAATTTTCCTACCCCTATCCATATAATGCCAGGACCTCTTTCATACAATATTCTCCTAGGGGAACCATGGATTCATGCTATGAAAGGAGTCCCATCTACTCTTCATTGTGAGATGAATTTTGAATATAAAAAAAAGATATAAATGGCTGAAGTAGATGAACAAAGCTTTAAATCACAAGTTCAACATGATCATAACACTTCCAACTCCCCTAATTCTTTCATTCCAACATCAAAGATAAAACCTATAAAAGTTAGTGTTAATCCTAATTGTCTTTCACCTATAAAAAAAATTGTATGTGATGATTGGGGGTCGTTAGATTTTACACCTCATTTCAAAGAAGAGTCCAAAATCTCACCCTTAAAGTCCAAAGAGTCATATACAAAGGATTCATCTTCAAACACATGTTTTAGTGATGATTTGGGTTCATTAGATTTTACAACCTCCTTTACATGAGAGTTTAAAATCTCACAATCTAAACAAAAACAACCTTGTGTTTCATTTGCTCAACTTGGTTCTACCTCAACAACATCACCCCATGGTGGTGATGGGGGCTCTTCAACTCCCATCCCTCATGAGAGGAAGGTGTGTAACTTTAAGAAACTTATAAAAAATGATTTGTGTTCTCATGAAGAAGCCAATCCTTCTCAGAAGCATTAAACCTCTTCATCTAAGTTAGAATAATGTTATGGTGTTGGATACAAACTCCTTTCTAAACATGGATATAATGAAAACATGGAGAAAAATGATAGAGAACAAGTGAAGTCTATACCACAATTTTTCAAGAAAGGTCTAGGTTTACAACCTTTATCTCCATCTTCATTTAATTCCTTATCATCTACTATGTGTATGACACATTTTGATAAGAATTAAATATCCCCTTCTATTGATCAAGATAGTATCTTGTCAAGGCTTCTCAAAGATTTCTTGATTACTCTTCCTCCAAAAACACAAAAGAAATTTTACAAGAAAAGTTCATTAAGTGCATATCATAGAGTTCATGCTCATTTTTCTAATGAATGTAAGGTTTTGAGTAATAAAATTCAACATCTTAAGGATTGTGGTACACTCTTCCTTGTGTTGATGCACCTATTTCCTCTAATTGATATTGATTTTCATACTATCACGTTGCTCATCACTATGTGGCATTGGTAGCTTTATGTGTCTTGCTCATTATCATTCACAGTGGTAAAATGTTAGGTGCAACCATATTTATCTTGGCACCAACATGATAGTTCTTGGTGGTTGTGTTTGTCTCTATGATTGAGGGGAAACGATAACTAGTTTTTCGAGTTGTGCATTCTTTTCAAGGATCACCTCTTCCTCTCTTTCTACTTAAAATACCAACATAGCAAGTATGTTGATATTTTAAGTGGGGGCATATTGTCTCCCATTCATTGTTTGCATGTTCCCTTCTTAGTGATGATATTATACATCTCCTAGGAAGTATGAAATTTTTATTCAAAGTGTGGTCTTTTAAATTCATGTGATGTATCTTCTTTGTGGTGATATTATGCTTGATATCTGTTACCTAATTTTCACCCGTGGGCTCAATTATGCAGGATAATCATGTGATAGATCTTTGAGAGGCCAAATGGAGCATTCACACAAGGGAAAAAGTCATGAATTTGATGCTAGGTTACAGGAAACTCAGTTTGGAAGCCTACATTGTTCAAGTTCGGCATGAAAATTCTATGAGGAGAAATCGGCAAGACCCTAGGAATGTCACGGCAAGTGGAATTCACCTGCAGGTTCCTATCAGAAAGACATCGATCATCATCTCGGAAAAAAAAGGTTATGCATATTGGTGAAGGATAAAGCCTTCGACATAGAGTCTTGGCGACTTCTTGAAGTCTCACCGAAAGGAGGCGGTGTCGGAAAAGCAGGCGAGCTTCGCTATAGGGTCTCACCAAAGTCAAAAGGTCTCCTCGACTCTAAAGGCTCTCGGTGTAGGAGATTGAGTTCACTAAGATGTTTCGGCAATAAAGAAAAGTCATGTCAACTAAAATGGGCACTCGCCAAAGCAAGGCGCCTTCGGCATGATCTCTCACCGACACTCAGGAGTCTCACCGACAACAAAAGACCTCGTTGAGAAAGTTTGACTTCGGCAAGAGGTCTTGCCAAAGAAAGGAATGTCTCCCCGATAGGAAAAAGAGCTTGCCGAAGGATTTGGCTTTCAACATAATGTCTAGGCGAAGGAAAGATGTCTCGTCGACATAAGGTAATATCGACATAGGTCTTGCCGATCCATCAAAGTCTCAATGAACGAAATGACATCGACAAAGCAAGATTTCATCGCCACAAGGTCTTGGTGATTAGGAGATGTCTCACCGATGGAAGGGGGACCCCATTGAAAGAAATGGAGCTTGGCAAAGGATATTTCCTTCAGCATAATGTCTTTCCAAAGGATAAAGGTCACACCAAAGACAACAAAGGGGCCTAGCCGAGGGGTCGTATTCGGCATGAGTCTCGCCAATGGCTTAAAGTCTGGTCGAAAGATGCGAGTTCGGTGAGACTGGAGTGTGTTCAGCCAAGGGTCTAGCTGACAAGCCAAAGTTTCAGCGACAAGGAAGGAGCGCGGCGAATGGTCATGTTTTTGGCGAGATGTCTCCCCGACCGATGGGAGTCACACTGACAGAGATCTAGAGCTCAGTGGAATGAAATGTCTCAGGGTGACATAAATAATGTCTCACCGATAGAAGATGAAGGGTCTCGGGGTAGCCTCTTGCTTTCAGTAAGATATCTCACTGACACTCAAGTGTCTTGCCGACAAAAGGAAAGGAGCTCGTTGAAGGATTTGACCTTTGGCATAAGGTCTTAGCGACCTATGGATGTCCTGCTGACCGGGGGGATGTCTTCGATGTAACATTTTGAGGTCGTGGTGAGGTCTTTCTGACCCAAGAGGTCTCACTGAAAGCAAGCTAAGCTCACCAAGAGTTGAAGACTTTTCCTTGAGGTCTCACCAAGATGGTGATGTCTCCCTGACCGAAGAGAAAGTAGCTCATCACCAAAAGATAAGGAGCTCAGCAAGAGGTCTGGCCGATAGGCCAATGTCTCACTGACAACAAAGGTTCTCGCCAAGAGTCTTCCTGAAATGAAGAGTTCGTTGAAGGAAAAGGAATTCTAGAAGATGTCTCGGTGAATGAAGGTGGTCTCAGTGAAGGAAAGTGGGACTCAGCCTAACTAGAAGACCTTGCTATGAAGTCTTCCCAACTTGCCAGTGTCTCAATGAAAA
Source organism: Sequoia sempervirens (assembly GCA_007258455.2). Classification (NCBI taxonomy): domain Eukaryota; kingdom Viridiplantae; phylum Streptophyta; class Pinopsida; order Cupressales; family Cupressaceae; genus Sequoia; species Sequoia sempervirens. The sequence continues at coordinate 290,992,211 of VDFB02000015.1, forward strand.
ATAGAGGGAGCTCGAGGAGTTGAGGCATTCTCCAAAAGGTCCAGACAATTAACTGATGTCTTGCCGAAGAAAGGAAGTTCTCCCCGAAATGGATGCCTTTGCTAAAGAATAGGAATTTCGTCATGATGTCTTAGCGACAGAATTGTGTCTTGCCGATGGCTTCAGTGATATCGGTATGACTTTGCGAGCTCGATAAGAGCTCTCATCGATAGTGTCATGTTATGTCGATAGCTTCAGAAGGGAATAATCGCATCGGTAGTGTCTCACCGAGATGCGATTCTATAGGAGGAGTTTTTGACCGCCCGAAGAATCTGCGTGGAGTTTACTTGACCAATTAGAGAGATCTGAAAGCGGGTCGTGGCAGTCTGACCAGGATGAAGAAAATCAATGGAATGGAAAGCGATGTGTATCTGTTATGAGCTCAGGATCATTCAAAGCGCTCGACACAGGAGGTTCAAGGCAGACACGATACCAGGAAGTAAATTCGGTGGTTGCAGAAAGATCTGAAGAAGGCTTCTCCAGGGATGACTCTTCACCGACCTGGACACGCAGGGTGCAACATTTAATTTCAATAAAAAGATCTAAGGGGTAGATTTCTGAGCCCAGATATTTTTTGTAAGCCCTAAAGGGCCGACACATTTTGATATATAAGGCATTTTTTTCCTTTTTTGTAGATAGTTCGGATTATACACTCTGAAGAGTTAGTGATTTTTTATGAATCCTTTCTCGACTAAATGTATGTTTTTTGTAACTCAAACTAGAATCTGGAATACAACATAGAGTTTACCTTGGAAGCTAGTGTGTATGTTTGTACTACTCTCATTTCTATATTTTTTTCCTTTTGATTATGCAAGTCTTTAACTGTGTTTTATGAGTTTACATTCATACCTTAAAGTCATGAAATTTATCTTTCCTTCCTAAGATGTGTATGTAGATCGAACTTGTTAAGATTGATGCATAGATCTAAAAGAAGTTGTATTGAGTATGTGAAACGGTTGAAGTTAAGTTTCCCAGTGTATGTTCATCTTGTTTTCATTTCATATTTCCTCATCAATTTGGTGTATCACCTTAGAAATTAATCTTCATTTTAATGCATTTTCCTTCTCCCTTTCCCTTCAAAGAGTCAGTAGTTTAGGTGATAACACAAAGGAATCTGACCTTTCTTGAGGTTGAACTCTTTCTGCAAGAAACCCACATCTTTAGAGGTCTTCTAATGTTACACTGAGGTGTTGAACATCAGTTTCAACAAGGGTGCAATCTTAGGAGATAATAGTTTTTGGCATGCTCGGTGGGATAGTGAACTAGATTGAATTACTGGTTTGGTATGCAACCAACAAGTCCCAGACCTTATAGAAGTTATTTGGTATACTTTGCGACTCCGTAGAGAGAAAGAATTTCAGAATCACTGCCTTCTATAGTTTATGAGAAGAGTTTAGACAAGGAGTAGCTCAGGTCCTTTTGAATATTTACAGCTGTCACCACCAAGAAGACAAGGCAGAGCAACAAAAAGGTGTGGAACAACGATTATCCATTCTAGAAGAACTAAATCCACTCCTTCATCTGTGAGATCACATATTGCTGTCCCGTCTTTGGTTTCACTTAGAGTGTCATTAAATCCTCCTCAGCCACCTCCAATGGCCACTCCAAGGAATCAACCCTTTATTGCTTTTAATGGAGGAAGCCCCTTGAATTTGGCACAACACAATGACATTCCAATGGCAGCCTTGAAGAGTTTACCAACTTTCATGAGAGAAGATCAAACTATCCCGATTGAACACATGTGAGATGTAGCTTCGCTATGTGAAGTCCATCACATAACCCAAGAGGATGTTGCAGTGAGATTACTGGCTGCTTCATTGAAGGGAAGAGTTGTACAATGGTATAGGAGCCTACTAGTTAGTTCAATTGCAACATGGGACGATTTTGGAGATAAGTTGCATAACCAATTTCAAGATAGGTCTGATAACTTGTCTCTATTGGAACAATTGACTATAATTAAGAGGGCTCCACAAGAGCAGATAAATGACTTCCACTTCAGATTTCAAAGAACTTGGGATAGAATCCCTACAATGGTGAGGCCACCTCCAGAATACACATTTTTATACTTTTTGAGGGCTTTGAACAACGATATAGCTATCATGATACAGTCAATGGGAGGAGTGTCTTTGCCAGATGCTTTCGAAATAGCAATCAGAGCTGAGAATAGCTTAATACAAGCTGGTAAACTCGCTCCTAGGCCTCTATTGCCTATATTTCCAGAGATTCATGCAAACATTCATTTGCAAATACCTCCTTTCACACCTCTACCAGCTGTACCAACGTTGCCAGCTGTTGTTCCAGTTGTTGTAACACAAGAAAATGCTGCTTCTGGTTCTCCAAATGAGTTACAGGAAATCAAAAGTCTATTGTAGTCTTTTGGTAACAAGCTTGTAAGCTTAGAGAAGCATCAATCATATAGTAGGCCTTATCAGCAGCAGAATCTAGGCCAGGAACAAGCATATCAAGGTAATAGACAACAGTATCAAGGAAATTACCAAGGATCAAGACAAAATGTTGCTACAAGGCCTTTTCAGGGCTATGCTCCAGCACCTGTTAGTGCAGTCAAGGACCTGGTTCCTATTCAAAATAACTTAGCAACCGATTATGAATGGTGCTACCCTTGCAACCAGTCCCACAATCAGGCCACCTGGTCAAATGGACTTATCAATCAGGCACTTATGGTACAAAATGCCTCAGGCTCACAACAGCATGCACTTAATGAGCCATCTCCACAACACTAAGATCAGTTTGTAAATGATGCTACCCTACTCAACTGGCAAGGTGAAGAATTCTGTGGATTGAATGTAGATAATTCCTCAGTTGCAGCTGACACTAGGGCGAAGAAGAGAGCACTTGAGCTTGATCAAGCAGTTGATAGAAGAAAGGCGGAAACTGCAGAATCATTTACATCTCAAGCGACTCCTATTTTGCAAAAGAATCAGCAACTCCCAGTTAAAGAGCAACCACTCTTGCAGGCTGATCATGCTAGCGTAAAGGTAAATTATAAAGTAACCCTAGCTGTACCCTATAATATTCTTGATAGCATGAAAAGGATGAATGTTGTCTATGTGGGACTCATTAGCTATCCCAGGTCAAAAAGACATGTTATAGTCAGCCTTGTCAAGTTTAAAAATGTCTGATAAATTTGAGTCTCCAATAGGCCAAGTTAGAGCTGTGTTAACAAATAATCCCAAGGGAAATGATCAACAGTCTAGCAAAGAGATAAGAAAAGGAGTTAAGCCACCTCCATTTTATGTGTCAGTGATCATAGGTGACAAGTTAGTTCATAACTGTATGGTGGACAGTGGAGCTAGTATCTCTGTGATGCCAAAGCAAATTGTGGACAAGTTTGGGCTAAAGTATCAGCCCTTAGAGAAAGGAGTAATCCAATTGGATGGTACCTTTGTTAATACACTGGGAATCATTAAAGATTTGAGTCTTACCCTTCATGCTTGTCCTAATTTTTTTAGTTCCCCAAGACATCTGTGTCATAGACCTTCCACCTTTCTTTTCCTTGTGCTTATCAAGAGACTTTACAGCCAAGATAGGTAGTTATGTGTCAGCTGATTGGTCACATATGCTATTTAGAACAAGATATGGAACCAAGGTTACCATTAAATCTGAAAGGTTGGCTAAGGATCACATTGAGCCATATAACCCAAGTCCCATCAATGCTGCTCCTATTGTTGCAGACACAAATTGTGTCATTTTCACTGATAGTGAGCTGGCTGCCACTCAATAACTTCAAGCAGAAGTTGTTCCTGACATGTTTCTACATGAATGGGTGGTTGAAAATGTGTTAGATAGTCTGGAAGACCTTATTCAAGATTTTGGTATGGGTAACTATGTCATACTTGAGCCTGATGTAGAGATTCCAAATCTTGAGAAAGATCCAAATCAATAGTTGCAACAGCAAGGTGGACTTTGGGAGATTTTCTTTGATGGTTCCAGGAGCAAGAATGGGGCAGGTGGAGGTGCAATGTTGATTTCTCCACAAGGCGATAAGTACTTTTCAGCATTCCATTTTTCTTTCACATGCTCTAATAACTCTATTGAGTATGAGGGCCTTGTTCAAGGTCTTGAGTGAGAAAGGAAGAGAGGAATAACCCACTTGAAAGTTTATGGGGATAGTGAGTTAATTGTCAATCAAATAAGAGGCTTGAATGTTGCTAAAAATGACACACTAAAGTATTATAGAAATAGAGTGTGGAATATGATTGAGGAGTTTGATGTCTTTAACTTACAATCTATTCCAAGGAATTAGAACAAGCATGCTGATAGGTTTGCAGCCATTGGGACATAGTTCGATATTCCAGATGACATTAGAAAAGAGAAAGTATAGCAGTATGTGAAGGTTATAGTTAGACCATCAATTCCTGATAACAACATTCACTGGCAAGTTTTTGACAGTGATGAACATATCCTTTCTTTCTTGCTCGAAGAAGATCAGTTCTCCATGGTGAATCAAGCAAAACTCAAGTAGCAGTATGATGATCAGGTCATACAGCTGAAGACAAATAAGTTAACCAAAGGTCTTGTTACCTTAGAGTCGATTTTCAGTATTGACAATCAACTTAAAAAGGGTAAAGATGGCTTGCAAATCAAAGAACATTATGAAGAACTAGAGATTTTCAAAGGTAAACTTCTTAAGATAGAAAAAATTTGTTCACATGAAGATAAACAAGCTTTTGTTGCTTTATGCCAAGAATTTCATGATGTCTTTGCTTGGGAATACTTAGATTTGAAAGGGTTTGATCCCCATATTTCTCAGTACACAATTGAGTTAGAGCCTAATGCTAAGCCAGTAAGGCAGAAGCAAAGGCCCTTAAATCCTAAGCTCAAGCCCTTAATGATTAAAGAGTTGACCAAATTATTTGAGGGGGGTATCGTCTTTCCTATTAAACATACTTAATGGGTTTCTAATCTTGTTCCGGTTATAAAAAAGAATGGTGAAATAAGACTTTGTGTAGACTTTAGGGATCTTAACCGATCATCTTTGAAAGACCACTACCCGCTGCCCTCCATGGAACAAATCTTACAAGTGGTTGCTGGTTCTGAAAGATTTTCCTTGTTAGATGGTTTTTCGAGCTATAATCAAGTGCTGGTTAAAGAGGAAGATCAGTTCAAAATTGCTTTTACAACTAAGTGGGGCACCATGGCATACAAAAGGATTCCTTTTAGTTTATCTAATGTTGGCACCACGTTTCAAAGGGCCATGGACATGGTGTTTCAAAGTTTGATCAATAAGATTATGCTGATTTATCTAGATGACATCACAGTTTATTATGAGAATGCTGATGAACATTTTTCACACCTTAAGCAAGTTTTCAAAAAATGCAGAGAGTTTGGTATATCTCTCAATCCGAAAAAGAGCATCTTTGTTGTTTATGAAGGGAAATTATTAGGGCATATAGTATCAAAGGATGGAATTACTATTGACCCTGAAAGAGTTAAAGCCATACTTGAGTTGCCATTACCTAGTCACAAGAAGGGTTTGTAGAGCTTTTTGGGGTGAATCAACTTTCAGAGAAGGTTCATCCCAGATGTTGCAAACCTGTTATAGCCTTTGACAGCTATTTTAAAGAAGAGTGTAGTTTTCAGTTGGACTGGAGAAGCAAGGCGTAGTTTGAAGAAATCAAGCAAGCTTTAGCATCAGCTCTGACATTGGTAAATCTAGATTTCTCTAAAGAATTCTTTTTATATGCTTTTGGTAGCAGTAGTTCAATCTCTGCCATGCTAGTTCAGAAAAATAGTGATAACTTAGAACAACCTATAGCTTTCTTTAGCCAAGTACTTACTGATTATGAAGAGAGGTATACTTTTGTTGAGAAACATGTTCTTGCCATGATCAGAAGCCTAAAGAAGTTTAATCCTCTAGTGTCAAACAATAAGATTCATATTCTGGTGGCACACTCAAGTGTGAAGGAGTTTCTGTTGAACAAAGATTTGAATGAAAAAAGAGCAGGGTGGGTTACTAAGGTCATGGAATATGATGTGGATATCAAGATTACCAAATTTTTCAGAGGTAAAGGTCTCTGTGAACAACTTGCTACAGAGTCAAGCAGTGAAAATAAGTTAGAAAAGGATATTGTTTTTGCTAATACAAATGATTCTCAGAATGCTCAAGATGGTGTGCCTTTGATAACAACAAATTGGGTTCAAGACATGACCCATTTTTTACAAAATGGTGAGTGTCCATATGGGTTTGAATAGAGCTAAAAGAAGATACTTTAGACTGTAGTTCATACCATATGTGCTAATAAATAATGTTCTTTTTAAAAGGGATTTGAATGGTGTCCTATTAAGATGCATTCACAGTCATCAAATTGAGAAGGTACTTCATGAGTTTCATGATGGAGCTGTGGGAGGTCACTTTGCCCTAAGAACTACTACTTGGAAAATCATGAGAGCTGGTTACTATAGGCCCAACTTGTTCAAAGATGCATATGCCTGGTCAAGAAAGTGTATCAAGTGTGCTCTATTTTCAGGAAAGTAAAAGCTGCCTGCTATGCCCCTGCATCCAATTCAAGTGGAGAAACCCTTCATGAGATGGGGCATTGATTTCATTGGGCCAATAAATCCACCTTCCAATGCTAGTCACTAGTGGCTACTTACAACCACTAACTATTTTACAAGGTGGACAAAAGCGGTTGCATTGAAAGAAGCAAAAGAATCTTTAGTTTTGAGCTTCTATGAAGATATAGTCACCAAATTTGGAGTTCTTGACTCTATCATATCTGATAATGCTCTGGAATTTGTAGGTCTAAGAGTAACTGATTGGGTTGTTAAATAGGGCATTCATTTGAATACATCCTCAAATTATTACCTTCAGGGTAATGGCTTAGCTGAAAGCACAAATAAGAATCTCATTAGGATTATCAAGAGAACAATGGAGGATAATCAAAGAACCTGGCACATCAAACTAAAGTATGCACTGTGGGCAGACAGGGTGACTCCTAAGAGGTCTATTGCTAACTCACCATACATGTTAGTCTATGGAAGAGAGGCAAGATTGCCTTTGTCTATAGAGCTTCCAGCTCTTGATATTGTTCACTAGTTGGAGACGTTTGAGGGACAAGATCCCATGTCTGTTAGGTATGCAAAGCTCATGGAGCTTGAAGAATCAAGGGACCAAGCAATGAAAGCTTTGGAGTATCATCAGCTGCAAACGAAAAGAACATTTGACAAGAAGGCTACAGAAAAAGTTTTCAAGGTGGGAGATCCCATGCTAAAATGGGATGTTTTGAAAAGCAAGCCAGACCATCACACCAAGTTTGACAACATGTGGATAGGCCCATTCATTATCAGAGACTGTAAGGAGCACAATGCTTACCAACTGGCCACAACAGAAGGGGAAGTGCTTCCTATCCAAGTTAATGGGATACACCTCAAACCTTGTTTTCAATTCTGATGGAGTCCCTCTATTGTACATATCAGTTTAGGTTTATGTTTTCAATAAGTGCTTCTATGCTTTAGGTTAATTATTTTCTATTTCTTGGGTGCTATGATGGCACAGTAAGTTTTCTCTTTCATTTTCCCCTGTTTTGTTTTTGGCAACCTGTTGTGTCCTATGGGTCTCAAGCGAATTGCTGCCATGTGCAAAATTGATATTTTTTATTTGTTTTCTGAGCCTCTTAATGACTCCATGCCCAATGGATAAGTTTTGGCTACTGGTTTCTATGTTTAGCAGGCAAACATCCAGCTGAGGTCGCTAGAAATGTTACCTAATTTTCAGCTGTAGGCTCAATCAGGTAGGATAATCATGTGATAGATCTTCGAGAGGCCAAATGGAGCATTCGCACAAGGGAAAAAGTCATGAATCTGATGCTAGGTTATAGGAAACTTAGTTTGGAATCCTACCTTGTTCAAGTTCAGCATGAAAATTCTCCAAGGAGAAATCAGCAAGACCCGAGGAATGTCACGGTGAGTGGAATTCACCTACAGGTTCCTATCGGCAAGAAATCGATCATCGTCCTAGCGACAAAAGGTTATGCATATCGGTAAAGGATAAAGCCTTCGCCATAGAGTCTCAGTGACTTCTTGCAGTCTCACCGAAAGGAGGCGACGTTGGAAAAGCAGGCGAGCTTCGCTGTAGGGTCTCGCCGAAGTCAAAAGGTCTCCTTGACTCTAAAGCTCTCGGTGTAGGAGATTGAGTTCGCTAAGATGTCTCGGCGATAAAGAAAAGTCATGCCGACTGAAATGGGCGCTCGCCAAATCAAAGCACCTTCGACATGATCTCTCACCGACACTCAGGAGTCTCGCCGACAACAAAAGACCTTGCTGAGAAAGTTTGAATTTGGCAAGAGGTCTTGCCGAAGAAAGGAATGTCTCCCCGATAGGAAAAAGTGCTAGCCAAAGTATTTGGCTTTCGGCATAATATCTTAGCAAAGGAAAGATGTCTCATCGACATAAGGTAATATCGGCATAGGTCTTGCCGATCCATCAAAGTCTCAATGAATGAAATGACATCAGCAAAGCAAGATTTCATCACCATAAGGTCTTGGCGATTAGGAGATGTCTCGCCAATGGAAGGGGAACCCCACCGAAAGAAATGGAGCTCGGCAAAGGATATTGCCTTCGGCATAATGTCTTGCCTAAGGATAAAGGTCACACCGAAGACAACAAAGGGGCCTATCCAAGGGGTCATATTTGGCATGAGTCTCACTGATGGCTTAAAGTGTAGCCGAAAGATGCAAGTTTGGGGAGACTGGAGTGTGTTCGGCCAAGGGTTTGGCCGACAGGCCAAAGTTTCGGCGACAAGGCAGGAGCGCGGTGAATGGTCATGTTTTCGGGGAGATGTGTCCCCGACCGATGGGAGTCACACCGACAAAGATCTAGAGCTCAGTGGAATGAAATGTCTCAGGGTGACATCAATAATGTCTCACCGATAGAAGATGAAGGGTCTCGGGGTAGCCTCTTGCTTTCGGTAAGATCTCTCACTGACACTCAAGTGTCTTGCCGATAGAAGGAAAGGAGCTCGCCGAAGGATTTGGCCTTCGGAATAAGGTCTCAGCGACCCGTGGATGTCTTCGATGTAACATTTTGAGGTCATGGTGAGGTCTTTCCAACCTAGGAGGTCTTTCCGAAAGCAAGCTAAGCTCGCCAAGAGTTGAAGACTTCACCTTGAGGTCTCACCGAGATGGCGATGTCTCCCCGACCGAAGAGAAAGTAGCTCATCACCGAAAGATAAGGAGCCCAGTGAGAGGTCTGGCCAACAGGCCAATGTCTCATCGACAACAAAGGTTCTCACCAAGAGTCTTCCCAAAATAAAGAGTTCGTTGAAGGAAAAGGAATTCTATAAGATGTCTCGGCGAATGAAGGTGGTCTCAGCGATGGAAAGCGGGAATCGACTTGTCTAGAAGACCTCGCTATGAAGTCTTCCTGACTTACTAGTGTCTCACTGAAAAATAGAGGGAGCTCAGGGAGTTGAGGAATTTTCCAAAAGGTCCTTTTGACTAATTGAAGTCTTGTCAAAGAAAGGAAGGTCTCCTCAAAATGGATGCCTTCGCTAAAGAATAGGGATTTCGTCATGATGTCTCAGCGACATAATTGTGTCTTGCCAATGGCTTCAGTGATATCAGTATGACTTTGCGAGCTTGATAAGAGCTCTCATCGATAGTGTCATGTTATGTTGATAGCTTCAGAAGGGCATAATCACATTGGTGAGAGACTTTCAGTGTCTCGCCGAGATGCGATTCTATAGGAGGAGTTTTTGACCGCCTAAAGAATTTGTGTGGAGTTTACTCGACCAATCAGAGAGATCTGAAAGTGAGCTGTGGCAGTCTGACCTGGATGAAGAACATCAATAGAATGAAAAGCGACGTCTATCTATTTTGAGCTCAGGAGCGTTCAAAGTGCTCGGCTGAGGAGGTTCAAGGCGGACACGATACCAGGAAGTAAATGCAGTGGCTGCAGAAAGATCTGAAGAAGGCTTCTCCAGGGATGATTCTTCACCGACCTGGACACGCAGGGTGTAGCATTTAATTTCAATCAAAATATCTAAGGGGTAGATTTCTGAGCCCATATATTTTTTGTAAGCCCTAAAGGGCCGACACATTTTGATTTATAAGGCATTTTTTCCTTTTTTTGTAGATAGTTCAGATTATACACTCTGAAGAGTTAGTGATTTTTTATGAATCCTTTCTCGACTAAATGTATGTTTTTTGTAACTCAAATTGGAATCTGGAATACAACACAGATTTTACCTTGGAAGCTAGTGTGCATGTTTGTACTACTCTCATTTCTGTATTTTTTTCCTTTTGATTATGCAAGTCTTTAACTGTATTTTATGAGTTTACATTCATACCTTAAAGTCATGAAATTTATCTTTCCTTCCTAAGATGTGTATGTAGATCAAACCTGTTAAGATTGATGCATAGATCTAAAAGAAGTTATGTTGAGTATGTGAAACGGTTGAAGTTAAGTTTCCCAGTGTATGTTCATCTTGTTTTCATTTTATATTTCCTCATCAATTCGGTGTATCACCTTAGAAATTAATCTTCATTTTAATGCATTTTCCTTCTCCCTTTCTCTTCAAAGAGTAAGTAGTTTAGGTGATAACACAAAGAAAGCTGGCCTTCTCCGGAGGGTGACCTCTTTCTGCAAGAAACCCACATCTTTAGAGGTCTTCCAATGTTACACTGAGGTGTTGAACATTAGTTTCAACAAGGGTGCAATCTCAGGAGATAACAATATCCTTCGAGATTGCGACCTCTCTAAGCACATGATATTTCTCTTAGTGGTAATGCTATGGTTGGCATTCCCTAAGGTGTGAATCTTTCATCCTCAACTATTCCTCTCTTGGATAAATTAGACACAATGTTACCTAAGGTGAGACCTCTCATTAACTAAGCAAATCCCCTTTGAACTTTCCTTATCTTATTTTCATTTTGTTCATGAGTGCTTAGTATAGTGAAGCTTGCCAACATTATGAAGCTTGAAGTTCATATTATGTGGTCCCTTATCAAAGTTATCTGGAGGTATAACTTTGGTATGGTTAGTATGATGAGATCCTGCAGACCTGACATGAATTTCTTATTGTATGGTGAGAGCCTATAGACCTAGAATGACATTCTCACTTAGCCACTTTCTAGGGGCTCTCCTGGTGGACAATGAATTTCACCAACCTGTGTGAGTGCATTTGGTTTGTATAATGGATATAAAGTTTTCACTTGTAAACATTTTTTGACAAATAGTTAAGGCTTGATCCACATTGAGTTGGACAAAAAGTGGAGGCTTGATCCACCCTTTTTATTTTTATTTTTGTTTCTTCCTTTGAGTATTTGACATTGTATGTGTATCTTGTCTTGGTGCTACATATCATACATCTTGTGTGTGTTCTTTTGTGCTTATGTTGGTTTTCCATGGGATCTTAATTCTAGGGGCTTGGTCATCTCCTTAATCTTTGTCATCCCATCTTATCGACATTTGTGCACTTGGACCTAGGTCTTGACATATATTTGTCTGCTTTAGTGTGAGTTTGATGCAAAGTGATCCTATCACTAAAGTGGGGGCTAAATGTAGTGTAGAAAAATGTATCCCTTTACATTTCAATCTTTCTTTGGGCCCTCCTAATTGAAATAGACTTAATAATTCCTTTATTTGGTGTTGAAAAATGTATTCCTTTACATTTTCACACTTTTTTAGGTCCTCCTAATTAAATTGGACTTAATTATGCCTTAATAAGCCCTATTTTATATTTACAAGCCTAATAAATTACATTTTGTGAAGGGGAAACCCGACAACAATTAATGCCAACACATAACTATTAAACACCTTGAGCAATGTGTGTTCCAGGAATAGGGACCTAGGACCCATTCACCCATGGGTGAATGGGTCCTCCCTAGACCTTTGAACCCATTTTTAAAACATGTTTGGTGGTATTTTTATCATCACAAATTCAATTTTCAAATTTTAGCTTGTAATGCTTGAATTTTAGGAAATTAAGGATGAATGTCTATAAATACAAGGTTATTTTATCAAATCAACTAGAAGTTTTGAAGAAAAATTTCACAAGAGAAAATATTATTGTCAAGAGAATTCAAGAGTAGATTTCTCAAGTATTTTTTGTAGCATTCAAGATCTCAAGCATCATGTCAAAGTTATGTTCATTCATGCATGTTTTTGGAGCTCACAAATTGTGATGTAGGTTTCAAGATCAAGTTAAAGCATCAAATCAAGTCATCAAGATCCACATCCAATTCAACCATTTCATGAAAATTCCATTCCTTCAAGGATCTCCATTCAAGGGTTTGGTGAGTTACAATAAACAAGTGTTCATTCATCATTCCCTCTTTTTATCATTGTTTCAATTAAAGGTTTAATTACTAAAATGGGGTTTGACCAAGGCAAATCCCCATCCACCAAAAATAATTTTTTTTCCCTCTTGTGTTTGTGTTGTAAATTTATGTTGAAGAAGGATTGAAGACCTCTTGAAATGCAAGATTGGAAAAGTTGCAAAAGTTGCAAAAGTTGTCAAAGTTGTTGTCAAATCACAAAATCTAACCTACAAATCTGATTTCTGACTTTTCGACATTGAAAGTTAGACAAATTAGAAGCTACAAATCAACATTAGTTGAGGCTCCCAAAATATTTTTGAAAACTCTAACAAAATACCCATTCACCCATGGGCGAATGAGTCCCAAAAAACCTTTAGAAAGTGACTTTTGGTGACTGGTAAACACCTTTGTACCCTTCTTAGTTCTGCAATAAGTTCTTTGGTTCTTCTAATATTGAGTTTCATATTGTTGTTTCAAGTTTGGATTGGCATAATTAGGTTGATTTTCTATTTTTATTTTTTCTCCCAAAAGTGTTGTTTGAACTTGAACCCCATCCTCAAAGCATAAGGAAATATAAAGATTCTCACATTGGGTTGATTCACCTAAGGGTCAATTCTTTGTGGGGATCTCATTTCCTAATGAAAATAGGAAGATAGGGTCTATTCTCATCCTCTTGACTTACCTTTCCATTTTGGGAAACCCTATTTTTCTATGTTTCATCAGATATCTCCCTAGAAGGTTTGGTTCTAAAGTGTTTGTTATTGAAGAAGCTAAGGATATGAATGCTTTGAAGTTGACTAAACTACATGGAATTTTAATTTCTTTTGAAATGAAATTTGAAAGTGAAGATACTATAAGAAAAGAGGTTGCATTCAAAATATCTAAGGAGGTTGATCAAGATTTTGATATTGGATCTAATTTGAAAGAAACAATTTTTATTAGAAAGCTATAAAGAGGTTTCAATAAGTATAAATGCAAGTTACCTTTTAAGTGTTTTAATTATGGTGAAGTAGGAAATTTTATGGCTAAGTGTCCCCATAAGAATTCTAAGAATGCTGAGCAAAAGTATGGAAATAAATCATTATAGAGAAGGAATAAAGGTTAGAGGAAACATAAGAAATTCTACAATAATAGGGAAGAATACTACTCTACTAAAGAAGAAGATGAAGATATTTTTGAAGATGAAAAAGAAAAGGCTGTTTTCATGGATTTTAAAGCTACTGAAGGAGATGCAGAAATGGATTCTGGAAATAATGATGGAGTAGATCATATGGAAGAATTTTTATGTGTTGGAAAATAAATCAAAAGGTTGACGAATATATTTTTAGAAGAAGTGAAAGCTAAATAAAATATATCTCAAGATTTGAAGAAATCATAAAATATGATTGTTCATCTGAAGACCCAAAAATAAGAAGAAAAAAGGATTGAAGAAGTTCTGACCAGAAATTTGCTATCAAGAGATAAGGATTATAAGAAGTTGGAAGCATAAATTGTGACAATAAGAAAAGAGTTGAGAATTTTGGGAAGAGCACTAAAACTCCAGATCAGGTATTAGGATGTCAGAGAGCTCCATGTGTTAAAATCAAAATTAGTTTTGATGATTAGAAGAACAAAGTGACTGAATAATCTTTAAAGACTGCTAAGAAAAGTATGGATGTAACTGGCTCCAGAAGTTCAAAATATGAAAGAATCATTGCAAGTGATAAATACAAGGCATAAAATGATGACTTTATTCAAGTTCAGAAGAAGATAAGAAGATTGAGGAGACATTGATACAACACTAGGTTCAATTATCCTTTCTCTAGTTATTTTTTTAATTGTAATAATTTTGGTCATAAAGTTGTGGACTGTAGAAAAGCTTTGGTAAGAAGAAATAACTTTGTTAGCAATAATGCATTTTCACCTTTGTATAATTTTAATATCATTTCCTACAAATGCAACAACTTTGGACACATTGCAAGGAACTATAGAAGCAAGTTTATGAGTCCTCTATTGAAAAGTGGAAGAAAAAGATCAAGAATTGGGAGTCATGGATCAAGTAAAGTATACAAGAAGGTTTTGAAAGAAAAGAAATCAGAAAAGTCAATTATTGCTCAAATTTCTCTACATGCTTAGAAGGAGAAGAATTTGTGGATCATTGACAGTGGTTGCTCTAGCCACATGACTAGAGAAAAAAGTAAGTTAATGAATTTCAAGAAATTTGAAGGAGGTTTTGTGACTCTTGGAAATAATTCTATTGCCAAAATTTATATGGTAAGGGTACTTTGAGTCTTGATGATGGTAGGACAATGTATGTTGAAGGTTTAAATCATAATCTTTTAAGTGCAAGTTAGACGTGTGATAAATGCTATAAGCTATATTTTAGTGCTAAAGGTTGTGAAATAAGGGAATCAAGCATCACAAAATTAATTATAGAAGGAAGTGGGATAGATAATTAAATATATCATCTCAGTAAACTAAATGGACAAAGTTGTCTCACTATGTAGAGAGAAGATATCTAGCTTTAGAATAGAAGGTTGGGACATATAAATTTTGATGACACCATGAAGATTGGTTTAAGAGGAATGGTTTGGGATATGCCAAAGATGGAGAAACCTCAATCTACCATCTACAGAACATATAATGAAGGAAAATAGGAAAAATGTAGATTTACTACTAAGGAGCATTCCACATCAAAACCATTAGATTTGGTTCATATAGATTTGTGCGGACCTATGAGGACTAAATGTCTACAAGGTGATAGGTATTTGATGATGCTCATTGATGACTACACTAGGATGACTTGGGTTACATTTCTAAAAGAGAAGTTAGAAGCATTTGAGAAGTTCAAGGCATTTAGGGCACTAGTAGAGAATGAAACGAGATGAACAATCAAAGTTTTGAGATTAGATAGGGGTGGGTGCACAGAGATGGGGGGCTAAAAAGTGGTGACACCTTTGAATTCTTTTAAAAATCCATAAAATGAGTGTGTTATAGCACACTCACATTATAACACATTTGTGTTATGGCTTGGAGTGATCGAGCCTCAGGCTCGATGACTCCTAGGCTATAACATGCTTGCATTATAACAAAAACACATTATATCTTATTTAAACAAAAAAAAAAAATATCATTCTATTTTTTTTGCAACAAATATTCTCCTCTGGAGCTTGAAACCCGTGCATAATGTTCTCACACTTTTGGAAGGTCACAACTGCTTGAATTATTCACCTAATCTTTGTGAAAATGTCTACCCAAGATTGGGGAGGTCAAAGAAGTAATTAATTTCTATTTTTGTTTGATTTTGGCATCAAATAGGTAGATTTAATATGTTTTTTGATGTAAATTTATTTAATTTTTAGGAAATGATAATGCACCTCCAAACCCTCCTCAATTTCCTCCTCAAAATCTTGATTCACCTCATGCCTAAATTCCTATTGAAGAACAACCCCAACAAAAACCTTCAACAATTCCTCAACATGCTCCAGGAACTCAAGAAAATTTAACGGGGAAAATTTAAAATAACAAAAAAAATTGAGTTAATTGCAAGGTTGAAAGATCCTGCAAGCTCAACCTCACATAGAACCACACTTTCTCAATCACTTGAATATATAATATCACATGTAGATTCAATTGGAAGCAAATAAGTAGTTGGTTGGAGAAGAGACAAGATTTTAGAGAGTTTTATGTAGATAGATTATCCTATAAACAAGTTAAAGATGAAAAAAATACAAAATTGACTTGTGCTCACTATTCAAAAACCCTAGAATGAATCAACCTTTACATCCTTCAAGCAAGAGGTTCCCTATCCATTGGTGCAACCACCAAGGGATAAAGAACATTTTTTGGAGGAGGTGGTGGATGTTTTTTGACCATCCTCCATGCAACAACAATAAGGTGCCAAAATTATTTTTGAGGAAACTCTATTGTGAATTTTTACTCAATAAAATCCCAAACCATTTTGACATGTGGGACTTCCAAGGTAGAGGTGGGGGATTTGCACAAGACAAAGTGAGGGCATGCATCAATGCATAACGACCATTGAGATGAGAACTCGCTAGAACAATGTATGAGCATGTGACTATCGCTTCCATTGTGAAGGAGAGTGTCGAGTTCAATACATTGTAGTCGATTAGCTCCCTCACCCAGAGCCTCATACAACATACTAGTCCTCTAGCATAGGGTGAGTTGGGCGAGTCTTCAGGGAGTAGAGTTCCACCTCATTATTGTTAGGCTTGTGGGTCACTCTATTTTTATGATCTCATGCATAGTCAGGATGCAAGTGCCTAGGGTACATCTAGAGCTGATCAGATGGTGATGAAAGATACCCTCCTTAATGAGGCATTTGACCTTGATAGTCAAGTAAATGTTAGCAAGTTCATTGAATTTAATTTATTAAATTTTGTTTTTCAAATGCAAGATTAACTAAGTTAGTTGAATGATTATAATGAAATTTCAAGGTCATAGAGTTCACTCTATTTTCAATGGTCCTCCAACTCCCTATTGCATGACCAAATGTACTATAGAGGTATGTAACTAGTAAAGAATTATAAATATTACATGTGAATAGCTAAATGTTATATGAATGGTATCCTTATATCTCATTTTGGATGTTGATTAGGTTAATCTTGGAGCTTCAATGATAATACCTACTAGTGGAGGTGGTCATCAAAGTTTCACTAAGGTACTATAGACTATTTATAATTTTAAAATAAAAAAATGGTATTTCGTAATTGAATAATGTTTAATGAATTGAAGGTTCTAGATAGTTTGTAAGTATGCTTTGTACTTTTTAATTAGTTTTATTTTACGTTGTTATTCACTTCATAATCTATGAATTTTATTTGTTCATGTTGTTTACCTCCAAAAATATAGGCTAGTGGCATCACTAGCTTGTAGTATACCATTTCACTCTTGTCCTCCTAACTATCACCACTAGCTTGTAGCATACCATCTCTCTGCTCACTATTGGGCTCATGAATTTTGCTTGGAATATTGATATTATTACTACTCTTGTCCTATGTTGACTATAATTATAATGATGAATATGTTATTTCATTCATACATTATGTTTGTAGACTTTCATTTATACCTTTGAAGTGCTTGACATCATAGAGGACCACTCTCTTGATTTCTTGACTGTATACTGCAATCTTCTATCAATTATCTTCAATGGTATCTACTCCATAGAAAAGGAAATATCCACTTACCATTTAGAAATATATGCCCTCTTTCTATCCCTTCACAAGGAATGTCCTCTATGAATATGATTATTAAAAGGGAATTGCCACTCTAAACTATCCTTTAATAATAAACTATGCATGGTCCTCTTATACCATTGTACTAAATTTGATGCTTCTCCTATGAGACTATCTTGTAGTATTATATTTCATGTGATTACCACCACATTCATGACTATTATGCACTCTTTACCTTGAGGTATCTTGGTTGAAAACATATAAAGTATCTCCTCATAAAAATTCATCTTCCACAATTATCCTTTGAAGCATTATTTGGTATTGAAATACACGTGACTATTAGTGTACATCTTGTGAAGTTAGACTATCATATTCAGTCTTATGTAACTGTCCTATTATAGTTCTTTATTTATGCTATATCCTTTATTTCTCATTTGTTGTCCTTTATCCATCATTTCTCCTTGTGATCATTACTCTTCCTATGTGAATATCACACTATCCACTATAATGAAGATATCTCACTCCATTTCTTAGTTATCTCTTCTTTTTGATTCACCCATGAATATGAATAGAATGTTGAGTTTTTATGAAAATAATGGAATGCCTTTATAGTTGTGAATTGTTATCAAGATCTTAGGACCACAATCTGCTCATTTCTCACTATCACTACATCATTTTTTTCTTATTTGATAGTGCTCATTATTGCTTCTTTTCATGCATCTCACTATCATGATTTACATTATTTCCATAAATCTTATCCTCACTTCAAAAATTCTTCACACTTCACATCAACAAATGTTTGTATGACTTCTTTATGTAATCATGATATTTTCCCTTACTTGCATGATATTATTGTCCCTAGGACTATTATCTTGTGACTACCCTTTACTTTGAAATTGTCCTCATGAAACATGAAACCATTGGCATTGAATTGATACTCATGAAGACTCTTATTGACATGAGGATACTATTTCCATAGTCAAGAGGATAGGATACTTTATCCTTTGGCCTCATTTAGATCCTAACTATCACATTGATTTTTCATCCATCCTATTATTACAACTGGGCTTCCTTGCCATTCATGAGACCCCTTACTGTGCAAGATGCCCTTATAACAAACTCTTCCTCTATCAACTTCTTCCTACCAACTTAGAAATTTTCCAATATGGCTCTTGTGCATTGTGTTTTTTCTTGTTGGTTCTCTAGGAAATATTGCTCTCTTCTATCACACTTTTCTTCATGTAGTAATACAAAATTGTCCTTTTTCCTTACTTTATTTGGGAATAATTATCATTGAATTAACCTAATTTTTCCTAGGTTTAATGTTGTAATGTGTTGTAACACATTCACATTGCTCTTGGGCCCCCTTTTAATAAAATTAACTTAATGTGTACCTTATTTAAGTTTTGTAACACACTTTCACATTTATCTAGGGTCCTCTTAATTAATTGTGGTTAATTAGAGTTAATTAGCCCCTTTAATTCAAATTGAAGCCTTATTTATGACACATCCCAATTCCCAAAGATCTATCCCGACATGCACAATCCAAATTACATAACATTTAATTGGGAAAAATAAAGGCCTTAGAAATTGGTGTTAGGAACCATTCACCCTAGGTGGTGAATGGTTCCTCCCTCTATAGGACCCCCCTTTATCAATATATTTCAAATGGGTTTTTAGTGATCTTTTATTCCCCAAAGGCAAGGTCCTGGAAAACAGTGCCAGGACCCATTCGCCCTAGGTGGCGAATGGGTTCTCCTGTACCATAAAAAAATGGATCATTGACATTTTCATGGTATTTTAGGTCTTTCTCTTGTGATACTTGATCTATTTTTCTTTGATTTAATGTTGCAATGTAACTTACACATTCACATTAGGTCCTAAATATTCAAATTATGGTGTCTTGTAAAGGTGTTGTGAAGTGTTGTAACATATTTCTACACTTTTCTAGACTCTTCTTATTATAATTCATCCAAATATAGCCTTTTTATCCCTTTTCAAGTCCTATTTTAAAGTGTCGTAAAGTCTTGTAACAAGATTTCATGCTTTTCTAGGCTTGTTATCACTATTTACACCTTTCTTATGCTTTATTTGACCCGTTTATGCACTCATAAGACTTAATTAAGTGCATTTTTAAATGTAAATCCAACAAACAACATTAAATGCAACTTAATTCCTGACACCCACTTACAAGCCTAGAGTGGGACCCATTTGCCATGGGTGGCGAATGAGTCCCTCTTGGCTCCAAATTCAAAACAATTCAAAATTTCTTTCAATTTTTTATTCAAAAAGACCTTATATTGGCTTGTGATGAGGTATTATTGGGTTATTAGGGTATAAATGTGTATAAATAAGTGTTTTTACATCCATTTTACACCTAATTCATTCACCAATTCATTTGCATCAATTAGCATTCTTTCATTCAATCCATCAAAGCATCATTTAGTAAAGTAATTGTTAAGTATCTTGGAGCAGCCATTGACATATCTTCAGACTTCTTCAACAAGGATTTGGTGACTTTAGGACATTTGAATGTTGTTATTCATCATTCCTTTCTTCATTTCATTTCATTTCTTCATTAAGGGTTTGATTACCAAAGTGGGATTTGACCAAGGAAAATCCCTATACTCTAACCCTTAACCATTTTTCCTCTTTCGCATGTGTGTTTGTAGACTTTTGTATGTAGATTTATCAAGAAAATAGGTGTTGACAGGTGGTCAACAAATCAAAAAAGTGTTTCAAGTCAACTAAACCCTAATTCAAGCTTGGAGACAACCTACAACCCATTTTCTACAGATTTGACTCTGTCAACTCGACAAGAAGACAAGTGCAGATCTAGACCTACAGGATTGACCTTTGGATTTGTAGATTTATGGAGGAGGACTTATTCACCATCAGTGGCGAATGAGTCCCACCTAAGGGCTGAAAAAGTTGATTTTTTCAGAATCCAGTTCCCAATAGTCGAAAAGTAGTTTTAGGTGTTTTTACCAGTAGGAGGAATGATTCACCATTAGTGGTGAATGAGTCCCACTGGTGATTTACAATGATTTCTACCAGTTTCTAGAACCTTCCAAGATTAGTAATCAATTTCCAGGTGCACTTTGTTAAACTTCATTCAATTATGTTTGCATTATTTTGTGTTTTTAGTTCATTTTTTTATACCTCACTATGTTTTCAAACATTGCATATTTCATTAGTTTAGCATTCATAATCAGTCAATTTCATAGCTTAGTTACATTTAGATCATTCCATTTAGTCATAATTCCATCTTGCATCCTTTATTTTGGTGAACCACCTCAATTTTAGTGTTCTATCTCTCTCCTTTTAAGTGAAATATCCTAAGAGTGCAAGATAAGTCCATGGAACACCCTCAAAATTGATGGTTCACCTCCCTTAATGAGGACCCCCTTTTTGAATTTTATTATGGTGGGAATTTAATAATGTTTGTTTCTAGATCCGGTGTCAGCTTGAATTATTTAAATTTTGGGGTTAATATCTTGATTTAGTATAAATAAGGGGTTAATTCACATTGTTTCTCATAGAAAGTTTAAGTTATCATAAGAGTACATCCACAAGAGAATTAGAGAACTTCAAGAGAATTTCAAGGTAGATTATCAAGATTTTATTGCAACAATTCAAGATCATTTCATCATGACAAGGGTTTAGTGCATTCCTACATGTTGTTGAGCTAGGAAAGTTGATGTAGCATTGAGGATCTATTGCAAGCATTGTTCACATCTTATTCAAGGATCAAGTTCTACATTCTTCATGGCCACTACATGTTAGATTGCAGATTTATCTCCCAAGTCAACATCCAAGGTATCAACATTGCATCATTTCATGTTCATGTTTCAATTTCATTATTTCATCATTTGATTTAATTACCTACAAGGGGTTTGACTTAGGAAAAACTCTATTCACTAACAACCAACAAGTTTTTCTTCCCTGGAGTGTGTGTTTTCATATTTACAAGTTGAAGATCAAGTGGAGAAGAAGTTTAGAGAAAAAATATAAAAGTTGTCAAGTTGAAAAGTTGATCTTCAAAGTGAAAGAACAAAGAATTGAGGCTACAAAATTAAGTATAGGTTTTTGGGAGCTAAAAACCAAGAATTTGAGAGTGCAGACATCAAGTAAAATAACCTAGATATCAATTTCAAAAACCCTAACAAGGATCCATTCGCCCCTAAAGGCGAATGAGTCCTTTGTGCCCTAAAAATAGGCTTCTCGCAACAAGGTGCACACCATTTTAATCTCTAAAGAATCTCCCCATAGTTGCTATAACAGTTAAGGTCATTTTTTGATTGTTATTTACATCATTTTGACCCTCATAATTACATAAATTATAGTGATTTTGTGTGAATATTTCTAGTGGTTTATCTTGATCTTGATACAACCCTAATTTCTTCACCTCATCATTAATGGTGAACCTGACATTTTGAACATCACAATTTTCTAATTTTTAAAGTCTTTGCATCTTAGATTAGATCTTGCATACACTTGAATCTCATTAGGATTGAATTATGATATCATTTAGGGTTTCTTGCATTGCATTCACAATTGCATCTCATTTAGGGTTTAGATTTGCATTGTTTTATTTCTCTCTAAATATGAAAAAATGAAAAAACAAATTGATCATTATGCATATCATTTAGATCCCATTTATTTGCATTTGAAAGTCAAAAGAAAATTGCATTTCACCATAGGTCCTTGCATTCATCTTTTCATTGCATTTTCACATTGCATTTTTGGAAAATTTGAAATTGAAACTCATTGCCTCAAACCTAGAACTGAAAGACACTACTGAAAGCTTGAAAATCATTAAAAATAGTTTAAAAATACCTAACCAAGACCCATTCACCCTTACTAGTGAATGAGTCCATGATTAAGTCAAAGCCAAACCTTCTGGCATCTGAAAAAGCATTAAAAATCACCTTGGCATCCATAGAAAAATTTCAAAAAAACTTAACCAGGACACATTCTCCCTTACTAGCGAATGCTTCCATATTAGCTACTAATCTGCAATTTTTGGAAATTAAAATTTCAATTTTAGGCTTCTATTTGCTGCTATTACTTTCCTATTTCAGTTTCCTAATTTTTTGTTTCATAAAATTCATTGCATTTAGCTTAAATTGCTTCATTTCAGTGCATTGTTAAAATTCAAAATTACATTCAAACATTCATTTCCAGCTTATTACATTATGTAATCAGTAAATTGCATTTCATTCTAAGTTGCATTGCCTCTTTACATTTAGGGTTTGCACACTAAGGTTGTAAAACTTGTATGAACTTTACAACTTGGTGTCCTATTTGCAATACTATTATAAGATGCAATTTGAGGCTCATGTGATCCCATGATACCTCACTCACCGGGGATCTTTGGTTTTATGACTCTCTTTCTGATAGTGTTATTAATCAACCTTCCATGGCTCACAATTTGCATACTTCATTTCCAATGACTTCACCTCCTACAACCAATGTGCTTAATGTTACTAGCACCATCCCTACCATCCTTAATTCCACTCAATATTTGCGGTCTACTCAAAGCCAAGGTGGAATTCAAATTCCATCCTCCATGATGCCAATGTCCATTCCTACATACACTAGTACACAACCCACAACAACCCTAAAAACCACAAAAAACCTAGAACCCACAACAACCTTTCAACTCACAAAAACCCTTCAACCTACTACAACTGTTCAACCAACCATAACAATTATATCTACTAGCACTCTATACACTTCCATAGGTATTCTCATAGGAAAAACTTCCAGCCTTGTCCATTCGAACACAATAATTCCTCAACAATCTACCTTCACTAACCTACAATTCACTAGCCCTCCACATACATACTCCACTCCACCTTATTACCCTCAACCTTACAACCAAAATGATCCTATCCTTAACTCCCTTTTGCAAACCATGAAATCCCTCCAACAACAAGTGGAAAAATCACAACAAATCAACAACAATCAATCTTTACAATACATCAAATCCAACTCGCTATCCTTCCACATATTAAGAGAAAAAATGCCACAAGGTATAGAATTCCCTCAATTTGAGAAATATGGTGTAATTTTATTTTTTTTTAGCCATGTTTCCACCTTCACAGCCATGTGTAGTGATTTCATCTTTGAAGATAAACTCTTGGCTAAGTTCTTTCCTAGGTCCTTGAAGGATATTGCTTTAGAGTAGTTCTCTTCTTTACCACACAATTCCATTGGTTTATTCAATAAACTCATTGATGCCTTTTACAACCATTTCCATATTCACATGGGTCCCAAGATGGCCCTTGCTAATTTAATGACATGCAAACAACAAGAGGAGGAGAAAGTGATCGATTTCATAGCAAGATATCAAACACTTTATTCATAAGTAAACATTAAGATTCCTGACGCTAACCTTCAATGAATGTTTATCACCAACTTACAAGATAAACTCCAAAGAAAAATTGAAATGTTAAGATTCCCATCCTTCACATAGTTATGTACCACCCTTCATGATTATAAAAATTTGACTTGCAGTTGTGATGAGAAAAATCCCCCTAGTCATACTGAAAAATATGAATCTACAACTCAGAAAAATGATCAACCTTTCAAGAAATAGAATAAGGGATTTTTACAATTGAATTCCCCTCAAATGAGTCAAAAAACTAATAATCAAGTGGTTGCTATCAAGATGACGACTCCTTTCGGGGAAAGAGAGAGAGAGTTCACTCCTTTACTCAATACCCTTCATAATATCATGTTGTAGCTTATCAAAAAGAACATGTTTACATTACCTCCTGTTAGAGAATGTGACCCTAATATACCATTTACTAAAGGCTTTTTAAAAATGCTTATTGTCATTACCACCAACAAAATGGGTATGGTATAGAATACTGTAAGAATCTTAAAAATCTAGTGCAAGACCTTATTGACAATAATCAACTTCAAATTGGAGGTGTGAATGATCAAGGTAATAAGTTTGTAGCCCCTCCTAATCAAAATTTTCAAATCTTTACAAATCCCATGCCTAAACACACTATTTTATTTTTCAAAGCTAGTGAAACTAAGAATGATGTGATGAATGTTGACATGGATGATGATAACATAGAACAAACTCCCATGGAAACTAGTCCTATGGATACTATTAAACAATGCCACATAAAGGAAGTGGTAGCATTTATCGAAGCTAAATCTTGTAAGGGATCAACTAAAAATCCTCTTGGAATTTCTTTCTCACAAAATGACATACTTAAATTTTCACCTGATGGTCCTCTTTACATAGCTGGCCGAATCAATGATAAGTACACTAATAGGATATTAATTGATCCCACCTATAGAGAGAATGTGATCACTAAAGAATTATTATATCTGCATGAACTATATCTAGATACATATGACAAATTGAAATCATGGATCAAGATGCATAATGGGTTTTCTTGCCCTACAATAGGCTCAATAGATCTCCCTTTAAAAGTGGGACCAAAAAAATTAACTATCTTATTTTCCATCATTCCACAATCAGACCAATTTTATGTGAAGCTAGGATATCCATGGCTTTTCTCCATGAATTTTTTCCTTTTAGTTGTGCACAAATGTCTAAAGTTTCCATTTGGCAATGATATATTTACTGTGCATCATAGTGGATTTAATCCTACATCGACCTGAGGGAAATTTTCATTAGATTTGTTTTGGCTCGAGCCTATGGAACCTATCAAGCCTCGTAAGGATTTCTTTTTCAAATCATATCAAAAGTTTGAGGCAGAGAAAATAGCATAATTATCCCTTCGAAACATGCCTCAACCTATAAATGAAACAAATATTCTTGATGAAGTAATGATCAAACCAAAATCCCTTCTGAACATATAAGAACAACCTATAGAAAAACCTCCCACAATTTCTTACAAGAAACCACGAGATAACAAAAACAATCCCATTGTTCCTCCTAGAGTCAAACAAGTTTACAAAGTCAAAGAGAAAGTGGTTGAACAACCTACTATTGTTTCTTCTATTCCTCCCAAGGAAGAGAAGGAACATATGATTGACGAACCTGCTCTTACACAAACACAAATTTGCAATAGATTGAAAAGGAATCAGAGTGCTAGAGAGCGTAGGTGTAGACGCCATGCTATTTCTCATAGATTACAAACTCAAGATGACAGAAAAATATAGAAAATAAAAATACGAACTTACCTGAAGCAAACCATGATGACTCTATACCCTCACCAAAGCATAAACAATAACATTCCATGGACATTTTTATTCGACCTCTTGTTGTGATAAATCTAGATGATGACATTGAATTTTCAAAGATTGATGAAGAAGTACATGATGAGTTGAATACATTGTTTTCTTCTTCTATGAGCTTAAATGAAAAATATCCTAAAAAGAGTGTTGAACCTGGTGCTTCCCCTAGTTCGGAAATTTCTCTTGTCCCTTTGGCTAGTTTTCTTCCTTCCATTTAAACTGACCAATATTGGGATGTAGACAACCTGCTTTAGGTTGACTCACATGTTCCTTACTATTCTTTTATTTTTTCATGTTTTCTTTTTGCATGTGCATAATGTGATCCCTTGTATTGTTCATTTCATGTATCTCTCTCTTTTTGTGCATTCCTCTATATGTACCTTTCATTCTTCTATATGTTGTAATCATTTCATTTGTCTTTTGTTTTCCTTTTAGGGATGACACAAGGTGTTGAGACATATAGGTCTCTTTGATGTTGACCCAAAATATTTTTTCTTATCTTTTTCATTTATCTTGTGTTTTCCTTTTGGGGATGACAAAAGGCGTTGAGACATTTAGGTCTCTTCCATGTTGACCCAAAATGTTTCATCTTTTCTTTTCCATTTGTCTTGTGTTTTCCTTTTGGGGATGACGCAAGGAATCGAGACATTTAGGCCTCTTCCACGTTTACCCAAAAGTCTTTTTCTTTGTTTTCGATCTCTTTGTTTCATTCTTTTAGTTCTATGAGTATTTGGGGAATGATGATAGTTCCATGCTCTAAGACAACATTGTAGCAAATGCATACTGACCCCAAATCCATAGATCCCTTATGTATTCATGGGGGCAAGCCTTCCTTCCTATTTCATGATGCAACTTATTTCAAAAACACATGACTTGGAATAGGGTTTTTCGAGGAAAGCTCTCATGTATTACAAAAAACATTTGGCTACTTTAAAGCAATTGCTCACTGTAATAGTGTAGCAACCGCTTTAAAGTGGGGGCATACATCGATGAAATATTTTAGAAACATTTCATGGTGTGATTTTTTATTTTTTCTTGTTATGTGTCCTCTTCTTGGTGGTGTCATTGGGTTTGATGTCCTCCAAGAGTGTATGATCTACTGTCATGGCATGATGTGAATGAGTCATCCCATGAGTGAGGATCTAACACCCTTGACTTGTCCTCTCTTGGAGACATTAGGAATAATGCTCCCTAAGAAGAAGACCTTTACATGAACAAAGCAAAATACCCTTTAGCAAAAACTTACATACATGAAATTCAAAAGAATTTACAAAAGCATTACATTGTGGTGCCTTATCAAAGTTTTCAAGAGGATAACTTCGGTATGGTATGAGAGGTTAATATGATTCTATCATTTTCCACTTCATTGGGATAACTCACCTAGTGGAAAGACTAAGGTTCCACGACCCAGAGTGAGCTGCATATGTTACGGACAAATAGCCCCATTCCACATCGTGTTGGAATGGTTGTGCTTGATCCTTTTGTTTTTCTTTATTGGCCTTTGACAGGGTATGATTATGTATCTTTGTTCTTGTTACATACTTTTAAGTGTCTTGAAATTCTCGTTTAGTGTGAGTTTGACATGGGGTCATCCTCTCACTAAAGTGGGGGAAAAATTTAGTAACGGAAAAGTACCCTTTTTCCTTACTTTATTTGGGAATAATTATCATTGAATTAACCTAATTTTGCCTAGGTTTAATGTTGTAATGTGTTGTAACACATTCACATTGATCTTGGGACCCCTTTTAATAAAATGAACTTAATGTGCACTTTATTTAAGTGTTGTAAAGTGTTGTAACACACTTTCACACTTAAGAATAAGTTCCCACTTCTCTCTCATTCGACTATGTTTGAACAACCTGCGCGCATGGTGGATTCTACATTGGGGGTACCCCACGGTCCCCCACTATCCCCTCCTGACCTGAGCCTCACCCTATCACATGTGGGCTCATGTCCCTCGGGAGCCACTCCTGGCTTGTTTGATTCAAAGGTTCCTATTATTTCAGATCAGTTCGAGTCACTGGTGATTTTGATCCTATCTAGTGTGGAAGTGTCGGCGATCACGGTCCTTCCAGAAATTAAGGGTTGGAAGGATGTGCTGAATAATGGTAGTCAAAGCACTAAGGGCCCCTCTCCTCACCCTAAAGAGGAAGTCATTTTCATGGGCATTGACTTTTATATCTTTTATTTTGTTAGTGATAGGATTCTTTGCTCAATGGAAAACATAGTAGTGGGTCATTTTCTCTCCTTTCGACCTTCTGTGGATATGGTCTAGAGATGGGCTGTTGCTAAATGGCACCTCAAATGAAGTGTGGAAATCTGTGCTATGATGGGTGGGATTTTCCTTTTCAAATTCATGACTTCAGATGAATTGGTTGTGGTCCTCTCTTCTAGGCCTTGGGTGTATGTGAAGCAGAGTCTAGCCTTATGCCACTAGAAGTCGGGTTTCAACCTTGCTATGGATCTTAATAAATTGGTGTCAGTTTGGGCTTTCCTACCTAGTTTTCCTCTAGAATATTGGGATCAATCCATTTTCAAATGCATTAGGGATTCCTTGGGCTAGTTTATTACTTCAAATTCCATTACCTGGTCCAAATCCAGGTTATTTTTTGCCCATTTTTGTGGCATAAGATGCTTCCTACCTCTATGAAGCTATACTTTAAGTTTTGTACTTGGGTCCAACCAGTCTGTTATGAGAATGCTATGGCTTTCTATTATAAGTGTTCTAAGCCTAGCCACCTTATCTCATCTTCTTTTAATCATGTGCCTAACCCTGGTGAATCTACTATTGAAGACTAGTACCCCTTCAAAAAAGACATTATGAAGTTTGTTGACTTAGTGGCCAAGTCTGGCTCGCCCATTTTAGATGACCCCTCAGTTATCTCTGGGGGTCATCCTATTGGAGAGGATGTCTCCTGTATGGACCTGGATTTAGCTCCTACTGTACCTATTTTGTCTGAGGGTTTTCCCGATGGAGGGGACTTGGAGGTCGATGCTATCTCCCCTTGCTAGGCTCTTTGGGGGGATGTGGATATTGGTGACTCCATGAAGGATGTTGGGTCTAACCTTTCTACTAGGCCTAGTGTGACAAAAGGTGAAGAAGGAAAAATTATAGAGGAAGTGGTTACCGAAGTTAAAGATGAGACAATTATTATGGAATCAGTGGGTTTGACCCAGGAGAAAGCTTTGGAAGAGTTCTAGTCAACCCCAAAGAAAAAAAGGAAAAAGAAGAAGGTGGATGTGGGTGGTGACTCTAAACCAGGAAGGCCCAGCCAGCGACAAACTAGGAAGAGAGAGACAACAAATGAGATAGCCATTGGTAAATAGAGGACATTGGAAGTGTCCTCAAAGAAGGGTAAAAAATGAAGGTCTTATCCTAGAATGTGTGAGGGTTGAATAGCTCTCATAAACAACTTGCTCTGAAGAACAATGTTTTAGAATGTAAGATTGATGTTTTACTATTATAGGAAACCAAAATGAAGAAAGAAATTTTTGATAATATTAATAAGTATATACATGGTTGGGTTCCCTTTACTCTTGTAGTGATGTTGAGGGGGTGTTTGGTGGGCTTGATGTGTTATGGAACCCCTTCATGATCAATGGTTCTAAATTATTCCACTGTCGGAGTAGTGTGGGAGCCTTATTTTCTTACCTGGGTGGCTCTTGGTCACTTATTAATGTTTATGCCCCTAACCAAAGGAATGCTAAGAATGCCTTGTGGAAGGATCTCTTTGATTGGTTAAATAATAATAGGGGGTATCATTGTTTGGTGGCGGGGGACTTCAACTCCCCCTTATATCCTTTAGAGAAAAGTGGTGGTCTGGTGGATTATTCTGACATCATGGCTGACCTGGTGAATTTCCTAAGTACCACTGGCCTAATTGACATTGACTTATCGGGTCAATCCTTTACCTAGACCAACAGGAATCTTAGGGAGGGTTTGATTCAAGTCAGATTGGATAGATTCATTTTCTCCAACAACTGGATGACCCTGCTCACTGCTAATCTCCTTGCCCTACCCAGGATTGTTTATGACCATAACCCTCTATTGTTGGTCATGAATGACCATTCTGCTACTTGAAATTTACCTTTCTAGTTCAAGATAATGTGGAACTCCCATTCTGATTTTAGGAATAAATTTTTTGAATGGTGGAAAATTCATGTACGTGACTCCCTCATGTTTAGGATCTTTTATAAACTTAAGCATATCAAATGCAATGTGAAAGGTTGGAACAAAAGAGTTTTTGGGGATGTCTTTCAGAAAAAATAGCTTTATGGGATAAGTTGAAGACCATCCAAAAAAATATGGAAGAAGGGGATGTTAGATTTCCAACCTACAATTAGGAAAGAGAGAGTCAAAGGGAGTGGGAGCACATTTTAAGGAAAGAGGATTTTTTTTGGAAACAAAAATCTAGAGTTCAATGGTAGAAAGAAGGGGACAAAAATACCTCATTTTTTCCTGTTTCTACTCTTAAACACAAGAAAATGAATAACATAACTAAGATACATAATGATAAAGGGGTTGTGGTCAATACGCCTATCCAAATCGGTCTATTGGTGACAAACTATTTTCAGAAGGATTATTTAGCCCTTGTTGAGGCTCCCAATCTGGCTTTGGATAATCTATTGTTGGACCCTCTCTCGACCACCATTACCTAGGATGATAACCTTAGCATCCTTAGTGTTTTCACTCTTGAGGAAGTCTGGATGGAAACTTTCAACATGGGGGCCTACAAGGTGCTTGGCTCGGATGGTTTCCCCCAGCCTTCTTTCAGATTTTCTAGGAGATTGTTGGTGGGGACCTTGTCCTTGCCGCTAGAGATTTCTTCAAATCAGGTAAGCTTCTCAAACAATTGAACCACAATTTTATCGCCTTAATTCCCAAGGATGTTGATCCTTAGTCAATGACTAATTTTAAGCCCATCAGCCTATGCAATAATTTTTATAAAATCCTCTCTAAATCTCGGTGAATTATCTTAAAACCCTTTTGGGAAAAATAATTAGCCCCACACAAAAAGGCTTTATTCCTGGTCATCATATTTTGGATGCTACTATAAATACTAATGAATTGCTCCACTCAATGGATAGATGCAATAATGCTAGTATGTCCCTCAAATTGGATATTTCAAAAGCATATGATAAGGTGTTATGGGACTTTATCCCAAAAGTCTTAGCGAATTTTGGGTTTGACTAACATGTTGTCAACCTCTTAATGGAATGCATATCCATGGTGAAGTACTCTGTTTTGGTTAATGGGGCTCCCTTTGGGTTTTTAAATGTTGAGAAAGGCATCAAATAGGGGGATCCCCTCCCACCCTATTTATTTATCATGGTTGCAGATGTCTTGAGCAAGAACATTTCTAATTTTCTATCAGAGGGGTCAATTAAGGGTGTTAAGGCTACCTCTTCTTTGGAGCCTACTATTATCCAAAAATTTGTGGATTATACCTTTCTCTTTGGGAAAGCCTCTATGATTGAAGCCAGGAAATGGAAAAATTGTTTGACTAACTATGACGCATACTCTGGGCAATGTATTAACTATAATAAAAGCATGATTTACTTCTTCAACAACACTCCTACCTTCAAGCTTGGGTAACTATTGTTCTAGGTTTTATGAGTGGCTCTCTCCCTTCAGTGTATCTTGGTTTACCCCTTACTATCAAGGAAGTCACCCCTAGATTTTGGAACTTGGTTCTTGAAAGGATCCAAAGGAAGTTGGCTGGTTGTAAAGGTTCCATCCTCATTCATGCTGAAAAACTACAACTTCTTTCCATAGCTCTCCAAGGGATCCATGTTTACTTCCTCTCCATTTTCAAGATCCCCAGATATATTGTTGAGAAGATTGAAAAAAATCAAAGAAATTTCCTATGGTCGGGGACCGAGGAAAAGAAAAAGTCTTCTCTAGTTAAATGGGACAAAGTGTGTAAACCTAAACCTTTTGGTGGGCTTGGGATAAGGAATATCCTTTGCACCAATAAGGCTTTGATTGTCAAGGTGGGTTGGGACCAACTGAGAAATAATAAGGATTGGTGCAAGATTATGAACACTAAGTATCTTAACAATCGACCTTTCATTAATTTCCTCTTTGATGATCATCCTTCGGGTTCCTTGGCTTGGAAGAACATTTACAATTTGTAGGGGCTACTTAGGATAGGAATGAAATGGAAGATTGAAAATGGTAACAATATCATATTCTGGGAAGACCCTTGGTTATTTGACATGCCTTTGGCACACTTTGACTTTAGGAACCTAATGAGGTCGGAACAACTCTTCTTCAGCTTTTACATTAGAGATTACCTTCTTGGCCAACCATAGGCAAGGAGGTGGAAAGGCCTAGTCCTTTTCTGCTCTTTGTCTCCTGAGTTGGGTCTCCTAGCCAATTCCCTATAGGACCTACTCTCCTTCACTAGATTACCATTAACCAACATGGAGGATGATTTCTTCTAGACTCATGATAAGCAGGGTGATCTTTCTATTAAAATGACTTACAATCTACTATCAGACCAGGGTGTGGTTCTCGGACCCTGGAAGCAGGTTTGGAATAGACACATGATCCCAAAATTAAATTTTTTTATGGTGGAAATGCTACCATAATATAATTTTTACTTAAGATAATCTAAGGAAAAGGGGATTCCAGATCCCTAACAGGGGCTTGTTATGCAAGTGCAATGAAGAATCTATTGACCACTTACTTATGCATTGCCTATTTGCTATTAGTGTGTGGGAGCTGGCTTTGGAGCATTTGGGTACTCAGTGAACTATGTTCAAGGATATTAAATCCTTTATCTTGGGCTAGTCCGAGCCTTTCCTTCACCCCTTACCTCGTGAGATTTGGAACCAGGTAGCCCCATTATCTATTAGTGCTTGCGGAAAGAGAGGAATAACATGATATTCAGGAATATTGAGATGATCCCAAAGGATGATTTTGGTATAGGGTCAAGGCTAATCTCATAAAACATTTCAATTTTCAAAGGGAAAATCCTAGACAAATCCCCTACTGAGTGGAAAATTAAAATGGCTAAAGCTTGGCATCAAAATATTGATGTCAATTCCTATGAAAACTCTAGATCCCAAGCTCAATGGGACACTGTTTAGAAAGCTCCTAACCATGGTTGGCATAAACTCAATTTTGATGGAGATGCCAAAGGAAACCTGGGCAGGGAAAGCATAGGAGGTATAATCAGAGACTACAAGGGTAATTTTGTGGCTGGTTACTTGGGGGGATTGGGATTCAATCCTCCATGATTGCGGAAGCAAGAGTGCTACTAAAGGGAATTCAGTTAGTTGTCACTATGGGGATTGAGAATCTGCATATTGAAGGAGATTCTAAGTCGATAATTGATGTTGTTAACATGGGTAGATTACAAGGATGGAGTACCAAAGACATTTTAATAGACATAAAACATTTTTTGTCTAAAATGAATTTGAAGATTGCTACCCACATTTACTAGGAGGGTAATCAAGTGGCTGATGCTTTGGCTAATCTTGGCACCCATTGGAAATTTTCTAAGTGTTGGTGAAATTTGGGGAACCTACCACCAATTATTCAAGGTTTAATCCTTAAGGAGCAAGGCACATGTATGTTCCATGATGATAACTAACTATGCAATTACTTTGGCCTTATCGGCGGTCCACATTCTTGTCTTTTGGGCTATGTGGATGGAGTTTACCACCAAGGTGTCAAACAAGTGGAAAATTTTGAATAATGGGGTGGAGATCAATTTTAAAAAGGAAATTATGAAGAGTAATGGGGAGTACTTTGAGATTACAGCCAAGTAGGGTCTGGCCTTACATAATCTCTTTTTGGGGTTTGGTCTCAGCACTCGTATATCCTTGTAGATTTTTGAATTCCAATTTGATGTGACAAATAATTATGAGATGAAGCTTTTGATTGGTCCTATCATTTCTGCTAAAATGTTTCTATTATTAAAGGGTAATACTTTAGTTTTATCTAAATTTGGCCCCATGACCAACTTTCATAGGTAGTTGTGCAAAAGAAACATGGAAGGAAAACCTTCTATATCCATCATTTCATGCTTACCTACCCACAAGTGTTCGAATATTTTAATTAATGAGATCACCAAAACTTCCTTTTGGGATTTAACTCTTCAAGTGTGTGTCCTGTACATGGTATGGATTACCCAAGGTAGTCTTGTTTGGCTTAAAAATATTAGTGTTTGGGTGACCTCTCACTTTGTCAAAAATTCTAACCTTTTGCTCTCACAGGTTTACTAGTTTTTCAGTGTGTAGAGTGGTGATATGGGTGGTGATAGGGTGAGAATGGAGCTTGATAATTGTGGATAATTTTTCAAGGACCCACTAGTTTGGCACATCTGCGTTGAAGGTGGGTTGGCACCTTTAATGGAAAATTTGGTGGGTCACAATCTAAAGTTATCTGCGTAGTTTGTGAATTCTTGGGTAGAAAGAAGGGTTACCATGGGTGGTATCTCCTTCAAGGTGAATGAGTGAATGAGGAGGTGATTTCTCAAGAAATGGGGCTATTGTGTACTGAAAATAAGTACCCTAAGCACACTAAGGCTCAAGACAATGAAAGCCTGAATGCTTTCTTTGTGGGTAATGAAAAACCTATTCACAACTAATCTGGTTTTGAAAGAGAAGCTCTCCCACGGCCTTGGGATCAGGTCTATCTTGCTCTCATGAAGTACATCATGTTAGAAGGTAGATATAAAACCTACTATTTATATCATTTTCCTCTTTTGAATCACCTCCGCCACAAAATCTGGTTAAGCTTCCTATTTTTCTTACTTATTGATTTGGAAAAGCTCTATTGAGAAGTTCATTAAGTTTGCTACCTAAAACCTTGAGGATCTTCCTCCCCTGCCACTCCACCAAGGCCTCATTTTGAGGATTTATCATTTTCATCTCATGCTCTATCCACCCAAACCCATATCCATTGTCCATATAGAGGAAACTGAACCCACTAATCAAACCAATATCTCCCCGACCAAGTATAAGGGTCCCAAAAGAAAACCCCCTAGTGACTGCCGAAACCCCTAAGCCTAAACCAACTACCAAGAAGAATAAGGAGAGTGGGGATTTCCTAGTCTAATGTTGTGGCTAGTCTCTTTGAGTTTAAGTCTACCCTTCCCAAGACTGACCAAAAACCTACTACTAAGAAGAAAGTGAAGGATGAGGGGAAGCGTTTGATGGAGCTGTTGGCCACAGACATCAGAGAAAAGAATGTGGTGGGAAGGGATTCCAAGGGGGATACTATGGTCGTTGCTATGGTGGAGATTGGGGTTGAAAATACCATTAGGAGATCTAGTAGGTTGGAAAAAAATAACAAGAAAGTGCAGATCAGTGAAATTGATTCTGATGAGGAGGGGTATGACAACAAAGGTAATAGGAATGTGGAGGAGTTTGAGGAAGTGGAGGAGGAGTTTGTTGAAGGGCCTTACAACCTTTAGGACTTCAACAAAATGCTTAATGAGAACTTGGCTTCCCAATCCTCTGATCCTCTGTATGTGGAGCACGCTAATATTGTAAAGAATATGGATAAAGGGGATGATCTTCATGTGTTGCAGGAGCAGATGGGGAAGATGGAGAAGTTCAGTGGCTTGACCTGGTTCACTATCAAGTTGGTCCATTATTTTACTAGCACCATCCCTACTGTGATAAAGGATGAGATGGATGAGAAGACTACTGAAGAAGGCCCCAAATGGGTTGAGGATGATGTTGTTAATCTCCTCTTAGAATTGGGAGAATTCCAGGGTAAGTGCACCAAGATGGTTCCCAAAAAGGAGGCTTAAGTGGCCACATTTTTTCTGAAATCAGGAAATGCTGACCTTGGATGTGAAATTGAGGATAGTTACACCAAAATTTTGAGATGGAACAAAAACAAAGATTGAAGTGCTCTGAGTCTACTTTCTAAACTACTAATTTATTTTGAAAATGGTTGAGATTAAGGGGTTCAACAAAGGGATGTACACAAATTGGTGTTGTTTTTGTCAGAAAAACATAACATAGCAACTCTTGTACAACCTAAGCACGGTGACCTTTTTTTTAGTATTTTTAAAATTGCTATAGTTAGAAGTTAGCTAACAGTATCTAGTTGGTGCACAATTTTTTTGATAATTTTTTAATGAATATTTGGTTTTTTACTAATTTTCTAAGTGGGCACTTCCTAAAAAGTAGAATTTTGGCCATGCTCCCCCTACAAATTTTGGAAAGTAATAGATTTTTTTAAAATTTTATTTTTTAAAATTTGTAGAATGGAGTCTAGTTTCTAAAATGTAATTTATTTGAAATTTTGATGAATGGTTAATTTATAATGAAAAAAAACCAAACACTTTTTTGAAAAAAAATACATACAAACAAAAGAAATTATGGATGAAAGCCCTCACATTGTCAGAAAGTGAAAAAAATTATATCGCTGGAAAGCTAAGAGAGAACTTAACATTACCCATGTGTTCGATTTCATCAATATTAAACCAAATGCAATCCTGACGGTGAGCATGAACTCGATTATGTGAAAAATTGTAGAATTTTCAAAAAACACGTCTCCGGTGGTTGGGAATGCCCTCCAAACCTTTGGGTTGGTATTCCAAGGAAAATAGAAAAGCCAAGGCTCGGGGATTCCCAAAGAAAAATATAACGTGCTCATGTTATAATGCGAGCGTTATTTACTAGTTTTCACTTTTTCTTCTCCATGGAACATTTCTAACAACAAATAATGTGCTCACATTATTTATTCCTTTAGTTAAATGCTAGTTTTTTCATATCTTTGTATGTATATGTAT
>VDFB02000015.1:291028793-291210294 GCA_007258455.2 Sequoia sempervirens
AAAGGTGTGAGTTGATTTATTAGGAAGATTCACAATTGTATCGGTTCATGTCCATGTTTTGTGAGAATCTAGTGTATGAGTATGCAAGGCATACCCATAGAGCCCAATGGCTGGACACACAATTCAAGCTATGCAAGGACACCTTTCCACTTGGTAGCATAGTATCAGTGGTTGAATTTGTAGAGAGCTACACTTTACAGCCACAACATGAGGTGCAGTCACAGTATTACAACTCTACACAGGTTTCGATATTTGTGCACATAGCATTCATACATGCAGCTGAAAGTACATGGACAAAAGGAAGGTATTGAGGGAGCATCACTTTTATATTAGTGATGATCACACGCATTCTCCAGAGTTCATGCAAGGTTGCTTTCAGATATTCTACAATCATTTGGCTCAGAGGGTCATATCATATGGTCGGCATATAATATGGTCAGATAACTATGCATCATAGTTCAAGAACGTGCACATGTTCTACTAGTTGTGCAAGATGCATTTCACTACACGTGTTCAACATATGTGGAAATTTTGTGAGGCTGAACATGGAAAGGGGGAGCATGATGGTGCGAGAGCATGTGTGAAAAGAGCATTAGCACGAGAAGAGTTAAAGTATAAAGACAGTACATAGTTGACAAATGCAAGATCAATCGTCGAGTGGTGTAATGGTTCGATGGGTCCAGGTAATGAAGGTACGTCTTTAGTTCATAGATTTTTTGGTTGATGGATGATACTAACATTGCACCATATGAGGATTTTTGTACACTAACAGGATTGAGTGAGTTGCACTCTTTCCTTAGCTCAAATGCAGGTTCATGGAGTATCGATACACGTAAGATGGCATGCTTTTGTTCTTCATGTACAATGCAAGCCTAGAATGATTGTGAGTTAGGGGAGTGGGTTGAAAAATGGTTGACAAGTTATCTTAGCCCACTTCACACGTATCACCCTCTGATGGCATTGGAACTAACACGGATGGAATCATTGGTCGACTTTGACCATGTATAAGATCTAGTTCAACTAGGTAATATATCTATTTGCTTAGTATTTGAAATTCCATATTCTTATCTTACTTTGTACTGTATTCATAATGTTGACTAATTTCAAGAGATATGCCACACATAAAAATGCAGGGCATGTTTATGTAGTTATTGTAGATGAAGACAACGAAGAGGGTACAAATTAATTCTTGTGTCGTTGTGTTGAGGAAAAAATGAAATTGGAAGCCCTAATTATAGATGGAGAAAACATTGAATACCCTATAGGCTCAGTTGTTGTCACTGGAACGTGGCTGAGAAGGTACCCACATAAGAGTGTTAAACATTGGTTGTTTGAGGAATTTGACATGCATCGTAAGATTCTTCATTACTCAAACCTTGTCATGGCATCCAATGTTCGTTTGAGAAAATATGGGGGTAGACCTTTGAACAAGACCTTGTGGAAGGTCCGTGAGTCTGACCATGAGGCAATACTTGACACAATAAAGAGTAGAGTGAACTCGGATAGTTCATTGGATTAATTTGTAAGTATATGCACAATGGTTCTTATTAATTTATACTTGTATCCACGTCAATTTGGTTGATGCCAATGCTATCATCTTATTTTACTTTGTGCATCTGTATGTAACTAGGCAAACATTGATTAGTGTCCCCTTGCATAAAATGCATATTTATAAGCCATCCAAGAGAATCTCAAGTAGAAAAGAAATGCAACATCCTTATTTTAATGATCTTGAAAAATCTCAATTATGATTTTAAGCCATTACAAAAGTGCGTGCAAAGCTTGATGAGGCAATTTCAAGTTATTCATTTGAATTTAACCTTATCATGACCACCTATGACATAGACATTATAAGAGCATCTCAAATTTCAATAAATTCTATTCATGAGAGGTGTTGTGTGTAATAGGTATCTTGGAACTCCCAGTGAAGATGTATGTCCAAGACTGAATAAGTTGAGAGACTGCCATGCCTATCTGTAAGTACCTTCCATCTATTTGTAACTAAACTAGTAAAAATTGATTTAGGCCTTGTCCTTTGTAGATTAAGATAATAAAGAGAATTAGGTTTCTTTTGAGTCCATCTAGAAGAAAATCCATTGAGTTTTTCCACTGTTAGAGAACATTTTCTGAAATTCAGTTTGGAACCTTCAATTTAAGGTTTTGAGAGTCAAGTAAAGAAATAAAGCATACTCCACTGAATTAGGCTTGTATATCAGTGGAGTAGGGTTATAGTAAGGTGTTTATGGTGCAGGAGCACCAAGGACAATCATGACCACAAGGTGGTCAAGTGGTAAATTTTGATTTGTAGTCCATGAAGAATGTTGTAATAAGGTCACAAGGACCATTAGGAAGTGTTTTAAGTCAATTTGGGTTGGTAGCATATGAGGTTGCAATGTCATGTTACCATGTTGTCAATTTGGTGTAATGAAGCCTTGAATGGCCTAAATGTGAAAATGTATGTAAATTCATAATGTAAGGGTCAAGATGATATAATGAGGCCATCATAAGGTCACTAATTTAGGTATGGAGTCATTGTAATTTCTATTTTAAGTCCATTCAAGGCTCATTATTCAATATAGAAAGTTTGGTTAATGTTTGATTCAAAGTTTTCAACACTTTATTTCTGATTTTTCATTGTATTTCCCGATTTTACCGTATTTTTAGAGTTTCCTTCACTTGTACGGACCCGCACATTCTTAGATATCTCTTTCATTCATGTTTTCATGTTATTTGGATGATCAATGGATGTTTTTACAATTCTCTTTAAGGAATTGGTCTTTTAGTTGTTCAGTGGTGAATTGGAAGACTATAGTGCTGACCTTATGGAAGCTAGATTAGATATATGAACCTGAGTTGGTTTCTTGGTTCTCAAGTCTGAATTTTTATTCCTCCACCCTACTCTGCATCAGTTGATATGCCTTCAAAAAGTCCTTGTGAATGTTGTATGTTGTTGGCAATCATACTTTTGAAAAAATACCAAAAGGCTCTGTTTTCTAACATTTTTATCTCTTTAGAAGAAAAGAAGTTGGGACATCAAGCATATGTTCCAAAATAAGTTTATTTTAAAATGATATATGTTTTTAATGGCCAAAATGGGTACCCTAAAATGTATTTATCCTGTAAAGATTCATTGTGGTTTGCATGTTACACCCGATTTAGTGTTTTAGCACTTACAAGCAAATTTGGTCTTCTAGTACAAACAATTGTGAAATATGATTAAACAGTGTTGTAAGAAGGTGCTTTAGCTTTGTTCATATCAAAATAAAGATGAATAAACTGTATCAAGGTTTGGTAAAAGTTTGGAAGCAAGATTTGAAGGTTAGGTGTCTTTTTACCTTGTGAAAAGTTGCAAAGTTGTGCAACTTTCGTTCTCTAACTCGTTTGACCAAACAGACTGTTCCAATGCATCTGAATAGGCATTTTTACACTAGGAATGTTCCTCTTTCATACCCAAACATGCGGAATCACTTCGAGCTATGTTCAACCGGATTGATCCCTTAAGGGTCCAAAGGGCAAAATGGCTACAAACTTTAGCATGAGGTTACTCGGACACCGTGACGCTTAGAAACTTCTCGTATAATCCTATGGGATTGCATTGGGCCTCTCTACAATATCCTATTTTGGTTTTTGTTATCTCAGAGTGGTTTTTCCCGTAGTCTCCAGTTTTCAATTGATGGAAAAAGTGTCAAATGGAAGCAGTGGAAAGTTGCAAAGTGGTGCAACTTTCATTCTGCAACTCGTGTGACCAAACGGACTATTCCAATGCATTTGAATAGGCATATTTACACTAGAAATGGTCCTCTTTCACACCCAAACATGCGGAATCGCTCCGAGCTACGTTCAACCGGATCGATCCCTTAAGGGTCCAAAGGGAAAAATGGCTGCAAACTTCAGCACGAGGTTACTCAGACACTGTGACCCTTAGAAACTTCTCATCTGATCCTATGGGATCATGTTGGGCCCCTATACAATAACCTATCTCATTTTTCATTATCTCAAAGTGGTTTTCCCGTAGTCTCCAGTTTTCAGTTGATGGAAAAAGTGTCAAATAGAAGTAGTGGAAAGTTGCAAAGTGGTGCAATTTTTGTTCTACAACTCGTGTGACCAAACAGATTGTTCCAACATGTCTGAATATGAATTTTTACACTAGGCATGGTACTCTTTCACACCTAAACACGTGGAATCGCTCTAAGCTACGTTCAACCGGATCAATCCCTTAAGGGTCCAAAGGGCAAAATGGCTGCAAACTTCAACATGAGGTTACTCAGACACCGTGACACTTATAAACTTCTCATCTAATCTTATGAGATCATATTGGAACCCTCTACAATAACCTCTCTCAATTTTTGTTATCTTAGAGTGGTTTTCCTGTGGTGTCCAATTTTTAGTTGATGCAAAAAGTGACAATGCAATTAGTGGAAAGTTGCATGGTGGTGCAATTTTCGTTCTGCAACTTGTGTGACCAAATAGACTGTCCCAACACATTCAAATTGAAATTTTTAAGCTAGGAATGGTCCTCTTTCACACCCAAACATGCGAAATCACTCTGAGCTACGTTCAACCAGATCGATCCCTAAGGGTCCAAAAGGAAAAATGGTTGCAAACTTCAGCATGAGGTTACTCGGACACCATGACACTTATAAACTTCTCGTCTGCAAAGTGGAAAGTTGCAAAGTGGTGCAACTTTTGTGACCAAACAGACTGTTCCAAAGTTTCTGAATAGGAATTTTTATGCTAGGCATGGTACTCTTTCGTACCCAAACACGCAGAATTGCTCCAAGCTACGTTCAACTGGATTGATCCCTTAAGGGTCCAAAGGGAAAAATGGCTGCAAACTTCAGCATGAGGTTACTCAGACCCATGAAACTTACAAACTTTTCATCTAATTCTATGAGATCATGTTGGGACCATCTGCAATAACCTCTCTCGATTTTCGTTATCTTAGAGCGGTTTTCCCGTAGTCTCCAGTTTTTAGTTGATGGAAAAAGTGTCAAATGGAAGCAGTGGAAAGTTGCAAAGTGGTGCAATTTTCATTCTATAACTCATGTGACCAAACAAACTGTTCCAACATGTCTAAATAGGAATGTTTACGCTAGGCATGGTACTCTTTCACACCCAAACATGGGAAATCGCTCCGAGCTATGTTCAACCGAATCAATCCCTTAAGGGTCCAAAGGGAAAAATGGTTGCAAACTTCAACATGAGGTTACTCAGACATCGTGATGCTTATAAACTTCTTGTCTGATCTTATGAGATCATGTTGGACCCCTCTACAATAACCTCTCTCAGTTTTTGTTATCTCAGAGTGGTTTTCCCGTGGTGTCCAGTTTTCAGTTGATGCAAAAAGTGTCAAATGCAAGCAGTGGAAAGTTGCAAGGTGGTGCAATTTTCGTTCTACAACTCATGTGACCAAACAGAATATTCCAACACATTCAAATTGACATGTTTACAGTAGACGCAGAATCACTCTGAGCTATGTTCAACCGGATCGATCCCTTAAGGGTCCAAAGGGAAAAATGGCTGCAAACTTCAACATGAGGTTACTCGGACACCGTGATGCTTATAAACTTCTTGTATGATCCTATGGGATCGTGTTGGGCCCCTCTAAGATAACCTCTCTTGGTTCTCATTATCACAAAGTGGTTTTCCCATGGTGTCTAATTTTCAGTTGATGGAAAAAGTGTCAAATGCAAGCAGTGGAAAGTTGCAAGGTGGTGCAATTTTTGTTTTGTAACTCGTGTGACCAAACAGACTGTTCCAATGCATCTGAGTAGGCATGTTTATGCTAGGCATGGTCCTCTTTTGCACCCAAACATGCAGAATCACTCTGAGCTACATTCAACCAGATCGATCCCTTAAGGGTTTGAGTGTAGTATGTTGAAATAGGCCATTCCTCCTATTGTTCAAGTTGTGTCTCGGTGATATGGGCCTGATGTAATTTGAATTGTGGTAGCTTGATATATAGAGTCTATTGATGCTAGGGTTCAATTTGTATGATTTTGAAAAAAAAAGCCAAATGAGTAGAGTTACCAACTGAGTAGAGTTATCAACATTATTCGTAAATCATAATAATTTGTTTAGTACACTAGCCATTTTGATGCCTTCTTGTAGTCTCAAACATTATTTTGTATCATTGTTACATCGATTTTTGAAGTGGCAACTTAATATAGCTCCATGATACAAAATTTGGTTCAAGCTGATTTTCATGTGAAAAAATGTGAATCAAATCATGTTGATGTGAAAAAAAACCATGAGACCATAACTTGTGGTGCAGGAACACCTAGGTCATGTAATGCCTTCAAAAGGCTAAATTGTCAAAAATGTATTTAAGTCCATGTAATGCCAAAATTAAATGTAATCAAGGCATGAAAAAGCACAAAGTGTAATATTGTT
This sequence comes from Sequoia sempervirens, assembly GCA_007258455.2. Classification (NCBI taxonomy): domain Eukaryota; kingdom Viridiplantae; phylum Streptophyta; class Pinopsida; order Cupressales; family Cupressaceae; genus Sequoia; species Sequoia sempervirens. Next base: position 291,035,187 of record VDFB02000015.1, read on the forward strand.
AAAATGCTAAATATGTAAAAGAGAGAAAAAGAAAGAATGTGAAGAGACAAAACAAGAAAATTAAGAAAATCAAGGAAGAGGACGAGTCATAGGCCGTTCAAGGAAGATGAAGAGGTATTTGATGGTTGGAAACTTCTTTAAAATCATTGTAAATTCCAAGCAAAGAGATCATTGTATTCTAGAAGAATTAAATTAACAAAGAGTTCCCTGTTTTAGCTTATTTTCTATGTTTTTCAGTTGTTTCTTAATTTGTACGGATTGTGCAAGAGTTTAGGGTTCAAATTTAGATTGTTTCCAGTAGGTTGGGGAAACACCATTTGTTTGCATCCATTTGGGAAGGAATCCATGAAATTTAATGTTTGTTTGAGCATTCTTCTTATGGATCGGTCTGAAATCCTGTGCATTGAGTTTTGAGTCTTATAAGGCATTTCCACACTTCTCCACCAATGTAGGTCAAGTAGATTGGTGTAGTAGGTTAGGGATAGGTTATTTGTTATGTTTTGATGTTTGTGAGTGGAGGAAAAAGAAAGAATACCTTGAAGGAGCTGCTGCTACACAGGAAATTCTGAGTTTTCCAATCAAAATGAACAGTTTCTAGCATGATAGTGGAGAAATAAAAATTGCATGGGTTAGAAGATGTTTCCAAATGCCTTTTCAGATGTATTTTGACATGTTCCAATGGTTGGCCAGAGGTTTTGAGGTTTGCATGTAGCCTATACATGAAAACCTCATTGATTTTTGAGTTTTTCACCCTATAAACAAGGGTTTGTCAATATATTGTCAAAAGGAGTCTTTTAATCCTTGAAAATGGATAAATTGGGAGTTTTGTGTTATATCTAATGACTTTTTTGAGGTTTTAAGTGTTTTGGGAATGTTTGAAGGGGGTCTTCTTTGAAAATTAGGCCTATTTTAGTAGCCTTTTTGATAGCATTTAGACTAAAAACTGCTTATTTCTTCAATATAAGTTATTCTGAGTTTTTGATATGAGGACATGGGAATTAAGAGGTCTCTAAAAGTGTTTTGTATCTTGGGTTTTGAAACAAGTGTGTTTGGTTTACCCGATTTAGGGCATGAATGTCTCATTGAGAAGTAGTGCCTTGATTGCTCAGAGAATATAAGTCTGACCTAATAGTGATCGGTGAGTTGATTTTGAGATAATGTTGTCTAAGTGATGGTGTCAGGAATGTATGGAGTCTTGGACAAGGTTTAGAAGTGAGATATGTTGTTTTGACAGTTGGACAGTGAGGAGACTTGGTGTAAAATAATACATGAAATTGTAAGTTTAGTCAGAACAAAGTTAAAAGAGAGAAAGTTCCTGATTTGTATCAGTTTTAATAATGATTTTCACAGTGCTTGATGGTTTGGTAAAAGTCTAAAAGCCAATTGTAATGATGGATTGACTATTTGGGACAAGTTGAATGAATTGATTGAATGGAAGAGTGCCTTGTTGAAAATGGCATTTTTTAAATGCATGTTGATCTAATTGACTGAATCAAAGTTTTCTAAAATGGTTTTTTGCTTTGAATGATTCAGTTGGAATACAAATTTGTGGAATGATGAATGATGAATGATAAGAGAATTTGAGTGGATGAAAAGTATATTTTTGATGAAATGTTGAAATTTTGTTTGATCTTCTCCAAGATGAGTTTGGGACAAGAGTCCCCTGAGTTGTTGATTGGTTTGGAAATATTTGTATTGCATCAGCTTGTTGCTTACTATTATGCTATGATAGATTTTTTCTAAGCATCCATAGCTTGTTCGAAAGCACCTGTTTTAGGCTTTTATCCATAGCAGCAAGGCAATGAACTGTTTGATAAAATGCTTTGATAGACATGTATGAAAAATGTGTCAGCATAGACAAGGCAGTGAACTGTTTGAAAAAATGCCTCAAAGAAATGTGGTCTCATGGTGATGGAATGGCATGACAATGCCATGACAAGAAAATTGTTGTGGATTGTCATGGAATTCCATCACCATTGAGACCACATTTCTTTGAGGCATTTTTTCAAACAGTTCACTGCCTTGTCTATGATATTGCTTACTATTATGCTTTTGATAGATTTTTTCCAAGCATCCATAGCTTGTTCAAAAGCACTTGTTTTAGGCTTTCAACCATACCAACAAGGCAACACTTGAACTATTTGACAAAATTATTTGGTAGACATGTATGAAAAATGTGGTAGTATAGACAAGGCAGTGAACTATTTGAAAAAATGCCTCAAAGAAATGTGGTCTCATAGAATTCCATGAAACCAAATGCAATTGGCAGTTGCTCCTAGTTATTAGTTATGCAATGTGAATTAATTGCATAACTGCTTAGGCTTGACTATGTAAAAACTATATTTTAATTGAAATTTTCATCTATCATCATCTAGTTATTAGTTATGAAATGTGAAGCAATGCTTTTAGTTTGAAAGATATGCAATGCAATGTAATCAACGTTATGAATATAAACTACAAAATCTATTTTTTACTAAGTTCTTGGTTCAGTTTTGGGTTGGGATCGGGTTCGAGAACCCGGTTCGCCGTTCAAGAAATTTTTTTGGGGTTGGGTTCGTTTTGGGTTCGGTAATACAAAAACATATAAAAATCAGAAATATATACATATGTGCAGCAGTAATCAAGTTCAGAATACACCACCATATTAATAGTCAAATAACATAGCAAAAATACACCACCACTTTCATAGTGAAATATTAAAATATTAGTGATCCACTCGAATGTCATGATACAAAATTCTAAATTAAAGTTCAAACATAAAAATTTCAAGTGTTTACAATCAACCATTATTGATCATTGATCAATTTGAAAAGTGTGAACATTTTTCTGTGTGGAAGGAAAACAAGAAAACAGTGTTACATAATTATTTACATTGTCAAAGAGCCAAAACCTTTTTCTTGCAGATCGTAGAAGAATCTCAGTGATTTTTTGGGTGTCCTTGCCTTGGAACGAAACTATCCTAAGCCATGAATGATTGACCAGGAACTATGAGAAAGAAATAAGATAAATCACATGCAACTTGTTGCAATTTCTTTCCTTGGGAAAAAGGGTAAAGTTTTCTTTTCAGGGAGAATCTCCTTTAGAGTTTGAACGTGCATTGATAATTTTCAAGATAGACTTAGCCAAATATGTCATCTAGGTTTGAATTTTTTAGGTAAAATGTTTGCTTCTTAATATTTTGTTCAAAATTCAAGATGCATGCTCTCCTCCCTTAGGGAAGAGAAGGCCTATCAAACCTAACACTCTTATGCAACACTTCTTAAGTTCTTGTTGATGCAGTATTAGATGCGAAGTTTCAAAATAGGCATGTTTATATAAGTTCTCATCTCACGACTATCATTGCATCAAATTAAGAATTTTCAATCCTTTATGGTCTAGACAAGAGAAGTATGGAGTAGTGTTCCAATGCTAAAGTCTTCTTGTGAATCTCTTTGCTATGAATGGTTCAAAAATGAGGAATCTGTCTTTTGTACCAAATGAGAAATATTCACAATATGTGCTAGGAAGGAATATAAGTCCATAAGATCAAGTATGCAAGAACTGAGAATTGAAAAATTGGCTTACATTTGACTTCCAAACACATAAATTTTCACACTTTTCGATGTTCACACGTAAGTCAAAAAGTATATGTGTGTAAGTTGTAAAGTATACACTTGAATACACGTAACTCATATCTATTGAACCATGAATTTATAATTTGAAAATATGGACACCATCGATAAAAAATATTTGTATTAAGCAAATAGCCATGTACGCATACATCAATATATGTCGATATAAGTATAAAATATAGTTACCAAATAGCCATATAGGCTTACGAGAATGCCATATAGGCATACAATGTCAAATATATCCAACACAAAATATGTACAAAATTGCCATGTAGGCATACAACAAAGGGCTGTGTGCATTCAAAATTCATTTCTCTCCATGCTCTAGTTCAAATACAATTTTATTTCCCTTTGCTGGGTGATCCGATGGAGATAATTCTGTCACCCATTTCTGCTATGCTCGAGGAGTGCTCCTGCTACTCCTCCTAGTGTTTAGCTCCTGGTGAAGTTTCAACTGTTACAATAAGAAGTAAAAACATTAATATATAGAAATTACATTATAAAAATTAATATATTTAACAAAATAATCACTTATGGCCATCTCACGATCACTCTCCTCAATGGAAATATTTGCACGCCGATGCTCAGCCGTGCTCAAGCCCTGTTTAAACCATCCAAATAGGAATTAAACTACGAATCAATAATGGTTTTATTTTTCACTAGAACTAGTTCATCTATAAAAATGAATGTAAATTGAAATTTAGTAATTTGCCTCATACCTCCCCTATCAGAGCCATCGAGGATTGTATAGCGGAGGAAACACCGATATCCATTGCCCTCATAAAGTTTGGCGGTGTTTCTGTCACCAACATCTAAAAATAAAACAACAAATTATTCAATCACAAAAAAGTTACAATAGTGATCCATGTGATGACTTATAATGTATGAGATCTAATGAACAAAATTTTGAGTACAAGTATTAAACATATATATTTCTGATTATTAGTTATCGAATTTGAAGTAATGCTTTGAGTTTGAATGATGTGTAATGCAACGTAACCAACAATATGAATATAAACTACACAAATCTATTAAACTTATAATTCATTACTTAAGTTCTCTTTAAATTCTATATTACCTCCGTGAATGTTTGATCAAATCTATTGGCACTCGAAGGTGTTTCCTTGAAACCTCCAATAGTACCCTGTTCAACATCCAAAATCACATATTAAAATACCATTCGTAAAACAATGCTATTAACACATGTAATAAATTTATAATTGTTTACTAACTTTACATTCCCCACCGATAGGTGTACTGCAAAAATAAGTAGGTGGATGATTGGTGTATCCAGTCTCTACACTGTGACCCTGCAATTTTATTAAAATAGTAAAACTAAATTAGTTAATCTTGCATTTCACAATCAAAATTTAATAAATTAAATTCAATGAACATGTTGAATTTTACCTAAGTGTCAATGCCATATGCATCATGAAAAATGTCATCCATCCTCTCCATCTCCGTAGATGCATACATATCAGGCTGTGTAGTAGCATATGGATCCTACGTAGCACCCTCCTGAGTGCTGGTAGGGTCATACGAACAAGTCACTCAAGATTGACACACATGGGTTCGAAGGCCACCACCTGAAGACTCCCCTGGATGGCATTGTACAATAGGGCTAGTGTGATGGATGACGTGCTCCAAGTCAAAGTTGTGATCACTTGCAATGTGTCTATGTTGGCACTCTCCTTCGCAACGTCAGGAATCATAATCTGCTCATGAGGCGGCCTAGCAAGAGGTCATCTCCCTTGCCGTGTAGGATCCGGCTGTGCACCAGGCCTATCCTGAGCTAACCCCCCACCTCTCCCCTGGAACTCCCTCATATCAAAATAATTTGGGATTTGGTTCAATACAAACTCACTGTATATTTTCCTAAGAAAATATTGGGGGACTTCACAATTATTGCACGGTGGGTAATCAAAGACCATATACCATCTTTCATAAAAATGGTTCTTAATCTCCTGGTGGTGGTACCAATGAATAGGAAACCTCTTTGCATTGAGGGTAAGATTTTGATTTGTTTTAGGGTCAGTGAATAGAGAGCACAAATCACCTTTAGTAATTTTTAAATCTTTTATTTGTTTATATGATAATTTGTCTGCATAATATGCCCTGGCTGTCTTCCTCCTATCTTGCCATCCAGATATTTGTTGGGTGATTGCATCTACATTTTTTAACATGTCTTTCAATGAATTTGCTAGAAGCATTCTTTCTATGGTTGAAGCATTTGGATCACTCAACCTCTGATAAGATCCTCAAGTTGTTTTCTATTGTTCTCAATTTCACTCCTCAAATTTTCTTGAGTTGGGAGGAATTGAGAGAATGGTTGTTGGAGGTTGATTTTGTTGAGGATTTAACTCCTCTTTTTGTTGAGGATTTGCAAGATTTCGTACAAATTTAAAAAAAAATCAAATCTAACCTAAAACAAACAAAATCAATTTCAAACTAACAAATTCAAAACAAATAGCAAACAATACTTACCTCCCGCATCTCTTCGTTGTCGTGGCGCCATATTTGCAAACAAAATCCAACTGTTCTTGGTGAAATTTTCAGAAATCCTTCCTCCTAGAACGCGAGTGCGAAAGTGAGGATTTTTGGCCGCGGGCAGAGCTGCGAAATAGTAAAGAGCAAATGATACACATTTGACTATTTTTTTCTTTTAAAATCACATAACACGCGAGCGCGTTATGTCTTTCCAAATTTTTTTCCAATTTGGCCACAAAAGTGCGACCAACTTCATGCACCCACCCTCCAGTTAGTCTGCTATTGCTATGTTGTTTTATTGTCGGTTGTTAGTTTGTTGTGTTTGTGTTTTTTGGCTAGTTCTTTTTGTTTTTTGGACTTGATCTTTTTTGGCCCTTGTGGCTGATTGTGTAAAGGGTACCACACCCTGTAAATGCTACTTATCATATCAAAAACATAGTTTCACACTTATCTAGGGTCCTCTTAATTAATTGTGGTTAATTAGAGTTAATCAACCCCTTTAATTCAAATTTATGCCTTATTTATGACACCTCCCGAAGATCTATCTCGACACCCACAATTCAAATTACATAACATTTAATTAGGAAAAATGAAGGTCCTAGAAATTGGTGCTAGGACCCATTCACCCTAGGTGGAAAATGGGTCCTCCCTCTATATGACCCCCCTTTATCAACATATTTGAAATGGGTTTTTAGTGATCTTTCATTCCTTGAAGGCAAGGTACTGGAAAATAGTGCCAGGACCCATTTTCCCTAGGTGGTGAATGGGTCCTCCCTTAATGAGGACCCCATTTTTGAATTTCATTCTAGTAGGAATTTAATGATGTTTTTTTCCAGATCTGGTGTCGGCTTGAATTGTTTGAATTTTAGGGTCAATCTCTTGATTTAGTGTAAATAAGGGGTTAATTCACATTTTTTCTCCTAGAAAGATTAACTTATCATAAGAGTACATTGACAAGATCATTAGAGCACTTCAAGAGCATTTTCAAAGGCATTTCAAGGTAGATTATCAAAATTTTATTGCAAAAATTCAAGATCATTTCATCATGACAAGGGTTTAGTGCATTCCTACATGTTGTTGAGCTAAGAGAGTTGATGTAGCATTGAGGATCTATTGCAAGCATTGTTCACATCTTATTCAAGGATCAAGATCTACATTCTTCATGGCCACTACATGTTAGATTGTAGATTTATCTCCCAAGACAACATCAAGGTATCGACATTGCATCATTTCATGTTCATGCTTTAATTTCATTATTTCATCATTTAGTTTAACTTCCTATAAGGGGTTTGACTTAGACAAACCCCTATTCACTAACAATCAACAATTTTTTCTTCCCTTGTTTGTGTGTTTGCAAATTTATAGGTTGAAGATCAAGTGAAGAAGTTTAGAGGAAAATTACAAAAGTTGTCAAATTGCAAAGTTGATCTTCAAAGTGCAAGAACAAATAATTGAGGCTACAAAATTAAATACAAGTTTTCAAGAGCTAACAATCTGGAATTTGAGAGTGCATACATCAAGGAAAATAACCTAGATCTTAGTTTCAGAAATCCTAATAGGGACCCATTCACCCCTAAAGGAGAATGAGTCCTTTGTGCCTTAAAAATAGGCTTCTTGTAGCAAGGTACACACCATTTTAAGCTCTAAAAAATCCACCCATATTTTCTATAACATTTTGGGTCAGATTTTTATTTTTATTTACATCATTTTGGCCCTCATAATTGCATAAATTATAGTGATTTGGTGTGAATATTTCTAGTGGTTTATCTTGATCTTGATACAACCCTAATTTCTTCACCTCATCAGTTCAACATGTTCTTCATGAAGGGTTTTGATCATAAAACAAGATTTGAAATAGATTTGGATGGATTAACATATCCCAAGGAACACAATGTTACAATAACCACATATTAAACTATGAAGCAATAAATAGTTCAATAAGTACTCAAAATTTTGTTGACTATGTCATACATTATAAGCCATGACCTGCATCACTCTTCTATTTTTTGTAATCAAATAATGTTGTTTTATTTTTAGATGATGCAAGAAAAGACTCCTAATATTGATAGGGAAATGGAGCATGGTATCTCTACTACAATAGAGAGCTTGATACCTTTGATGGGGGTATGAGGAAAATTAGTAAATTTCATTTTTTTTAGCTGCTTATTATTTAAAAATCAAATGATTATTTATTTTTAGTTTAATTTATATTTTGGATGGTTTCTATAGGTCTTTGCAGCATCATGGTGTGAGCATGCCATTTTTGCGAACAAGGAGAGAGATCAATTGGAGGCGATAAGTGATTATTTTGTTAAATATTTCATTTTATATATTAATGTCTATACTTTTTATTGTAATTGGTATGGCTCCATCAAGAATTAAATAGGAGTTCCAACTATCAAGTTTGAAGTAGACCACCATCATACACATCTCCATCCCCCCGATGATCAAAGGCCACCTATGATCTATTTTCTTCACCTAGAGGGGAATGACTATTTATTAGTATCCTTTGTTGTATGCCTATATGGCATTTTGGACATATATTTTGTATTGCACATACATGAAATTGTATTCCTATATGGCTACTTTGTATATATGTTATACTTATATTGACATATATTGATGTATTCCTATATGGATATTTGGTTAATACATATCTTTTTTATTAGTGGTGTCCATATTTGCATTATAAATACAAGCTTCAATGGATATCTGTAGATGGTTTACCTCAAATAATTAAAATCCAAGTGTATTCCATACTTCATAACTTATTTCACATTCATTTCACCTATTTTTATTGGTTAATTATTATCTTTCCTACACCAGTATGTGTTTGTGGTTTTAGATGACATATTTTTGGCATGTAGTTATGGAATCAAGTTTTATTCAAGACAAAGTACAAACAATCTACACTATGTTTCCAATAATTTTATTCAAGTATATTCAAGTACCCATCCATTCAAGTACCCATCCTCTAGTTGTTTGATCACTACTTCAAATTTATAGATATATTCTTCATACCCACACTTTCCTTCATCTCAAAAAAAGGTTTTCCTATATTAATCAAAACGTTTATGACTCTTTGAGTTCAAGCAACAAAGGATACTAGTTCTTTGGTGTAGATTATTTAGTCATAAGATTATAAAGACATCTACATTGACCAAAAATCATAAAGTGGACTTATTCTGTTGCCACCCCAATGTGTTTGAAGTGTCAGTTTAGCCCTAGGAGATGAAGAATGTAAACAATGCCTCTAGACAATTTTTTACTAAATACAATTGTAGTTTTTGGAACATTTGAAACATTGTTGCCATAGTGGAATGACTGGGATATGTGAAAATTTGAGGGAGATTATTTTAGAGAGACCCTACATGACCTTATACCTTCAGACATAATGTTTCTAAGAGCCATGGTTTTTGAGTAACAACTCATCAATTTTTTTTCCCCTTTCGTACTTTGGTCTCTTAAGAGAAATCATTAGTGCAATGTAGCCCAGAATGTTCTGACATGTTAGGGTGCAAAAAAAGACCTTTCCCAGCAAAACCCTACCCACCCTAATGCGTTAGAATTTTTGGTTTGGTCGCATGATGAACATAACAAAAAATACACCACCTTACAACTTTACACTACATGCATCTGAAACCTTTTCCATCAACTAAGAACTTGTCACCACAGGAAAATGGATTGGTGATGGGGTTATTATAGAGGTAGCATATGTGACCATGTAACTTCATATGGAATGTTTCTAAGTTCCATGTATTTCTAGTAACATCTTGTCAAAGTTTACCGCCCTTTCGCACTTTGGTCTCGTAGGAGAAATCATCGGTGCAATGTAGCTCAATTTTTTTTGGCATGCTAGTGTGTGAAATAGGACTTTGGATAGCATAAGCCTACCCACTTGGATGTGTTGGAATTGTTAGTTTGGTCACATGACAAACAAAACAAAAATTACACCACCTTGCAACTTTACACTACATGCATCTGACGCTTTTTCCATCAACTAAAAACTTGTCACCATGGGAAAATGGATTGAAGATATGAAAAATCGAGATATTTTATTGTAGAGGGACCCTACATGATATTGTACCTATAGATAAAATATTTCTAAGTGCCATAGTTTTCAAGTAACAGCTCGTCAAAATTTTCAGCTCTTTTACACTTTGGTATCTTAAGAGAAATCATCAGTGTAATATAGCTCAAAAGGTCTTGGCATGTTGAGGTACAAAATAAGATCTTACCTAGCATAAAACTACCCAATCGGATGTGTTGGAACTACCAGTTTGGTTGCACGGTGAACAAAATGAAAATTACACCACCTTGCAACTTTATATTGCATGCATTTGACACTTTTTCCATCAACTGAAAACTTGTCACCACAGGAAAATGGATTGGAGGTATGCAAAACTGAGAGAGGTTATTGTAGAGGGACCCTATGTGACCTTGTACCTTCAAAAAAAAGTTTCTAAGTGCCATTATTTTTTAGTAACAACTTGTCAAGTTTTTCTACGCTTTTGCATTTTGGTCTCTTAAGAGAAATTTTTGGTATAATGTAGCCTAGAAGGTTTCGACATGCTAGGGTGAAAAATAGAACCTTTCCTAGCATAAACCTACCCTCTCAGATGTGTTGGAATAGTTGGTTTGGTCACATGATGAACAAAATGAAAATTACACCACCTTGCAACTTTACACTACATGCCTTTGACACTTTCCATCAACTAAAACCTTGTCACCATGAGAAAATGGATTGGAGGTATGAAAAAATGAGAGGTTATTGTAGAGAGACCCTACATGATCTTGTAGCTTCAGACATAATGTTTCTAAGTGCCACGATTTTTTAGTAACATTTCATCAAAAAAAAATTCCCTTTCACACTTTGGTCTCTTAAGAGAAATCATCGGTGCAATGTAGTCCGGAAGGTTCCAACATGTTGGGGTAAAAAAAAAGTCCTTTCCAAACATAAAATACCCACCTGAATGTGTTGGAACTATTGTTTTGGTCACACAATGAACATAATGAAAATTACACCACCTTGCAACTTTATATTGCATGCATTTGACACTTTTTCCGTCAACTGAAAACTTGTCACCACAAGAAAATGGATTAGAGGTATGAAAAAATGAGATAATTTATTGTAGAGGGACCCTACATAATCTTGTACCTTAAAATGAAATGTTTCTAAGTCCCACAATTTTTGAGTAACAGATCATCAAAGTTTTTTTCTCTTTCACACTTTGGTCTCTTAAGAGAAATCGCCAGTGCAATGTAGCCTGGAACATTCCAGAATGTTGGGGTGCAAAATAGGACCTTTCCTAGCATAAACCTACCCACTTGAATTTTTTGGAATTTTTTAGTTTCATCGCACGACGAACAAAATTAAAATTACACCACCTTGCAACTTTACACTACATGCATTTGACACTTTTTCCATCAACTGAAAACTTGTCAACATAGGGAAATGGATTGGAGGTAAGAAAAAATAAGAGAGATTATTGTAGAGGGACCCTACATGATCATGTACCTTCAAATGAAATTTTTATAAGTGCCATGGTTTCCGAGTAACAACTCTTCAAAGTTTGTTTCCCTTTCATACTTTGGTCTCTTATGAGAAATCGACGGTGCAATGTAGCCTAGAACGTTTTGGCATGCTAGGGTGCAAAACAAGACCTTTCCTAGCATAAACCTACCCACTCAATGTGTTGGAATTTTCAATTTGGTTGCATGGCATGAAAAAATGAAAATTACACCATCTTGCAACTTTACGCTGTATGCATATGACACTTTTTCCATCAATTGAAAACTTGTCACGATGGTAACATGGATTGGATGTATGAAAATCTGAGCGAGGTTATTATAGAGGGACTCTATGTGACCCTGTACCTTTATAAAAAATATTTCTAAGTTCCATGGGTATGAAAATTTGAGAGCAGTTATTATAGAGGGACCCTATGTGGCCCCGTACCTTTAGAAAAAATGTTTCTAAGTTCCATGGTTTTTGAGTAACAACTCGTCAAATTTTGTTGCCTAGTTGCACTTTAGTCTCTTAAGAGAAATCATTGGTGCAATATAACATGATAGATTCTAGCATGTCGGGGTGTGAAACAATACCTTTCCTAGCATAAACCTACCCACTTGGATGTGTTGGAACTATTGGTTTGGTTGCACGATGAAAAAATTAAAATTATACCACCTTGGAACTTTACACTGCATGCATCTAACACTTTTTCCATCGACAAAAAAATTGTCACCATGGGAAAATGGATTGGAGGTATTAGAAACTAAGAGAGGTTATTGTAGAGGGACCCTACGTGACCATGTACCTTTAGATGGAATGTTTCTAAGTGCCAAATTTTTTGAGTAACAACTTTTCAAAGTTTGATTCCCTTTCACACTTTGGTCTCTTAAGAGAAATCACCAGTGCACTATAGCCCAAAAAGTTCCAGAATGTAGGGGTACAAAATAGGATCTTTGAGCTGGTCAAAGATTATGGAGAGTGGTGAAGGCTTTGGAAGAATGAGTAGTTGTACTAGAAGTGATGCAACCGCCATAGGAGAAATGATCGCTTTAATAAATTTAAAGATGAGATCAGTGGCTCCATGACATTATGAGGAATGCTTTGCCATTTCAATGGAGGCATCATGACATTGTGAGGAATTCCTTGCCATTTTAATAGAAGTTTCATGAAATTATGAGGAATGACTTGCTATTTCAATAGTGGCACCATGACATTATGAGGGATATCTTTCCATTTAAATAACGACACTATGACATGATGAGGAATGCCTTGCAATTTCAATAATGGCACTGTGACATTATGAGGAATGCCTTTCCATTTCCATAGGAGGTGCCGCTTCTGCCTCAGCCGCTCGCCAATGCTTCACCTCAATATTGTGAGATATGATAGGGGATAAGGCTCTTACACAATTCAGTCCATCCTAGTGTCTCTAGTAATTATCATGCATTACAATATTTTTCTCATTTATGACCGACTTACTCTTTGATGAATGATTCACCCTTTTCATTCCATGAACTATTATTTTTCTCTCAGAGAGAAGATGTAGATTGTTAGAATTGGATAATTTTTGTTTCTTATATATCATTTCCTCCCTTTGCTATTTCTAAGTAATATGATTCAATTTTTATACATCTTAAGATGATTTTGTCTGAATTTAATAAAATTTCTTTTGTGAATGCCAATAAGATGTTCAAATCTAGGGTTAACAAATTCTAATTAGTTCCTGTAAATGAAAGCTTAAATGATTTAGTTGCTAAAGATTATGCTTTGATTTTTAGATTTCAGATATGATACCATTTAAACTTACAGTTTGTTGAATGTTATATAGTAGGGTAAGGGAACTAACATAATGTAATTTTCAAAGCACGACATTATAAATAAAATTCTATAAATATGATTTTATTTTTTTATAGGTAAAGTTGAAATGTGACAACAAAAGGTCTAACTATCAACTGGTCATTCCCAAGAACTAGGTGCTAGTATTGCTAATCAACTAGGCTAGAACCTAAATATGAAATTTACAACTGAGACTAAATAAATAGAAACACATGATAACCCTATATTAGAGAAGAATCTTAAAAATATCAACAATATAATGAAGACAAAAAATAATACAGATATTGCAAATGATTCATCTTTTTCAAAAAATGTGAATGTTGACATTGTACATCAATATTGCAAGATAAGAGTCCATTCAAAGTGAATAAAGGGGCATAAATATGTATATAATCTGCCCAATATTCACTGTATATGTGTAAAAATTCAACAATAAGAAAATGAGAAACTTTAAGTTAAAGAGGGGCAATAAGTCCTTTCTATGCCATATGAAATTTTAAACCATCACACGATGCTTATCACATTATGTTATGCTATTGCACTATTCCTTAGGCAACTATATGTACTTGATTTCTATTTCAACTCTAGGGCCATATTTTCTTTTCATTTTCCAATACTAAGGAAAAAAATGTGTCCCTTGATGCTAATCTCCTATGTATCTACACGTTATATCATACTTGTTTACCCTTATTTGGAGCAACCTTCTATGTCTTGATGATTATCTATTTTCTATATGATTTTCATAGTTATCATAACTAATATATAATTGTTGTTACATGATGCTAGCAATGATGCTTTTTGCATTACTTTTCATGATCCATATTCTTGCATTTTTTCAATTTTAGATTTCATGTAGTTTTCATAAACTATTTTTCATCTCTATTTTTTTCACACTTTGTATACAACCAATTGAAGGGGGAATGCATTATCATTAAAACTCTTATGTTGAGATTTCCAAAACCCACCTATACTCATAGAGTCTCATCAGTATACCTAAATAGATCTTGACAACACTTACACATGCACACATGAGTACGAATCTATTGCATTAGTATCAGAGTGTAGATCATACTTACCACATAGAGTTGAAAAAAATTACATGGTGATATAAAATATGTCATATCAAATTGTTACACCTAAGAAGATGGTCTATTTACCACCACTAAGGGAACCACATTATGTCCTTTTGACTTGATTGTGAAACACATCAAAATATGGTGAATGTAATTTTTATCACAATAAAGTCCACTATGACACATGCAAGCATGACACCATGTAAAATTTATGTAATGCTGCTCAATATCCTAATAAGGACTGTATGCTCCTTGCAAATTGAATGTGGGATGGATCACATAGTCAATTTGACAAGAGAGAAGCAATTTGATATGGTTATTTTGGCACACTAACCAACAATATATTTTCTCAATAGGCAAGGATGAAAATTTATCTTCTAGCGAAGGGTATATGTTTACTATAAAGATAAGGATGATTAATATGATGCATTTGATTATATTAACAAAATCTAATCTAATCCCTTAGCAAAATCTAATACATTTGATTAAGGTTATGTATGTTGAGTACTCATAATTTTGAATACTTAGCAAAATCTAATCCCAATTTAATGAGCATGATAACAAAATCAAAGCATTATTTAAGCATGTATGATAAGAAGTGATAAAGAAACTTAAGAGAATGAAGGAAAATATAAAGCACATGTATAAAGACTTGACATACCTTAAAATCAAAGATTGAATTTGAGAAAACACCCAATTATGTGTAGTTTATTCTTCTTATTGGATCAAACTCCTCAATAATTTGACCTTTTCATGGATTTTCTTCCATTTCAAAGTCCAATTCTATATAACTCCAATAAAATTACTAAATGCTACATAATTAACCAATCTATGATGTGAAATTATAACAATAAAATCTTAATTAACATTGCAACACTAAAAAAATGAAAATATGAGTTAATATAATCAAATTTGATGTAAAAAATATATTATTTCCTCCTTCTTAAGTTGGAAAACTAGAAAAAGGTGGTGCAAAGGTGGTGGAATGTGTAAGAACTATATGTGCTTTCCCCAATAACATGAAAAAACATTTTTTATCAGATAATGCATACAAATAGGAGAATAATAGAGCATGTGGGCCTAAACATGGGCCCCCTTGCTTTATTACCATTTTTAGTGTAAGATAAAATGTGCTTGCATTATAACGCAGACATGTTTTGGCTTTCTTTATAAATGACCAAATTTCAGTTTTCTCAAAGCATGCTTGTGCTTTGAAAAAGATGATTTTGTAAAGGTTTTCAAATTGACATCATGTTTCAATAGGGGTTGGGTTGAGGTACATCTATGAGAACATTCTTAGATCAATTATGACAAAAATTAAGTGTTATATATGTCTTGTTTTGTGTGCGATATGAAGTTTCACCATAATTCCTTATATGATCAAGACTATACATTAACCCTCAACCCTATGCAATATACCATCAATCCCTCAACCCTTAAAACCTTAATACCTCAAACACGAATCATCAACTATAAACCCTCTACCCTATACATTATACCCTCAACCCTCAACCCTTAAACCCTTAAACCGTCAACCATCAACCCTCAACCCTATACATTAAACCCTAAACCCTAATCCCTTAACCATATACCTTAAACCCTTAATCCCTCAACCCTCAACCCTTAAACCCTTAATCCATCAACCCTAAAACCTCATCTATAAACCCTCTACCCTATACATTAGACCCTAAACCCTGATCCCTCAACCTTCAACCCTTAAACCTTAATACTTCAACCATCAACCCTCTGCCCTATTCATTAAACCCTCAACCCTAATCACTCAACCCTATACCCTCAACCCTTAAACCCTTAAACCCTCAACCCTCAACCCTTAACCCTCAACCCTAGTCCATCAACCCTATACCTTAAACCCTTAATCCCTGAAAAAACTCAACCCTTAAACCTTCAAACCTTAAACTATTAATTCCTCAACCCTAAACCCTCTACCCTATACATTAAACCCTCAACCCTAAACCCTAATCCCTATACCCTCAACCCTCAACCCTCTACCATATACATTAAACCCTCAACCCTAATCCCTTAACCCTCAACCCTCAACCCTATACATTAAAACCTCAACCCTAATCTGTCAATCCTATACACTGCCCCCTTAAACCCTAAACCATGAACCCTAAACCCTCAACCCTATACATTAAACCCTCAACTCTAATCCCTCAACCCTATACTTTAAACCCTTAATCTCTCAATCCTCAACCCTTAAACCCTCAACCCTTAAACCCATAAACCATCAACCCTAAACCCTAATCCATCAACCCTATACCCTCAACCCTTAAACCCTTAAACCCTCAACCCTCAACCCTATACCATAAATCCTTAAACCCTTAAAAGTTGAAACCATAGCCTTCAACCCTCTACACTATACATTAAACCCTAAACCCTAATCCCCTGACTCTATACCTTAAACCATTAATCCCTCAACCCTCAACCCTCAACCCATAACCCTCAACTCTTAAACCCTTAATACCTTAACCCTCAACGCTATACCCTCAACCCTTAAACCCTTGAACCCTAAACCCATAAATCCTTAACCCTCAACCCTTAAACCTCTAACCTATACATTAAACCATCAACCCTAATCCATCAACCCTATACCTTAAACCCTTAGTCCCTCAACCCCCAGCCCTCAACGATAAACCCTCTACCATATACATTAGAACCTAAACCCTATTCCTCAAACCTTCAACCCTTAAACCATCAACCTTTAAGCCCTTAATCTCTCAACCCTTAACCCTTAACCCTCAATCCTCAACCATCAACCCTCAACCCTCAACATTAAACCTCAACCCTTAAACCCTTAAAACCTTAAACCATCAAGCCTCAACTGTTAACTATCAACCCTAAACCCTCAAACCTAATCCCTCAACCCTACACCTTAAACCATTAATCCCTTAAACCCTCAACCCTTTGTAAGACAGGGGGACCAACCAGGTTCAAGGCCCTAGGTCACGAAGAGCCAAGAGCGAAAGGATGCAATAACTTACCTCACTCTAAAGGGGTGTTTTGAAATGAGGGATGAGAATGATGAGGACTATAAGGTCCTTCAATCACTCTGCAAACCCAAAATACAAAATGCGCTAGGTGAGCTAGTTTTTGGGTTCAACACTGCACCTCAAGTAGCTCTTTGTTTGAGGATGAAAGCACAATTCTGGGATGATAGCGTGGCGCGCTAGCGTCTCTCAGGTGAGTTGGCTTCAGTACGACCAGAGGATAAAAAATATAGTAAGAACCACAAGAAAATGAGTTGATGGCCTAGCTATTCTCTTCTAAAGGAATAAAAAAGAACTATAAAGGAGGAAAGATACAAGCGAATATGGTAAAGTAAGTATATGAAAGCTAAGGTGACAAATATAATCTCACAAAGATGCTCGTTTTCCAGCTAGCTCCTAAAAGCATGTCCACCCACACACAAGAAAGAGGGAAAATTGTTGGGGGTTGTATAGGGGTCTACCTCAGTCAGACCCCCATTTTGGTGTTTCCACCTCCACGGATAGCTAACATAGAAATGATAGAAAAATGTATGATAAAGAAGTAGAGAAGGAGAAGAAGCAAGTAACACTATAAAATAGTATTAAGCTACTCAACCAAATTGTAAAGGAGAGGAGTGAAAATGCTTACCACCTCCACCAAGAGCTCACTAGCCAATGATGGAGAAAGAGAGATTGAACAATTACCAAAGCCTCAACTATGATGAAGGGAGGTGTTACAAAACCTCAATCCCCTGTTGCAATGGATTTTTTCAACACTTTCTCTATGGAGTTGATGGAGTGTTGAAGTGCTGCTGAGATTGCTTGAGAATGCCAAAAGAGATTGCTAGAATGCTTGGAGAGTGCCAAAGGATGAAATGAAGTGAGAATGAATCATTTTGAAGGAATAATGAGCAATAATAAGGCATCTTCGGGTTGGTTGGTCAAAGAGGGACGTTACAAATCATTCCCAATAGGAAGTGTAATGTCTCTGCCAACTTCAGACATAGGAATCCATCAGGGACGTAAGTGTGTTGTGCGGACGTTTGCACACTGCATGGGCATCCCTAATAGTTATTCTTCTACTGATGCAAAAAATAGATGCCAAGTGGAATGAAGACAACTTTTTGATGTAGAATTTCACCTTCAAATTTAGTTTTCTAATGTGAGGATGTATGAAAGGGGAATTTTCATAATGGGTGAAAATTAACTCCTATACATTTTCCCTCCACTTTTGTGAGCACGAATACTGATGAGTTCTTCGGTAAAGTAGATTGAAGAGTGAATAGGGTTATAAATTTATACCTAAACCATCAAGGAAGAAAACCGCATTCTGACGAGCTCGAAAGCGCAAGGTAGGAAAATGACTTCATAGCCCCAAAAAACTATGAAGACGTAGAACGAAAGTGTCTTACAAGCCCACATACCTATAAGGAGGTAACCCCCAAGATCTCTCACATGAAGGAAGCCCCGAGAGGTAAGTGCCTCACAGGCCTACAAACCTACAAGGAAGGTGTCTTCTAAGATCTCTCACATGGAGGAAACCCAAAAAGTGTTCTACAGACCAGTAGAGCTATAGGGGAGTGACCCCCAAGATCTCTCGCATGAAGGAAGCTCAAAGGAATCACCCTACAGGCCCATAGACTGATAGGGAAGTATCCTCCAAGATCTCTCACATGAAGGAAACCCAAAGAAAGTGCCCTACAAACCTACAGACTTGTAGGGGAGTGACCCCCAAGATCTCTCACATGGAGGAAGCTCAAAGGAAGTACCTTACAAGCCCATAGACCTATAGGGAAGTATCCCCTAAGATATCTCACATGGAGGAAACCAAAGGGAGGGGAATCCATAGAGTTGAGAAGCAACTTCATAGGTAGATAGAACATGTTTACTAGTCGATAGAATATGTCAAAAAGTGGCCATGCAAGAAAGTAAGTAGATAGTCACATAGACCATCAAAAAATTGGAAAAATTTCAAAGGGGTCCCTTAGGAACCCAACATAAAGAAGGGGTCCACTCAAGGGACATGTTGTTTGAAAGTACGGAAGAGATCTTTCTTTCTCGAATCGATTCATCATCAAGGAATCCTTTTGAAATATGTTCACTTCATCAAGGAATTTGAAAGGAAGAAAATTCCCCCATGTGAGGGGAAGGTCAAAGATGCTCCCACCTTGAAGGGAAGGTTTTAAAGTTATTTCTTTACAAACCCATGATGAAGGAAACATGTTCTATTAGGGTTTCAAGTTGAGAATGCGATCTATGAAAGAGTTTGCAAGGATTTTTGAGAAAATATTTGTTGGAAAGAAATGCATCTTTTAAAAATTGAAATGTTATAGAAATGACGTCGTCACACATGAAATGGACTGTTGGTGTAATTAATATTTAATTACACTTTACATAAGTTTACTTAGGTAATTATTTATTTCCTAGGTTAATTAATTCTCATCCTTATCTTGTTGAGCTATCTTGTTGCTCGAGATAAGATTAGGGTTATGTATCTTTGCTTTTATAAAGCAAATAATTATCATGTAATTATTGAATTCTCGAATAATATTATGTTGCACATCCTTTTGCAATCTCTCTGCTTTTTTTGATTTTCTCTTCTATGGAAGGTCTTTTTGGTTTGCAAATCTGATCTTGGTTTCTTACATGGTATCAGAGCCTTGATTTGCAACCCCTTCTCAGATTTTTGATAAAATCATTGCAAGGTTCGTTCGAGATTCCTCAAGGGTATCATGCCTTGAGTTCATCTATGAGGCATTTTAGATCAGATCGGGCTTCACCATTGAATTCAGAGCGCTGGAAAAAGTTAGGATTGGCTTTTATTTTGTAGATTTTGGCCATCATTTTCTAGATCTGTGAGGGTTTCAGGCTGGGAGATTGTTTGCAAGTTCTAGAGGTAGCCTATTTTTTGGAGCAGTTTGAGCAGAAACGAAGGTAACCATCGCGTTCGCAGCGGCCAGAAACCCTAAGATCGCCCTTTGTTTCATAGATTTCTGAGCAGTTGGTCTGGAAGGAAAAAAAAATTTCCTGGGGGGCCGTATGGCCTCGCCAACACACGTTACGAGGCACAAAAAAATAAAAAATAAAAAAAACACGCTTCTTGTGTTTCGTGTTGGCACTCACAGTGCAAATTCAGCCTGCCACCGGGCGGCCGCCAAACTGCCACCTTTGCCAGCCTCCCCCACCATTCCGTTGTTGGCCACATTCTCACCCCCACGAGCTTCTCTGCAGTCCATCCTGGTCACATGTCGGATCGGGGGCCTCTGGCTCAAGCCCCGTGGGCTATGCTAAGCACCAACGGTGGTCCTATTGAGGACCAGGCGCTATGCGCCAACCCCACTAGCCCCCTCAGCACTAGCGGTGGTCGTATGGGCGACCAGGGGCTCCGCTCCAGTCCCCAGCCGCTAGCCCCCTGGTCCTAAATGGGACCAGGGGCTCATTTTTTTAGCCCCTTGGGCGCCCTACAACCCTTATTGGGCTTTTTGGAGCAACTTTCACTAAATCGGGCGTATTTTTTGTATACGATCTCCATTTGTTGCAAACAAGATATCGTTGGAAAGCTGATTCTAACACCAATCCATTGGTGTAGGGTTTTTTACCAGATATTTCTCTAGATTTATTTTTCAGGCCTTTGAACTCAGATGTTGTTGTTTTCACTCTAGAGGGCATATCTTTTGACTCAGTGATCCATTTTTCGTCATTCTTGTGGTGTTGGAAAGATGATTCAGTCCTCTACACAGATCTAAGGTCTATTTTATTTTTATATTTATGCATATTTAGGATGCTCTCCTTTTACAATCATTGGGTTATTGTAATAAACGAATTGAGATAAAGTTCCATTCAGGGGGTTTCTTGCATAATAAATCTGATTAGAGTGTAGTTTTCACTTTGATCTCCATATCCATTTGATTTTTTGACAACTCGAATGGGTTATCTGGTCTCCTAGTTTATTTTGGCCACATTCTTGCTTTAGCTTGACACATATCGAATTCATCGGTTCACACTTCAATTGGGAGGTTATGTTTCTTGATTCACATTGGTTCAAATTGTTCTCAGTTTGAGGGCCATGTTTTGATGGTTAATGTTCTAGAGTCGATTTTTGGTACTCCTTCCCATGGAAGAGTTTTAGTCATAGTTTGGCATCGGCATCGAGATACACGACTTCTAGATTCTATCATCATCTCATCTACTATTGCTTCATAGATTCCAGGGTTGTTCTAGTTTGTGAGTTTTCTAGTGTTTCGTGGCATCGGGTCTACTGTCACATTATCATGATTTCATTTTTGGTTTCTTGTAGATAGAGGTATCTTTCCTTTCTTTTCGGATTGCGGTTATAGTGTTACTCCACAATGTTCTTCCAGTGCTTCTTTGCAATAGTCATCTCATTGTAGGGGGGTTTTGTCCCACTGGGTTTTCCTTCTCTACCTCATCTTTGCATTTGTACATGAGTACCTAATCAGGCCTTATTGTTGGGACTCATCTTTGCATAATAATTTTGCTTCTCCCTAAGTTGCACTTATGGGGGGGGTGTTGGTGTAATTAATATTTAATTACACTTTACATAAGTTTACTTAGGTAATTATTTATTTCCTAGGTTAATTAATTCTCATCCTTATCTTGTTGAGCTATCTTGTTGCTCAAGATAAGATTAGGGTTATGCATCTTTTCTTTTATAAAGCAAATCATTATCATGTAATTATTGAATTCTCGAATAATAATTATTTGCACATCTTCTTGCAAATCTCTGCTTTTTTATTTTTCTCTTATGTGGAAGGTCTATTTTGGTTTGCAAATCTGATCTTGGTTTCTAACAGGGACAACTCAAGCAAAGAAGAGAGAAAGATAAAGGAAAGGAAAAAGAGAAAAAACATAAAGGGTACAATGGTGATATGATATTTCAGGGTTAGAACTACTCATAAAGATATATAAGTATAATAATAGTATATAAAATGAACTGTCATCAAACCCCTATTATATCAGACCATGTGAAGAATGCATGAGAAGAAAAAGTGAAAATATAAAATCAAGTCAACATGGAAGGGAAGCCTAAAAACCCTAAATGCTTTGCATCATCCCCAATTTATCGAAATCAATCACAAACATGGAAGAATGATGGTACAAATAGAAGAAGATTTATGACACAAAAACCACGTTTGTATCCAAGCACCAATAAGGGTGACAAGGGTCATCTAGGAACACATAGCATGATCATGGGGGAACACAACAAAAAATATGCACACATTTATTCTAAAGATAAAGAAGAGGCCTCCCCCTAACATTGATCAACCAAGAGGTCATCTGATTCCCACTTTAGATCATCATAGGGGGAAGGAGGATGAGCCTACAGTGGTGGAATGTTAAGAGGATGAGCTTATAACCCTCCAACAACAAGGGCTAAGGAAGAGGGCCCCGCAAGGTCCTCTCCACTAAGATCTTGTGGAGCTAAGCTCAACGATTTCACAAAGATCACTGACAAGGTTAGAACTATGAAAAGAGTTAAACATGCACTTTATAGGAGTGTCATGTTTTACCTCAATAGATGGGGAGGAATGCACCCGAGATTCACCATGAGGATCACTAAATGATTCAGGAGCAGTGACAAACTCAGGGGAAGCCGAGATTGGTTTTGTCACTAGGACAAAACAAGTCAGCGTAGGACCACCTTTCATAGGAGGGATCCTCTTACGTCCTCTTTTGTTGGAAGGACTACCCTCCAAATTTTTCTTCATCAAGGGATGTGAACTCCCTGTAGACAAGGTGAGAGGTGTAGAGGAAGAAGAGGAGGAGAAAATTGCAACATATACCACTAAAGTATTCAACATATCTATGGGTTTAGGGAAAGGAGGGGCATCCAAAAGGGACATCAACAAGGGCGGCTCCACCAAAGGAGAAATGAACACATGCACCTTTTTGGGGTTAGGTGTATTCATACTCATAGCGGAAGTTGAAAGTGAGATTGAACTAGATTGGGTGGAATCAAAGGGGAGGAGAGAGGAGGACGAGGTAGGAAGCCTTGATACAAGGGTGGTCATCTCCTCTTCCTTCCTCTACAAGGCAGCCTGCTTAGCTGCAAGGGCCTTTCGTTGACACTTCCACTTGCACACAAGGTAGTTTTTGTGACTCTTTGAACCAGAGGATGAAGGCTAGGAAGGAATAGAAGGCTCTTGCTTAGCCATGGGATTGTGCACTACAACCATTTCTAATGGAGGAATAGACTCCTGAATGGGAGTAGGAGGAGTAGGATGGGAAACAGTAGGGGGAGTTGGCTCAATTGCCTCAATAGTGGACCTCTTACCATTTACTGCTTTGGGAGAAGAAGTGATAGGAGGCTATGGAGGCCAAGACATAGAGGATTCATGTCGGGGACCTTTCTTCCTACTATACGGAACATGCCTAGGCTCCTTGGGAAAAATAGGAATCTCAAATGTGGGACACTTGGGTTTTGCCAAGTGGAACCACAAGATTCTCTTGCAAACACAGAATGGAATCTGATGGCAACATAGTAGGGAAAGAGGAAGCATTAGGCTAAAAAATGGAAGAGGAAGAAGGAGGATCTTGGGATTGCTTCTCTTCCCTTCTACGTTCCTTGGCAACATCATTGTCAACTTTTAAGCAAGCCCTATGTGAAATAGCATAAGCCAACAAAGGGTATCTCACTCTCAGCATCAAGCACCCTCTCTTGTAATTCTGATAAGCTCGGTACAAAAGGTCCTTCCTAGGTGGAAGAGGACCAACAGGCGCAGGCCAAGAGTAATCCAAGGAGTAGCTACCATGAGCAACCAGTGGTTTATAATTAGTGTCATGAATCACATGCACAAAACCCTTGTGGATAAATTTTATACATTTATGCACAACCAAGGGTATGACATTCATAGCTACTAACCAAGGGATACCCAACTTCACTCTAAAGAGTTTAGTTCCAAGGATTATGTTGAATAGAAGCTTCACAAATTTAGATCCAATGAAAACCAACAAGACAATACTACCCAAAGGAGGTATAAAATTTTTGTCATGCATGTGGATGGTGCTTACAGGTGCAGCGTACCCATCTTTATGAAAAAAATTTATTAGCATGATCTCCTTAGTTATAATGTTTACTTAAGACGTTGGATCAACAAGAACACCTACTATGATGTTTCCATTGATTTGTGTAGGGATGTAGAGAGGAGATGGTTCCCTATTAAAACCCATCAATAGATCCTATGAAGTGAAGGTTATACTAGTACCACTACTCATAGGCTACACATAGGGGATAGGTTGATGTAGGAAAGAGGCCATCGCATGCAATAAATGACACTCTCACAAAGCCCCCCAAAGATTGCAAGATAGGACAATGACCTAGCTAAGGTTTCGTTGGCAACACTTTTGGAACCTTCCAACTATGCCTACTAGGGGTCATAGGTTGGGTTGTAAGGTGAAGGCCTCACAAAACTCATACCTACAACACTCCTAGAATATGAGGAAATGATCTTTCAGTATTGCAAAATGAAACCAAAATGGTTCACGTAGGATTCACCAAAAATGTAAGAGAGGGGGACCAACCATGCTCATGGCCCCAGGTCACAGAGATACAAGAGCGAAAGGCTACCCTAACTTACCTCACTCTAAAGGGGTGTTTTGAAATGAGGGATGAGAATGATGAGGAATGTAAGGTCCTTCAATCACTCTATAGACCCAAAATATAGAATGGGGCTAGGTGAGCTGGTTTTTGGGTTCAACACTGCACCTCAGGTAGCTCTCTACCTAAGGACAATAATGTGGTTCTAGGATGACAGTGCAGTGCACAGGTGTCTCTCAGGTGTGTTGACGTTTACACGACTAGAGGACCAAAAATACAGTAAGAACTTCTAGAAAATGAGCTGATGGCCTAGCTAGTCTCTTCTAAAGGAAAAAAATAGAACTATAAAGTAGGAAAGATACAAGTGAATATGGTAAAGTAAGTATATGAAAGCTAAGGTGACAAAGATAATCTCACAAAGATGCTCATTCGCCAACTAGCTCCTAAAAGAACATCCACCAACACACAAGAAAGAGGGAAAATTGTTGGGGGCTGTATAGGTTTTTGCCTCAGTCGGACCCCCATTTTGGTGTTTCCACCTCCATGAACAACCAACATAGAAATGATAGAAAAATGTATGATAAAGAATTAGAGAAGGAGAAGAATCAAGTAACACTACAAAATAGTATTAAGCTACTAAACCAAATCATAAAGGAGAGGAGTGAAAATGATTACCACCTCCACCAAGAGCTCACTAGCCAATGATGGAGAAAGAGAGCTTAAACAATCACCATAGCCTCAACTGTGATGAAGGGAGGTGTTACAAAACCTCAAGCCCCTACTTCAATGGCTTGTTCCACACTTGCTCTACAGAGTTGATGGAGTGTTGTTGCTACAATGGAGTGTTGAAGTGTTGTTGAGAGTGCTCGAGAATGCCAAAATAGATTTCTATAATGCTTAGAGAGTTCCAGAGGATGAAATGAAGTGATAATTTATCAATTTGAAGGGAGAATAAGCAAGAATATGGCATCTTTGAGTCAGTTGGTCAAAAAGGGATGTTACAAATCATTCTCAATAGGAAGTCTAATGCATCTTCCAAATTCAGATGTAGGAATCCATCAGGGATTTAAGCATGCCACATGGATGTTTGCATGCCGCATGGGCATCCTCGATAGTTATTCCTCTACCGATGCAAAAAATAGATGCCGAGTTGAATGAAGGCAGGCCACTAATATGGAATTTTTCCTTCGGATTTGGTTTTCTAAGATGAGGATGTATGAAAAGGTAATTTGTGTAAGGGGTGAAAATTCACTCCTATACACCCTTAAACCTTTAATCCCTCAACCCTAATCCCTCAACTATAAACCCTCTACCCTATACATTATACCCTCAACCCTAACCCCTCAACCTTATACCCTCAACCCTCAACCCTAAACCATTTAACCTATACATTAAACCATCAACCCTAAACTCTAATCCCTATACCCTCAACCCTCAACCCTCTACCCTTTACATTAAATCCTCAACCCTCTACCCTATACATTAAACCCTCAACCCTAATCCCTCAACTCTCTACCCTCAACCCTCTACCCTATACATTAAACCTCAACCCTAATCCCTCAACCCTATACCTTAAATCCTTAATCCCTCAACCCTCAAATATTAAACCCTTAATCCCTCAATACTCAACCCTCAACCCTAATCCCTCAACCCTATACCTTAAATCCTTAATCCCTCAACCCTCAAATATTAAACCCTTAATCCCTCAATACTCAACCCTCAACCCTTAAACCCTAATCCCTCAAACCTCAACCCTAATCCCTATCCCTAAACCCTCAACCTTGAACCCTCAACTGTAAACCCTCTACCCTATACATTATACCCTCAACCATATTCGCTCAACCCTATACCTTAAACCCTAATCCCTCAACCCTCAACTCAAATACCTTAACCCTTAATTCTTAAGCCTTCAACTCTCACCCCTCTACCCTATACATTAAACCCTCAACCCTAATCCCTAAACCCTGTACCCTCAACCCTTAAACCCTTAAAACCTTAACCCTCAACCCTCAACCTTCTACCCTATACATTAAACCCTCAACCCTAATCCCTCAACCCTATAACTTAAACCCTTAATCCTTAAATCCTCAACCCTTAAACTGTCAACCCTTAAAACCTTAATTCCTCAACCCTATACCCTAAACCCTGAACCCCTGAGGTCATTGAACCTAATCCCTCAACCCTTCATCCCTAAACCCTTAAACTCTAATCCATCAACCCTCAACCCTTAAATAGTCTACCCTATACATTAAACTCCTCAACCCTAAACCCTAATCCCTATACCCTATACCTTAAACCCTAAACCCTAATCCCTCAACCCTATACCTTAAACCCTAAACCCTAATCCCTCAACCCTATACCTTAAACCATAAACCCTCAACCCTCGAACCTAATCCCTCAACCTTCAACCCTTAAACCATAAACCCTCTACCATCACCCCTCTACCCTATACATCAAACCCTCAATCCTAATCCCTCAACCCTATACCTTAAACCCTAATCTTTTAACCCTCAACCCTTAAAAATGCTCAACCCTTAAATACTCAACCCTCAACCCTCAAACCCTAAAAATTCAACCCTTACTACTTCAACCCTTAAACTCTAATCCTTAAACCCTCAACCCTCAACCCTATACCTTAAACCCTAATATCTCAACCATCAACCCTTAATCCCTCAACCCTAAACAATCAACCCTAATCCCTATCCCTAAACCATCAAACCTTAACCCTTAACCCTCAAACCTCAACCCTGAATCATCAACTATAAACCCTCTACCCTATACATTATACCCTCAACCCTCAACCCTATACCTTATACATACAAGCATACATTCATACTTACATACATACAAGCATACATACATACATACATACATGCATGCATACATATAGACACATATATACATACATACAAGCATACATAACTGCATACAAACAT
Source organism: Sequoia sempervirens (assembly GCA_007258455.2). Taxonomy (NCBI): domain Eukaryota; kingdom Viridiplantae; phylum Streptophyta; class Pinopsida; order Cupressales; family Cupressaceae; genus Sequoia; species Sequoia sempervirens. The sequence goes on from VDFB02000015.1 coordinate 291,063,187, forward strand.
ACATACATCAAACATACATTTAAAAAACATGCACAAAAATAATTTCCAGTGAGACATACTGCAAGCACATTATAACGCACTTGTGTTATTCCTTGCTTTGGGAAACATAAAGCAAGAGAAAGAAAAAACAAGGAAAATGTAAGGAAAGACATAACATGAGTGCATTCTAACATGCTCACGTTATGTCTTGCTTTGGGAATCCCTAAGCCTTTGGCTTGGATTTGCTTTGAATTTCCAACCTAAAGGCTTGAAGCATCTTCACAACATCCAAAGACATGTTTTTGCATATTCTACAAAATTTCACATAATCTCATTTATGGTAACTATCAAGTTTGTACATGTTTCAAGGTCAAGTAAATCAAACACCTGGATAATGTTAGGCTCTCTCTTAGCTATTTAACGGTGTAATGTTTTTCACATTTTGACTATGTTAAGGATTTTATCTTTAATTTCTTTTGTTAGTGTGTCCAATTTTTTGTCAAAAACCAATGTTTGGTATTTTTTATTTTATTTTCTAGTTTTTCATTGAAACTTCAAATAAATTACATTTTTATAAACTAGACTCCATTCTACACATATTAAAAAAAAAGATTTTTGATTTATTTTCAAAAATTATAGGGTTGCCACGATCAAATTTATATTTTACAGAATGTGTCCAATTTAAAAATTAGTAAAAAATTATATATTCATTAAAAAATTATCAAAAAAATCAGGCATAAACTACATATTGTTAGCTAATTTCTCATCGAAGTGATTTTAAAAATACAAAAAAAAAATTTAACCTTTTAAGGGAGCCACAAAAGATGCTATGCTATGTTTTTTGAAAAAAAAACAACACCAGTTATGTGGCTCCCTTTTTTGAACCCCTTAATCTCTACCATTTTAAAAAACTAATAGTTTAGAAAGTAGACTCAGAGCACTACAACCCTTGTTTTTGTTGCATCTAAATTTTTTGAGTGTAACTATCGTCAATTTCTCATCCAAGGTCAGTATTTCCTGATTTTAAAAAAAAGTGGCCATTTGAGACCCCTTTTTGGTCTCTCATCTTTGTGTACTTACCATAGAGGTAGAGAAAAAATTGACTTCTGAAATGTATGACAAATTATTTGAAGAGCATGGGATCCAAAGGAAATTTTTTTCTCCTAGAACACCACAAAAAAATGAAGTTGCAAAGAGGAAGAACTAGAGTATACATTAGAGGGAAAGAACAATGTTGTGTCAAAATTTACCATATATGTATTGGAAAGAAGCAGTTCAAATTTTTGTATATATTCTAAACATAGTTTAGATCAGACACAAGACTGTTAAGACACCATATGAGCTAGGGAGAGGAAGATTGGCTTTATTCAAACATCAAAATATTTGGAAGCAAGTGCTACATCAAAAGGGCTTGAAGAAAATTTGGGTAATTTTGATTCTAGATTTGATGGTCTTTTTCTTGGTTATTCTTAGAGAAGTAAGGCATATAGATGTTATTACAAAAGGCTAAAGAGGATTATAAAATGTGAAAATCTGAGAGTTGATGAAACAATTTAGTCTACTAGTATTAAAGAAGTAGAAGATAATGAAGAATCAATTCACAATAGTATAGAAGATTCATAATTTGTTGCAAAAACTCCAAAAAAGTATGTTCAAAAGAATGACTTTGAAGATTAGATTATAGTATACAAAGATAGTGGGTTTCAGATCTAGAAGAGACTTGAGAGAGCAAATGAAACAAGTACACTTTGCATTACTGTAAAAAATAGAACCTAAATCCTATAAAGAAGAAAGAAACTAGAAATGTTAGATAGAAGCTATGGAGGAAGAGCTGAATTAGATCAAGAAGAATGAAGCTTGGGAACTTTTCCAAAGAGCTAAAGGAAATAATGTGATTGAAATCAAGTGGGTTTTTAAAAATAAGCTAAAAGAAGAAGGTGAAGTGATTTGGAACAATGTTAAACTTGTATGTAAAGGGTATGCTCAGGGTGAGGGCATAGATTTTGAAGAAACATTTGCTTCGGTGGTGGAAGCAATCAAGATGTTTTTAGCTCTCTTAGAATTCAAAAATTTCATTGTATACCAGATGGATGTGAAGTTAGAATTTCTAAATGGTCAATTAGAAGAAGAGGTCTACATTGAACAACCGAAAGGGTTTTATTGTTCTAACAATCCAAATTATGCTTGCACAATGAAGAAGGCTTTGCATGGACTCAAACAAGCTCGTAGAGCTTGGTATTCAAGGTTGGATGGATACTGGCAGAAGTAAGGGTTCCAAAGAGGATATGTAGATAGTAATCCATACATAAAAAATAAGGTGGTCAATTATTGATATTTGTGGTCTATGTAGATGATATCATTTTGGTGGTAGCAGTGATGACATGTGCATGGAGTTTTAGAAGGAAATGTAGAATAAGTTTGAAATTTCTATGCTATGTGAATTATCTTTATTTCTTGGGTTGTAGATTGTACAATTAGACGAAGGAATTTTCATTTCCCAGAACAAGTACATTAAGGAGATGCTAAGTAATTTCATAATGGAAGATTGCAAATTGGTGAGTACACCTATGGTTATAGGATGAAAATTGAGTAAAGATGATGAATCTGCTTTGGTAAACCAAACCCTATACAAATCTATGATTGGTAGTTTTCTATATGTGACAACATATAGATCATATATAATGCAGGTAGTTGGCATGGTTGCTAGATTTTAGGAAACACCTAAAAAACTCATGTTAAAGTAGTAAAAAGAATATTTAGATGCTTGAAGGATACTATAGATTTTGAACTATGGTATCCAAAGAGTGAAAATTTCACTCTGACTACATACACAGATGTAGATTGGGCAAGATGCATAGATGATCAAATGAGAACAAGTGGCAAAGAATTCTTTCTTGGTGATAGTTTGGTGTCCTGGTTGAGCAATAAACAAGACTCAGTTTCTTTATCTATAGCAGAAGCAAATTACATTGCTGCAACATCATATTGCACTTAGGTATTGTGGTTGAAGTAGAATTTGAAGGACATGAAGATTGATTTTGATGAACCTATCTCTATTCTTTTCGATAACACAAGTGCCATAAATATCTCAAAGAATCTAGTAATGCATTCAAGAATAAAACACATTGCAATCAAGTATCATTTTATAAGGGAGGAGGTTGTAGAAAAGGAGATGAAGTTGGAGTATGTTGAGACAAAGAAGAAAGTAGAAGATATATTCACAAAACCACTTCCTAAGGAGACATTTGATTTTCTTCGAAAGAAATTGGGAGTTATTGTTCCCTCCTCTCAAATCAAGAGGAAGCACAAGTTGAGGGGGAGATTGGTCTCCTTGCCACAAGAAGGCTTGGTGGTCTTGTGAAATATTTTTAGAAGCAGTGAAGTACAGAATTAGGGGGAGTCTATTTGGGAAACAAGTTTCCAGATTGTGCAGAGGACCAAAAATGTAGATTAAGTGAGAAAGGAATAATTTTGGGATGTTGACCTTTTCCATTAATGCCAAATGGGGGAGAAAATGTAACTCAAAATGCTACATCTTCCAAGGGGAAGAAACCAATCTAAGGGTGAGAAATATCTTCATGCGCAATCAAATGGTTTGGTGGCCCAACATTTTGTTGTCTTCCATCAATGATAGGGGGAGATTGTTGAAGATAGGTTGTCATTAATGTCAAAGTTTTTCAGTAATATCATTGATGTCAAAATTTCAGTATGATTGCATACCTATCTGTGTTGGTAATTTTACTATTAGGAAGCAAAATCAAGAAATATATATTACTAGTTGCTAAGGTGTGGTTGTATATCTTTTGTATGCTTGCAATATCATGCTTGCATCTATTCACTATGACAATCATGGTCTGGAAGTCTGTACTGGAGTGTTTTAGTTAAGTTTTTAAGGAAGAGAGATTTCTATGGCAATATAATTATGGTCCACATTTCTTTCAAAAATATAGTTTTTCTTTGAAATTTTAGAGAGTATGTCTACACTAGTTCTATCATATTCTTAAGTTTCCAAAGGATATGTTTAGCATGCAAAAATATTGAAGTGACAAAAGGTTCTTTGTGTCTATCTATCAACTAGTTGGTGTTCAAGGCTTGTGCGGTAATGGATAGTAGCATGCGGATTTCAAATATTGCATGTGGTGTTAAGATAGGACTCACTTAAGGTTTTTGTGGTAGCACACAATATCATGTAATTTTTGGTGGCAATAAAATTTAATTTTAGGACCAATGTATTACACATTTCATGTAAATTGAATTTAGGTCCACATTATGTCATCTTGTCTATTTGCAGATCCTTGGGCAACATAGAAGAGTGTTAATGTAATTTCATGTATATATTTCAAATGTTTAGATGCATGTGAGTGTGATCATAATTCGAGTGTGAGTGAGTGAATTAGAGTTACACTTGTGTGAAGAAAAGTTGGTTGCTGGTGCAAATTAAAGAGAAGGTGGTGAAGATAAAGGGGAGAGTTTTATTTCTGTGTGTGCACCAGTATCTGAAGATCATATGAATTAAGGAAGAGTGTTAGTTGTTACTCTAGAACATGTTGAGTTTCATAGAAGATCTGTAAGAATTATCTTTGTATTTTGATAGGACTAGTGTTCTATGTGTTGTACTATTTTAGTTGGGGATTGGTGTCTCTAGTAGGTTGGTGCCTACAAGTACAATAGGGGATTGGTGTCTCTAGTAATTTGGTGCCTACTTCTGATTGTAAAATTCACCTATATATTTCTGCATTGTGAGGCTAGATTTGGATAGTAGATCTAAGAAACTATTCTCACCATGGTTTTTCCCATCTTGGGTTTCCATGTATATCTAGTGTTCACTTGTGTTCTTTATGCTTTATTTTTTCATTACTTATGTGGGGTTTTCTATGAAGAATCATATATTCTGATAGTTGTAGCAAAGTTAAGAAAATTGAATTGATTAGTTAAGCCTTCTTGTGGCAAGGAGACCAATCTCCCCCTCAACCTGTGCTTCCTCTTGATTCAAGAGGATGGAACAATAACTCCCAATTTCTTTCGAAGAAAATAAAATGTCTCCTTAGGAAGTGGTTTTGTGAATATATCTTCTACTTTCTTCTTTGTCTCAACATACTCCAACTTCATCTCCTTTTCTACAACCTCCTCCCTTATAAAATGATACTTGATTGCAATGTGTTTTATTCTTGAATGCATTGCTAGATTCTTTGAGATATTTATGGCACTTGTGTTATCGCAAAGAATAGAGATAGGCTCATCAAAATCAATCTTCATGTCCTTCAAATTCTACTTCAACCACAATACCTAAGAGCAATATGATGTTGCAGCAATGTAATTTGCTTCTGCTATAGATAAAGAAACTGAGTCTTGTTTATTGGTCAACCAGGACACCAAACTATCACTAAGAAAGAATTCTTTGCCACTTGTTCTCATTTGATCATTTATGCATCTTTCCCTCTCAACAGATTGTGTCTCAAACCTAATTCAACTAGTTCCCTAATTTTCCATGAAAAATTTATGGATGATATAATTCCGGTTAGTGAAGTCTTAGCTATGAAAGAAGATTAATTAAAATAATTTTTATCTAGTTATGAGAATACCTCTTGGAAAAAATCAACGTTCCTAAAGTAACATTTTTTTCTCAATACTCCTACTCTAAGACAATTAATTTTTTTTAGCTCTCTTGAATGTGAAATTGAATCTCTCCCATCCTCCTATATTGTGTTTCAACTTTTTAAGAGATCATATTGTAAAGGATTTAATGCAAACTTGTAGGATGGAAAATTTCTCTCTTAATGCAAGATGACAAGATTCGACTTATTAAAGTTACTCTTCAAAATATTTCAATGTATAGTTTGAATTTCTTATGCATTCATAAAAAAATAATGAAAAGGTGAAAAAAATTCAAAAATATTCCTTTGGTCTAATAGAAAAGATTAAAAAATTTATTCCTCTGCTAGCTTGTGAGCTTGCATGTAAACCTTAAAGTAAGGAGTTGTTAAGGTTAAGATTGATGAAATATTTTAATCTAGCTCTTCATGGTAAAATTATGTGGAGACTCCTTAATGAAGAGGAGTGTAAACCTAAAAGTAAGGAAGTACCAGGGTTAAGATTGATCAAATATTCTAATCTAGCTCTTCATACTAAAATTATGTGGAGACTCCTTAACGAAGAGGAGTGTACAACTATTACCTCTAAGAAATAACCAAAAGGAAGGAATGGAGATAGTTTATTGAGTAATGAAACACCCCAAGGTTTTATTATTTAGAAAGTATGGTTCCTAGTAGATTTATCATTAATCAAGGAGAAATATAGAAACTTGGTGATGGTAGAAATATAAATTTTTGGTATGAAATTTTGATTTTGAATTCAATTTAAAAGAAATAGAAGAGGATGCTCCCATAGCTAAATCTCACAAAATAAATTTTGCTAATTATATCAAAAACCCAATTGGTACAATGACTTGGAAGATAATGACCTCAACATCTACACTCTTTGTGGATGATCTTACTAAAATGGATGCTTTGTTGCATTGTTTTCTTATTCCTCAAATTGATAAAAGGGATGAATTGGTTTGAATTACTATTCCTATAAGGTTATTTTTCTCTTGCTATAATGGATTTTTTGTATTGGAAAATCAAGGTCACTCTCCTTTTTTTCCAAGGTATGAAAATCCCAACCGATTCCAAAGATTAACATCTTTCTTTGGTTGTCTTCTCAAAATAAGATTCTTACTATTAATAATTTGATTAAAAGAGGCTAAGTTGCTATACCCAATAGATGTATTTTATGTGAAGAAATAAAGGAATTGGTACTTCATTTCCTATTGGAGTGTCATTTTTCTTGAAATTGATGAAGTTAGCTTTATGAAAATATCTCATTTTCAAAAAATGGTCCCTTGGATTGCATGTTATGGCATTAAAAATAAATCCATATTAGGGCCTCTGAGGACAAGATTTTGGGCCCTTGGGCACTTGGCGCTTAGTCGCCCATGTGATTGGCTAGCAATTTTTTTAAAAAAATTCACCACTCCCAATGGTGTTGTAGGGGCTTGGGGGTGGGGGAAAACCATGCCACCCCAAGGCTCTAAGCCCCCCCACTAAGGCAAGATCAAGGGATCATAGCTCCCCATGCTCGGCATTAATAGCCTAACATCGACACTTTAAAATGAAATTTTAATATTATTAAAATTGTTGATAGAAAAAGTATTTCACTGTCGAATAGATTGAAATGACAATGATGTACAATGATGATATGATAACAATGGATAAAAGGAAATCATGCTACAAACATGGGTATGTGCAGGATCATCATGGAAAAAATAGGCCCTTAAGTGGTAAAAAAAATGAGAAAAATCAAGTTACATAACTTGACGTAAAAATTTGAATAAGTTATCTATATTATTTCAAAAATATGTAAGAATAGAATCTGTAGCAAATTGAATGTAGTTTCTAAACTACTAGGTTTTTTTTTTTTAAAATCTATTTGGTGAAAATTTGAAATTTCAATGCAATAGAACATCAATTTCAGGGAAAAAATAAGAAGTAGGTGTCTGTCTGACCACCCTAACCCCAATAAAATGATAATATTTTTTTATAATATTTTAGATATAAGTACAAGACTCATTTCCCAATGTGATGCATATTTTTTTTAAATTTTTTTCCCAGTAAATAATTAATTATGATTTTTTTATTACAAATTTAAAAAAATATAAAAACTCGTATGTCGACCACCTTAACTTGGTCAAAACTTCATGATTTTTTTTTAATTTTTTTAATCCTATAGTATGCAAAGCATAGAATGTGACATATGTTTTGGATTCAAAAAATGTGATACCGTTTGAAAGCTATAGATGTTTTTCAATCAACCTATCAATCATGAATTCAGTCGTAATTCAAATAGAAAATGAATAATAATTATTTATTAAATTCAAAGTAAAGAATAATTTATATTGGTTGAAAGTTGAGAATCTCCTTTAAAAACCCTTTCATTTCATCAATTTTGGGTAAAAAAAAGTTGTCAGCCACAGAAGCCATCATATCACTTACATATCACCACTTTTTGGCCCGTCATGATCCTACACATACCCACATAACAAAAGGTACTAGGTTGATGCAGAGGAATATTCCAAATATGTTGAATGTATAGATGACCTTGTAGACCTATGTACAATGTTGTTGTATGGTACGATAAAGTATGGATTCATATGGTCGCACAAAATTAATGACTAGGCTAATTTTTTTCCTAATACCTCCAAAAAAAAAGTGTCAAAAAGTGATGAATTGAAAGTTGATCCTTAGGTTCTAAGGCCTTTTAGGAATAACTGCAAGGTCGGATTTGTCCCAAAGTTCTCCAAAACAATTGTTACCCCCAATATCTAGCAATTGAAACCCTCCTTGAAACCCTTATAGATGGGTCAAAACATGATGAAAATTGATGAAAGAAAAGGAAAACCTAACTTTATTTGATGTCTTGGATTCAACTGTGAGGTCCTTAAAAATCTCATGTAAATTATTTTTTAGTGGTTAATATTTTCCAATTGGCTAATAGTTGAAATTTGGGAAGCAAAATTTGGCTAATAGTTCAAGTTGTAAGTGATCTAAATTGCCACATTTTTACAAAATTTTATTTTAGTCTTATTTAAATCGCCAGATTGTTTATTTTTTAAAACTTTTTAACTCAAATTTATTATTCAATATATGATCAGATCATATTCACCTAAATTTATAATATTGTAAAACTCTAAATTAATTCACCAATAATATATCATAACTATTAGTTACTTTAGGTCATATTGCTAATATTTATTTGCCACCATTGATTTAAAATGTAATCCAACAACCCTTGTTGTATTCCATGTGGTTAAAATGTACCAAGATTTGTAATGCTCATGGTGCTTGAAATTGATTTTGGATCATTTATCTAAATGTAGATCAACAATCTAAAAGAAATTTCAAGCCGCGTGAGTATTACAAGTTGTGGGTACATTTTACCTCATGAAATATAATAAGAGCCATTAGATTATATTTTAAATCAATGGTAGAAACTAACTATTATATATTCTACCCCTTAAACCCATCAATGATTTCCACCCTCAAGCCCCTACTTTTTATAAGAATTATATTTTACTAAATTGGAAGGATTCACCATGGTAATTAATAATTTTTCCTATTATTTACCAAGATTCACCAATATTTTTTGTAGTGTGGGAAATTGTATAACCTTTACAATTTCACACTTTGTTTGGGTCCCTTAATTTATTGGACTTAATTAAGCTTCTAATTTTCCAAATTATGCATTCAAAATCCTTATTATTCTCATTTTTCAAAGGGGAAACCAACATTTAATTAATGCAATTAATATTTTAATCACCTTGGAATGTGAATGTCCTATAACTTTAGGCTAGGATCCATTTTCCCAAGGGTGAATGGGTCCCCTTTAAGTCCTAGGACTTATTTTTAAATATGCTTTTTGTGGTCTTTTAATGATCCAAATTCAATATGCAATTGTTGGCTTTTGGAATCTAATTTTTAGGAAATTAGATAAACACCTATAAATACATAGTCTTTTATCATTTGAAATCATCTAGTATTAAGGAAAATTTCTTATTGAGAAAATAGTATTGTCAAGAGAATTTGAGAGCAGATTTATCAAGCATTTGTTGTAGCAATCAAGACCCTATCATCATGTTCAAGCTTATGTGTGTTCATGTCATCTTGTGAAGGATAACATGCATTTTGTGAAGGATAATATGCATTGTTGATCCCAAATCATCCAAGCATTTTCAAGTGTCCAACTACATCAAGAAAAGAAAGATCAAGTTCCTTGGAGTGATGTGTTTATCTTTAGTCCTCTAAGGGAAGCCATTGAAGGTTTGGTGAGTTGTAGCAAGCAAGTGTTCATTCATCATTTTCTTCTCCATTGTCATTATATTTATATCAAGGTTTAATTACCAAACATGGGGTTTGACTAAGGAAAACCCCCATTCAAACAAAACATTTTTTCCCTCTCTTTGTATGTGGAGATTATAGGTTGAAGAAGAATTGAAGATCTTGAAGAGAAATTTTGCATTGTTGCATAGGTTGTCACCATTGTTGTCAAGCCACAAAAACTAGATTATATATTTTATTTCCAACTATTTGATAGTGGAACCTGTGTAAAACAAAAGTTAAGATCTTGCCTCAAAGGACTACCAAAAGAATTTTTATAAGCCCTAACTAGGACCCATTCACCCTAGGGAAAACCCTTATTCAACAATGCAAAATTTCTCTTCAAGATCTTCAATTCTTCTTCAACCTATAATCTTCACATACAAAGAGAGGAAAAAAATATTTTTTTTGAATGGGGGTTTGCCTTAGTCAAACCCCAAGTTTGGTAATTAAACCTTGATAAAAATATAATGACAATGGAGAAGGAAATGATGAATGAACACTTGCTTGCTACAACTCACCAAACCTTCAATGGCTTCCCTTAGAGGACTAAAGATAAACACATCACTCCAAGGAACTTGATTTTGCTTTGCTTGATGGATTTGGACACTTGAAAAAGCTTGGATGATTTAGGATCAACAATGCATATTAGCCTTCACAAGATGCATGTTATCCTTCACAAGATGACATGAACACACATAAGCTTGAACATGATGATATGGTCTTGATTTCTGCAACAAATAATTGATAAATCTGCTCTCAAATGCTCTTGACAATACTATTTTCTCAATAAGAAGTTTTCCTTAATGCTAGATGATTTCAAATGATAAAAAGGCTATGTATTTATAGGTGTTTTTCTAATTTCCTAAAAATTACTGTCCTATTATCCTAAGGACTGAAATGTAAGTCTGATTGACTTACCATTGAGATTGAAATTCAATCTTTACAATTTGTGATATTTTTCCTAATGAAATTCCTTAGGGAAAGGTACAAATAGAGAATAGCCATTTATTTCTTAAGGATCTCCCTTTCCCAACATTTCATTTTGGTGAACCTGGCATACCTGGCTTTCTTACATCATATCTTTTTCGATTTGGAGATCCTTGAAACCCTAGATCTAGGTTTTCCATCATCTTGTCTTGCATTGCATTTAGGGTTAAATATTGCACGTTTGCATAATTTAAACTCATAAATCCAAAAGTATTGCATACATTATACATAATAGCTTGCATTAAGGTTTGTTTCATTCATTTAGATCAACATTTCTTTCAAAATTGCATTAAAAAAAATTCACTTTTTTCATACATTATCATTTAAATTGAATTTTCATTTTCATCATATTTCTAGAAAACTATCACTGAAGAATCTTTTTTTGTTAGGAACATTGAGCTTAAGTATTAAGTTAAACACTCATATTTAAAAATTTTAGACTGTTATCCTAGGGCTCATTTTCCCTAGGGAAAACATGTCCTGGTATAGGGGATTTTCCAAATTTTTGCACACTGCTTTGTCTTTGTATTATCAGTTTATTCCAGCCTACAGATCTTTGTTTCAGTTTCACAAATTGCATATTTTTGTAGTTTTTTTCATTTATTTCAATTGGTAAAAGATAATGCATTGTTGAAAATCAAAGATGTCATTCAAAAGTAATCATTTTTAGGTTTTTTCATCTAAAATTAGTCAATTATCATACTTCAGATTTGAAACTTGCTTCATAATTCATATTAAGCACATGTTTCCTTTTCCAAAATCTGGTTTTCATAGGGTACAACATAGCTTGTATGATTTTCACCCCCTACTTATGATCATTATCTAAGGAAAATAAATGAAACCATGGGAAAACATGCTAGGCATCCTCTTGAAACCTCTTCCATTTATGACAAGATTATAATGCAAGAGAGTGCAATCTTGGATAATCATGACAATCATAATGACTCTTCTTCCCCCACCTCTCCTACTTGGGAAGATATTTTTAGAAAAGATGATAAAATCATTGATACATTTCTTCCAAAGCATAGTGAAATAGTTTGTTTGGATGAAGGTGATAAGGTCACCCTTGATCCCCCCCTCCATATCGACCAATTTCCCAATCAAGTAAGAAACCCAAGCCCTGTAAGCTTAAGAAGCTACCAATTTTTCCATAATATAATCGATATTAAATGAAAAATAGATAAAATTTTATATCTAGGATTGATTAAATTACCACCTGTTCGAGAAAATACAAAAGGAAAAAGTACAAACATTTCTTACTATGCATATTATAGAACTCCTACGCATCTTACTGATAAGTTTTGTGCTTTAAAAAAGTTGATACATGAAAATTATATTATCAATATAATTGGATAGCATGCACACACTTTGATCCTTTCCATGTGATAGTTGTAGAATCATAGCATACTCACTATTACATGTATTGCACTTTATGTAAATTATTTTCCCATATTGCAAGGAGCACCATATCATCATCTATCTCAGCTAATCCTTGCCCTACATTTTGGGGGGGCAAGGGATTTGATAGCCTTGTCCTATTATGACACCTTTTGTTGCTCCTTTGGCTAGTTATCCACCTTCCATATATGATGAACAAGATTGGGATGTAGATGACTTGTTATAGGTTGGCTCGCATGTGACATACTAGTTTTATTTTCTATCTATGTTCTTTATGATTACATGTATGTACAATGATCCCGCATATTATGCTACTTAGTGTGCATTTATGATTTTGATCTTTCTTTGGATGACCCTTGTTACTTCATTGGTGCAAGGATACAAAGAAAGTGAATCTATCATAACATTCTTCTATTTGTATCTCCATTATTCTATTTGTCATAATCATTGTCTTTTCTCTTGTCTTTTGTTTTCCTTTTTGGGACAATGCAAGGCACTAAGACATCCAAGTCCCTTCCATGTTGACCCAAAAGATTCTCCATTTTTTTGCTCTCTATGTGTCATTCATCCTTTATGTTCATTGTTCCATGAGGTATTTGGGGAATGATGACGATTCCAAGCTCTATTATATCACTATAGCAAATAAATACATTGATTTTGAATTCGTGGATCCCTTATGTGTTAGCTTTTTGGATTGCATGTGGCGGAAACCTGCTTTTTCATGATGCAACTTTATTTGGAAACATATGATTGACATAGTGCTTTCCAAATAAGCTCTCATGGCCCTCTTATCAATTAGAATTTATCATTTCTACTTTAAACTAATTTATCACAATATGGTGTTCAACAATTCCTTTAAAGTGGGGGCATACATTGGCATTATTATATTAGCATTATTTTGACATGGGAATTGGAATTATCTCATTTTTGCATGAACATATTGACATTTTCCTCCACTTTTGTTCACAAAGGTTGGAATTACTGTAGCATTGACATAGCATTGATAATTTATTGGAATCTTATCAAAGTTATCAGGGAGTATAACTTTTTGTATGGTTGATGATGGGAGACCTGTAGACCTGGTGTGACTTTCCCATCTACCAACCCTTTGTTATGACTACACACCTTGTAGACCTAGTGTGTGTTTCTAATTCTATATTTGGGTCTCACCTAGTGTATACTAGACTACACTAGCCCTTGTGAGTGTATTTGACTGATGTGGCATAACACAACTTGCTAGTCCATCCTTTTTGCATTAGCATTAACATTTTATGCTTGTGTATCTTGTCTTGTTGTACGTATCTTACACATGTTGTGTGTCCCTTTTCCCTTATGTTGGTTTGCCACAAGATCTTGTATTTTGGGGGCTTGATCATCCTTGTAACGCCCCACCATGAAACCTTAGAGGGCAACACATAAAAATGGAACATTGTTTTTTTAAAGTGCAACATACTAAAGATTGCAGATTATAAGCTAACATGCAAGCTAAACCTAATTCCTCCAAGGTTCCACGACAACACTACTATCCATCCATAACTAAGCTAACAATAATTAATCCATTAAACATGATTTTTCCAACAATGAAGAGTATATTAAATCCATCATATTAAATATTCCATCAATATGTGATATTCATAACAAGCAATCAACATAACAACATCTAATCGATTCAATTAACTAACATAAGAAATAAACATCATTTACTTTTTCATTACAAGAGAGAGAATTATTCAAGTTAGATACATCATTTAAAATTTTACAACAATGTTTCCTCATATACAAGTGAGGGGAGTACATCAGAATATAAAATATGATACAACTGATTTCAATTCATTATAAGTACAAGTAAGGTAGTCCATTTGAGCTTGGAATAATGAAAGAGTCCACAACACCAAGAATAGCCACCACACGAATGATCAACCATAAGGGAAACCCAATGGAGTACAAGGAATATTCCACCCAACCATGTGGTACCCTAAGGTCCACCCCCCATGCTACGAGATAGAAATAAGGTCCCACCACAAAACAACCAAGAGAGAGAAGAATGACACAAAGGCTAACATGACTCTAATAAACAAGTACATTAAAACAACACACAATAGTGACACCACTACTAGAGGCACACAAACATCAAAGGAAGACATGAGGAAAGGGAATACTAGGTTGCAGTAGGGAGGAGTCTCATCACATAGCTTGCTATGGGTTACCTTGGAATATCTTCCTAGGTTACCGACCCCCATCCTGAGTTACCCTGGCAGCCTTTAAAAATATCACCGGCCCCCATATAAACTCATGTGGGATCAACATACCTTTCAAGAGGACAAGGCAGTTGGTATTTTCCATTCTAGGCCTTCCCACTCATCCCAAGCCTAAACAAGCACTTGAGCCCTGAGTGAGGCATTATCTTGATTAATATGTAAACTACCCAACCCCTAATTCATTTTAAATTATCACTGCGTTAAGAAACTCCCACATGGGTTACCCTGGAGCCACTTTGTGCATTGGCCCCCATTGAGATCCCCTTCCCCTACTAGTAGCTAGGAGACCCAATAATATTGATAGGGCAAAGAAAACTTTCACATTTCACAAAACCTTATAACAAAGACAAAAAAGCAAGGCATAAACCATCTTGCACACAAGTACCAATGAAACTAGAGAATATACTCAGCAAGGCTAATGGCCCACATAACTCATTAAACACATAAATAACCATCTCAAAATAGATTTTATGGAACCCCTAAAATTTTTTGTGTTCCATTTCCAAAATCTTGATGAGTTTATTGAACTGTGGGTTTTGTCTCCAACTACTATATAAGGGGTTTTAGGTTTACCTAAGTCTCATTTGAAAAAAAACTTTGAGTCTATAACCTCACCTAGGTTTTAATTTTTGGTTGAATCCTTGTGTCAATCATCAATCCTTTAAGTCATGACTCTTGACATCAAAACCTGTTGAGTGTCCGACCCTCTAGTCATGTTTTATCGATTGATCTTGTTGGATCACTATTTTTAAAATTTTCTTAAGTCGGGTTGAATATTTCCCACTAAAAGGTCTTAAGTATTTTATGTTGTGGGTGTGGTTTTTTCGACCTAATTAGGTCCATTTAAGGATTAACAATTTTTGACATGTGTAGATATAAGAACCCCTAAATGTATTTCAATCAATGTAGAAAATATGGACTATGGCCTGCATGCCCGTTCCATTTTGTCTTCTTTCATTCTTCTATTCATTTGAGCTCATGGGAAAAGGCCATGTGTCTTGGATGATTGGTGGGCTAGACATCATTGCTAAAGCATGTAATTTGTCATTAAAGAATATCAACGGTGGGAGATAAATGAGGTGGCCACATCTGGACCGTTCCCCATGTGCCTTTTTTCTTTTCTTGATTATTAAAATAATCACATGGGCTAGCGAGTGATTGCCACTTGTCTCTGCTAATGATGGGTCTGAGGGTTAGTATTGTTGAGTTTCACCTAAATGAACAGTCGATAGTAGGTGATGTGGATTAATATTGACTGCTCCCTACCATCTCGTATGGGCCCCATCCTTCTTGTTAGATTCCCAACGGGGAAGCGAGTGTATGCCACTTGGAGTAATCCTGAGAATGTGGAAGCATAGAAATGTGGGAAAATATTTAATTAAAATCTCAACACAATGCATGGGAAGTAAAACGTACATTACTAATATATATATTGTGCATGCTTAAAGATATTTTAATCTGAGTCGTAGGTGTTGTATGAAGGATAAAGTTGTTGTTGGCTAAGGAGTGTGTATGAAAAGGCTGATAGATCTAATATCAACCTCTCCCCATCTCCCCACTGATGAAAGTTGCACACAAGTTATGGATCATGGGGGCAACGAGAAAAAGACACATGGATCATGTCTATAAAGAAAAAGAGACGGTGGATCCCGCGTACTACAAGCAAGTGTTTTCATTTGGCCTCCTGTCATTTGATAAGTGTTGTGGTTGTGCATAGTCAGATCTTTCATAATAAGTTGGTCAAATATGGATCGTGAATCAATTAACTTTCCAAAAAGATCAATAGCTGATATTCAAAACTTAGTTGAAGGAAAACAAGTTGTTCTAGTTCACGTGAGTGAGCCTTAATAACTGAAAGGACATTGAGTTACTAAAGTAAGGAATTGCATAATTAATAGTGTTTAAATCTTAAAGGCATAATTCAACATTAAAAGTATATTCAATATACTCAGGGAGCTCATGTTGTGGTTTCTCAACATTTTCTGAGGTTGGAACCAGGGTTGTCAACCTGCGAGAAAACCAATAAGTCAATTGTTGCTTTCCTTCTAGCATTATTGATAAGTTGTGATTTCTCAAGCTTAAGTCTATTAGGGTTTTGTTGGTTTAGAATTTTAAGGTTTGAAATTCATAAAGAAGACTTTGTTAATTTTTCATTTTCATAATTCATTCCAAACCCTCCCAAAATCCATAGGCCTTGTTCAATTAAATCGAAAAAATGCTGACTTGTAGTACTTCCTGCACTATGGCTCCTAAAGTAAAAGTATCTTCATCTAAAGGGGAAGCTTCCACTCCCAAAAGACCTCTAAATAAATACCTTTTGGACCAATTACCATCCTCAACTAGTGAAAAACCTAAGGTTAGTTGATTCCCAGAGGTCCTCAAATAGTAGAGAGTCAATTTGAAAGAAGATGTTCTATCAGGGATGCTAAATTGCCTTATACTAGATGGGAACTATTTTATAGTTGGTTCAAGAATAGAAATATGGGTATCCTAATAGGAAACCCTTGGAACCATGACTTGGGAGAGTTAATTGTGCCAAATGTCTATATGGATGTCGACTTGCTTAGGGAAAAAGCTGCTAATTATGACCCAGTCATGAGGACTATTAGAACATATGATGGGAAAGAAATGGTTAAGATCGCTAAAGAGGAATTGGGTCTTATTTTCAAGCTTACTGAATGGAGTGATGAAATTCATAAGATAAATGAAGATTCTCTTAGGAAAGAGTATGATAAGACCAAGATTTCATTTAGAGTCCACATCTTGCCAATATTTCTAGCAGAAATTGTAGGTCAGAAGATTGTAATAGGATCGCATGATAAAGAACCTTTCCCTGTTAACTATTTTTTTCCGTATTTCAAAAGGACCTTCTATTCTATTTTCCATCTAATTGGTTATGATCCTATCTCTGGAATGCCAATGGCATGGATGTATATGGATTCCCATATCCAACATCCCCAATATTGTGCAATGTATGATTATGCAAGATTTCTTTATGAAAGAATGCATGAGGGACTGGTAAGATTAAAGAAAGGTGAATTTGGGATAAGGCTCAACTAGTACTCACTGCTAATGCATATGTTTTTGTACAAAGGTGCAATTTAATTTGGACACAATATTGACTTGGAAAGAAAAAGGGGTGACTTGGATTTTCTTGTGCAATGTTGGACCACAATCTTCGACAAAGATGATAGGGCATATGATTATGTCACATTCCATAATTTGTTTGCTTCTAAAATAAAGAGAGCTTTAATTGTGAAGTTACCTAGAATTCCCATTTCTCTACATGATTTCTTAAGACCCAAGGAGAGAAGGCCTGAGATAGGAGTTGATCATAATTGGGGAGATGTTATCTCACACCCTAATTACACTATCTTAAGAGTATGTGGTTCCAAAGTAGTACCTCATTTGCTGCCAAGGTTTGTGCCAGAAAGAATTGGTTTCCTTGAGGCTATGTGGCAACTAGGAAATGTTGAAAATGATCATTTGTTGAATAAGGGAAAATGAACTTTCTTACCTTCATACACTTGTTTTTTCTAATTTTGTAATGACCAAAGGAGGTTGGAATAACATCCTTGAAATACTCAAAACATACTACATGTAGAGGATAGTTGAGAGGGTCAACTATGATCCTGTAGGTTTTATGGCTTCGTTGAATGAGAGAAACAAGAGCTACAAATATGTCCACATTTTCTAGTATCTAGAAGATGTAATAAGAGATATAAGAAACTTTGGAATAGGAAAAGAGGTTAGCAAGGTGGATCACATTCAATAAGATACTGTAAAGGAAAATAAAGTAGGAAGAACCTAATTTCAAGGTCCTCCTAGAGGCTGAGGATATAATACAAAAGGTGGAGTATGTAACAGGAAATTTTGATTCAATAGTAGGCCACCTTGAAACTAAAGGGGTAATTAGTAAAGATAAAGGGAAGGCTCCAATTGTAGAAGAATAGAGTGGAAGAGAAATCCCTGCTATAAGAGAAGAGTCTACATCTCAAGCCCCTAAGGAACAAAAAATAAAGTTCTTTATAAGGAGAAAGAGTAAGGCGAAGAAATTTGATGAAGCCTACGTTCCCACTCATGAGCAAGAGGAGCACAATCCTCCTTCTCCTATGCCACAAATAGCACCCCCATCTCCACCAAGGCTGGTAGAGCCTACAAGTGTGAATATTGATTCGCCACCACCTAGTGAAATACCACCCATAGAGCCACCATTGAAAAGACTAAAGATTGAGGCCACTAATTTAGTGGAATATGATGATGATGTTTGGGTGTCAGAATGGGATCTAGCTTCAGCCATAGCTTTTGACACAATCAAGAAATGTGAAAGACCTCTCTGTAATATAGAAGAAGAAGTTGTACTTGCACTACAAGGGTCTGCTTTCAGTGAGGAATGGGTAGCCTTGGCTATATGGTCTTTAGCCCCAAGTACAAGAAAGCCGAACATTGCTGAGCTTGCACCTAACTACAATGGAGGCATAATAATAAAAAGAGTGTTAGAAAGATCAACCTTAGAACTTGTAAATATGCCAGTTCATGTTGCACAGTTCACAAGGGCCATTGTGGAGTCTATGATTGTTGAAAATGATAAACTCATAACATAATTGAATAACTTGCTGGTTAAATATGGAGATCTTGAGGGGGATAATATGCAATTACAGACAAAGGTAGCATTATAGGAGGATTTTTTGCAAAGGTTACAACCTGGAAAGCCCGAGTAGAATGATGTTGACTCTCCCACCATTGCACAAGAGGATGTATCCCTAGAATTTACTGCTGATGTAAGTTGTTCATGGGAAATTATGCCATATAATATGGGAAGTGTGCCCATTTCAATAGTAGAACCCAGTACATCAGAAGGGCCATAGGTGGAAGGGGATATCAATAGGAAATAATTGCTTAGGAAATTAAATTAATACAAAGAAAAATATAATAGTCATGACAAAGATACTTTTAAGAGCAATATGAGGATTGTCACAATAGTGCTAGAACATCTGAACAAAATATTGAATAACAAATTAAATAGTATTCATTACAGTTATTCATCCATGGTTGATGCCATCAAAATTTTTGAAATTGACAAAGAAAGAGATATTCCACTCATGAAAGTTTGGATCCCTAGGAATCAAGAATTGATATTGATAGGAATTGGGGGTTTAAGCAAGATCCCAATCCACCTAAAAATTTTAAGCCTACTGCTGTTCTTGTAAATAAGATTGAGGGATATAGAGGAAATATTGAGACATTGGAGAACAAGATAAAGGAATTGGCGAAATCCTTCCATGAATCTCATCATGGACTTCTTCCATCCATTTAAGGGATTATGGTAGCATTAAGACTCTACAGGAGTGGAGAAATGAAACAAATAAGATTATTTCAGACCAAGCTATGAAAAATTGTCAAAATTTTGATATGGAGGCATTAAAAGTAAATATGGTTATGTTAGTTCATGCTGAGACTGTCCTACTAGAATTTGATAAGGAAGATAACCAAATTTTCACCAAGTATGCACCTTATAGACAGAGGGTTGATGATGTAATGAACTTTGATTGGCCTACTGAAGAAGAATTCCTAGCATGGAAAGGCAGGTACTTGGAAGGAGTTGGGGGTCTAGCATTAAGAGTGGAGGGCTAGTGATTTGAAAATTTGAAGTCTACAACCATGATGACTAAAAAATAGATGGGAATGCACTACATAGCCTGGATTTAGTGTAGATTAGGCTTTTGATAAAGTATGGAGAAATATAGTGCATATTCTTCAAAGTTGAATTGATGACAAGGTTGTAGACATGTTTTTTCTCTTGTCTTATCCTTTTCTGTTTTCTTCATGCTTTTTCTTCCTTTCACTTTATGTGCATGGGCACAAGTTTTGAGGTAATTGTTCGGTTGTACCCATTTTAAAAATTGGACCAAATCTCTAATAGCGAATGAAGACTACTTTCATTTTCTCACATGTCTCCTACCTCTTGGGAATGCATTGTAACTGAATGAGAGAATCTTTGATGTAGTGGTCCAATAGGGTTTTGACATGTTTACTTTCTGGCCTGAGGTTTTTTTTGCTCCTTCATTTCTATAAGAAGGAATCTATTTAATGTAAAGTTCTAACCATACATTGTGGGATAACCCTCCTACATTTTACAGAGCCCAAAGCATAGGAGTAGAAGGTTTGTAGCTTCCACTCATTCGTTGGACAATCCCTTTGGAGTACTGATTATTGGAAATGGTAAAGTACATAGGTATTTCTAGAGATCATTTTGGTTCTTAAAAAATAACCAACAGATTGGTGACTTCACTGGCGAATAGCTAAGTCCAAAGTCTCTAGTTCAGATCTAGTACAATTAGATTCAAGTGTTTGTTGTGATATTCTTCACCGTGTGAAGAATAATTGGTTTAAATTTTGTTGCATTAGTCACATCACCCTCATTCTAATGCATCAAGTCTTGTGTCATTTTGTCACCTTGTGTCGAGTTATGTTTAAAATTATCTCTCAAGTTACAAGTACAATGTAAAAGTGCAATCACTTTATATTTCCTAGCATTCTAGGTGGTGACTCTGAATTCTCTAACACCAGTGTAAAGTTAATTTCTCAAAAGGAACGTAAGAAAAGGGATCCTAAAATATTTGACATCATGAAGCAGACTAGAAGTTATGGAAAGAAACATCTTGAGAAGAAGGAATAATCTGAACCTACTAAAGAGAAACAACCCGCTTGGGTAAAGGAGAGCTCAGAATCAAGTAAGTCTATTGACTCTCTTGTTGAGGCATCTCCTACATTTAATGTTGAAGTGAGTAGTGCCAGTACCCATGAGAAGGCACATGAGGTTGAAGGGTCTAACATAGACCAAGGAAGTTTCCCTGTTGAGCAAGTGTTTGATAGTGAACTTAATATTTCAAGAGAGGAGGATAGGTGGGAGTTTTGGGGAAAGAATAAGGAGTTTTTTGAGCCTTTAACCCCTGGAGTTGGTTCTATTTTTAATGAAAATGATTTTAAGCCAAGAGGTGAATCTCCCAATGTACAAATGCACCTTTCTCTTGAGGAAGATCATATTGACCAGCCCTACTATACTCTTGCCCCAAGTGAGCTTGGAGATGTCCTAGAAAATGAGGAAGATATTGATAAAGAAATAAAAGCTATAGAAGTGGAAGAACTAAGGATCCAAGAAGAAGAAGAGAATATAATAAAGGATTTAAAGTAGAGGGAAGATAGGATTAGAATAAGAAACTTGAGAGAGATACTAGAAAGAAAAAAATTGGAGAAAATGAGAGAAGATGCAGCTAGGCGTAAAACCTTTGAGGAAAACCTTTTTAAGTTGTCCTCTAAAATGACCAATGACACTCTTGAAGTAACAATCCCAATGGGAACCTATGCTACTAATACCTATACCACATTTGTCTCAACTACTAAAGCCTTAGATCCTCCTATTATTGCTAAGAATACGTCATTTGTAGATCATGGGAAGAGACCCATTGATCAGCCTAAGAAAAATACCTTCAATACCAATACTAGTGACAATACACCATCTATTGAAATCCCCTCATAGAAGGCCAAAATCAATCCAAATCCATCTACTGCACCTCTAGACCCTGAGATATTGAGATTACATTTGGAGAGTGAAAATCTGCAAGACGATTTTAAAAAAGCTAAGATGATAGCTTCAAATGCAAAGATGGATAGGAAGATTGCTTTTCTTAAAATGTCCACACCTACTCCAGAGTCTTCAAGCTTTGGACATACCAATAGTGAGTCAAAAAATAAGAAGTATGATGGAAATACTCCTAGTGGAGGTGGTGGTGGTGACCAAGGTGGTGGAGGTGGAGGAAAGGATAAAAATAGTAATTTTTATTTTGAAGATGATGAAGGAAGCAAGAAAGGAGGTGGTGATGGTGAAAGTTGGAAATGTAAAGATATCAACCACTCTGATAACAAAAGAGATGATGAGAAAATAGATATTCATAGGGATCGACATACTAGGAGGCCACTCCAAGTAGATAGATACCAACAATTGTGTTTTATTGGAATACCTGGCTACCCTAACCCATTCCCTAAGGATTTCAAACTTGCTTAGTCAAATTCTCTGGTAATAATGCCTTGAGTGGTGAATACCATCTCAAAGCATTTGAAAATGTTATGAACAATTTTGAGGTGGAAGCAGAAGATGGCATGATGAAGTTGTTCATGTAGTTTGTCATTGAAGATTCCTGAGAGTGGTATAGAGGTTTTCCTGCCAAGAGAATTGGTTCTTGGGAAGAATTCAAGATGGTTTTCAGAGAGCAATATGGTGACAAGATTGATTCAAGCTTTTTGTTGAATCAATTTAATAATATTGTTAAAGGTTGTAATGAATTTGTTGCTAAGTTCAATAGAAGGTTCCAAAAGGCTAGGAAAAGGTTTCCTCCTCATTTACAATTGAATGATCATGTATGCATGGTAAACTACTACAATGCTTTTGATGCAAAAATGAGTTATCGCTTGCTAGATAAGAATCCTTAGTCATTGAGGGAAGTTTTTAAGATGGCAGAGCATATTGAACATATTAGTAGAACAACTGGTAAAGTTGGTAGAAGAGATGATCCTAAACTATTCAAGAGTTCAAAAAAGGAAGATAAGAGTTCAAGTGCTAAAGGGGGAACTATTAAGGACAAGCTTGATAACTTTATGAAAACCATAAATGATAAGATTGTGAAAGAAGAAAAGGTCCAACCAAAAAATTATCAAAAAAATGAAAGACTTCCCTGGTTACAAGACCACCCATATAATACCAATTGGCATAATGTAAATCCTATTCTCAATAATCAAAGAAACACCCATCATAAGGTCCCCCCAGATTCCCTATAGAAGAATTCAGGAAATTTTGTTGAAGACACTCCTTGGTGCTTGATCTTTAGAATGCCACATTCTTCTCAACAATGTGTTGTGGTACAAATGGTTGAAGTAGAGGAAGATGTGCTTGAGGACTATGATCAGAAAAATGAGGAGGATGCTAATGTACTCATAGTTATGGGTGATTTTGATGTTGCCAGTAGTGAATGCTCTTCTGATGAGGACTCTTGTGAAGTGGATGTGGACAATCAAAGGTAAATTGCTAGTACATATCATCAACAAGTCTTTTCTGATGAGGATGCTGACAATAAAGTTGAGGTTTACAATTTGGAAGAAATCTAAGATGGTGTTTCATTAAGAAGTCCCTCAGAGGAGGAGATTGCAAGATATACTACAACCTTGGCCGCCTAGGCTAGAAGTTCCTATCATTTGAGGAATAGAATATTCAATGGTGAGCAAGGTAGTCCTACTGGTCTTTTCATCAAGGAGCAGAATGTTAAGAGAACATAACAAAAGCTTGATGGAAAATTGGAAGCAACCAAAGCTAAAGAAGGTAGGGGAGATAAAATTTTGGATAAGAGAGTAGAAAATCCAAAAGCTACTCAAGAATTCAAATTGCTAGCTACAAAGATAAAGACACATAAGAAAACTCTTGATGTCATAAGGAAGGATGCTAAGCATAGGGTTGAGGAAACAAAAAATTAACAAAAGGAGAACAAAAATGAACAAGGTATGCTCCCAATTGAATTACCCAAATACACTCCTGTTGATATGTTTCAATTACTTAGCCAAGTAAAAGTATCTATGCCTTTTCTGGAAATGATGAGAATAGATGAACATAAGAAAAATGCAGCGACCCTTATCAATGGTGTTGCTATAGCCTGTAATGATTTAGTGGAGCTCACTCCACCCAAACTAAATGAAAAAGACAAGAAAGACAAGGAGGTTGAGGGAGTTATTACTGATATTCCTCATATATTCCTAGGAAATTCCATAACTACTTGTCTTTACAAGATAGATATGTTCTTCCTCACCTTAGTGGTTAGGGGAAATTTTATAAAAAAATGTATTGTTGACTCTGGAGCATCCAACAATATCATGCCAACTAAAATCATGGATGCACTAGGATTGAAAGTTGATAGCACTCATGGAAAGTGCTATGCTATGGATGCAAGAGAATTCCATGTCATTGGTGTGATAAATGAACTTCCCTACAAACTAGTGGCCTTCCTTGACAAAGAATTCAAAATGAGTGTGGTAGTGGTGGATATCACACTTAATTATGGAATGCTACTATCTCAAAAATGGAGTGCATCTATGGGAGGCAATATACAAGGTGACATGCCTTATGCCACATTTCCCATTGATGGTAAGGATGTTAAAGTGAGGAGATAACTGAGGGTGCCACATATGTTGGAGCATGCTCCTGAAGATGACACAAATCTTTTCATAGACATTGATATCAGTGATTTCAAAATAGAAGGAATGCCAACAGAAGTGGATAGGTGCCCTAAACCAATAGAAAATAAAATTTCAATATTATCTAACAAAAATGGACTTTAGAAAATGTACTTTGATTGTGCAAGTTCCAAAGAAGGGTCAAGTGCAGGGATATTATTGGTAGCACCTAGTGGTAGTACTTACAAATTTTCCTTCACATTATCTTTTGTTTGTACAAATAATTTGACAGAATATGAAGCTTTATTATTGGGATTGAGATTGGCTGAGAAGCACAAAATAAAAAAGTTAATAGTAATTGGTGATTCTAAGCTGGTGATTTCCCAAGTAAGAGCCAAGTTTTCCTACAAAAATAATAGACTAAAGTAGTATAGAAATGTTGTATGGGATTCCATTGAGAAGTTTGATGCTTTTGGAATTGATTGGATGGAAGGAGGACATAATAGACTAGCTGACTTACTTGCTAACATTGCATTAAGACTTGATGATATAACTTTCATAGGAATTTCTAACGCCGAGATACAAACAAGGCCTTCCATTCCTGACAATGTGTATAACTGGTAGATATGCAATGATGATGAAGATATTCTCAGATTCTTGAATTGTGCTCATAAATATGAAGGTCAAGAGATTGAATTTGGTGGATTTGTTGAGAATATTGATGGAAAGGACATGGTATTTGGAAAGGAGGTCATCTAGTTAAAGACAAATAAAATCCCCAAAGGCCTTGTATCTCTTTAAAGGGTCTTTGATAGTTAGGATAAAAGTAAGGCCAAAATAGCTACTGCTCACCCAGAGGACCTGGAGGAAGTAAATTTTGGGATTGAAAATTCCCATAAGAAAGTTTATGAAGGAAAGAAAATGAAGCCAAAGGTGAAGGAAATGTTAATTCCCTTACTTAGGAAATACAAACATGTTTTTGCTTGGTCATATGGTGACCTGAAAGATTTTTAGAGAGGAATTGTTTCAACATGAAATTCCTCTGAAGGAGAATGCTAAACCTTTCAAGAAAAAGTAGAGACCCATTAATCCTACTATAGCTCCCAAGATGCAAGAGGAGTTGGTTAAGTTGAGAGATGTTGGTATTATAATACCCATTAGACACTCTTCATGGGTATCCAATTTGGTACCAGTACGAAAAAAGAATGGTGACATAAGATTATGTGTGGATTTCAGGAAACTGAATGTATCCTCATTAAAGGAAAATTACCCATTGCCAAACATGGAAGCCATGCTACAAAAGGTAACTAGTTGTGAGCTAT
The DNA here is from genome assembly GCA_007258455.2 of Sequoia sempervirens. NCBI lineage: Eukaryota > Viridiplantae > Streptophyta > Pinopsida > Cupressales > Cupressaceae > Sequoia > Sequoia sempervirens. The sequence continues at coordinate 291,089,263 of VDFB02000015.1, forward strand.
TGTCATTGATGGATGGGTTTCAGGTTATAACTAGGTAAAAGTGAAGGATTCTAAGCAGTATAAGATTGTCTTCACTACTCCTTAGGGTACCTACGTCTATGTCAGAATGCCTTTTGGCTTAACAAATGTAGGTGAAATTTTTTAGAGAGCTATGGACGTAGCTTTTTCTGATTTTATTGATTTATTTATGGTAGTATATCAAGATGACCTAACTACCTACTCTAAAAAAGAAGAATATCATTGTATGCATTTGGAAAAGGTATTTTTCTGGTCACTGGAATATGGGATATATTTGATCCAAAGAAATGTGCCTTTGGGGTAACTAAGGGAAAGTTTTTGGGACATATTGCTTCTAAATATGGAGTGAGGATAGACCCTGAAAGAGTAGCAACCATAGATAAAATCCCTTAGCCAAAAAATGTCAAGAGCATTCAGTCATTTTTTGGGAAAATAAATATTTTAAGAAGGTTTGTGACTAATTTTACAGAAATCACAAGACCTATTTCCAAGATGATGAAGAAGGGAGAAAAGGTGCTTTGGAGTGAGAAGCCTATTCAAGCATTCAAAAGGATTAAACAAGCTATCAAAGAGGCTCCAATTTTGAAATCCCGAGACTTCTCTAAGCCAATGCAAATTTTCTCTTTTGCTTCCTTTCATACAATTTCTATTGTATTGTTACAGAAAAATGAAGAGGGCTTTGAACAACCTATTGCATTCTTTAGTAAGTCCTTACAAGCAGCAAATCTGAAATATGACATGATTGAGAAACAAGCATATGCTTTGGTTAAGGATGTAAAGAACTTCAGGACTTAGCTACAAGGAGCTACTGTTATAGCATTTGTACCAAGTGCGGTTGTGAAAGATATTTTCACCCAACAGGAGACTATAGGAAGAAGGTGTAGATGGATCATCAAGATCCAAGAATTTAATATTGATATTCAAATAACCAAATTAGTGAGAGGTCAGGGCCTCGCTAAATTGATGACAGAAGATAATATGGAGGAAAACTAGATCAATCAAACATAAGTGATTGATATTGCACCTATCTGTGATATGGAAATGTGTGGATGGTATAGAAAAATTGTCCAATAAATTTACAAACTCTGTAGTGCCTTGTAGACATGGTTGACAATGAAAAGAGGACATTTAAATTACATGACATCAAATATGTAATTATTGACAACGAGCTATGGTGGATAAACTTGGATGGTGTACTTCTTAAATGTGTTGATGGAAAGCAGGCACTAGAACTTTTGCAGGAAATCCATAATGGGGTGTGTGGTGGTCATTACATGGAAAAGACCACTACCCACAAGATCTTGAGAACATGATTCTAGTGGCCTACTATTTTTAAGGATGCTCACAAGTTTGTTAAGACTTGTGATGCTTGTCAAATATTTTCATAAAAGTTAATTTTTTTAGGAAATCTACCACTTAGGCCTATGACTATTCAAGCCCCTTTCCAACAATGGGGAATTGATTTCATTGGAGAGATACCAGAAAAATCTAGTGGAGGGCATTCATGGATCCTTGTTGCTACTAATTATTTCACAAAATGGGTAGAATAAATACCTACCAAGAGGGAAACAAGTAAGGTGGTGATAGATATCCTCTTAATTAACATTCTCATTAGGTTTAGAGTCTCAAAAAAGATCATATTAGATAATGCCATGTGCTTTAGGTCTGAGGAATTCAAAGATTTTTGTGATAAACATGGTATAAAAGTTTCTTATTCTTCACCTTACCATCCTCAAGGAAATGGTCAGGCTGAATCTAGTAACAAAATCTTGATGAAAATCATCAAAAGGGTGATGGAGAAGAACAAAAAGGCTTGGGACTCAAAGCTGAAATTGGCACTTTGGGTAGATAGAGTGACTACAAAAAAGGCTATTGGTTATTCACTATTTGGCATGGTATATGGTCTAGATGCTAGACTACCATAGAATAACTTGTTAAAGATATATAAGTTTGTGCAAGAATATGATGAAGATATTTGTGATGATATGCAACATAGAATTAATAATCTGGTGCAGTTGGATGAGACCAAAAGAGAATCTCATGCCAAGAATATGAAGATGTAGTTGCAAGTTAAGCATTTACATGATAAAAGAGATTCTCCCAAAAAGTCTGAGGTGAATAGTATGGTGTTAGCTTGGAATGCAAGGGCTAAGGACAAGGGAAAGCATGGGAAATTTGAAGCATTATGGATGGGTCCTTATCTGATAGCTAGTGCACATGGTGAGGATTCCTATTTCCTCCAGAGCTTGACAGGTGAACTTTTTGAACTTCCAATACATGGAAAGTTCTTAAAAATATAATTCTCCTAAGTATGTTATTATTCCATGTACATTGTATATTTTGTACATTTTGTGTATAGGTTTGTTTATTTTATGTTGTGTCTGGTTTGGTCTTACTACCTAGTCCGGGTAGTTCCTTGGTTTGTTGGTCCTTTGTGTTTTGACTGGTCTGCTTCAACTAGAGATTCTAGGATCTTGCCATTCCTGCAAGAGACATACGTCCCTAGTCAGAGCCACTGATGGAACCCCTAAAATTTTTTGTGTTCCATTTCCAAAATCTTGATGGGTTTATTGAATTGTGGGTTTTGTCTCTAGCTACTGTATAAGGGGTTTTAGGTTTACCTAAGTCTCTTTTGAAAAAACCCTTTGAGTCTATATCCTCACATAGGTTTTAATTTTTAGTTGACTCCTTGTGTCAGTCATCAATCCTTTAAGTCATGAATCTTGACATTGAAACCCGTTAAGTGACTGACCCTCTAGTCCTATTTTATCGATTGATCCTATTGGATCACTATTTTTTAAAATTTTCCTAAGTTGGGTGGAATATTTCCCACTGAAAGGTCTTAAGTCTTTTATGTCATGGGTGTGGTTTCATCAACCTAATTAGGTCCCTTTTAGGATTAACAATTTTTGACATATGCAGCTATAAGAACCCCTAAATGCCATTTGATCAACGCAGAAAATCTGGATTGTGGCCCGCATGCCCATTCCATTTTGTCTTTCATTCTCCTATTCATTTGAGCTCACGGGTGAAGACCATGTGTCCCAAACGATTTTTGGGTCATACATCATTGATAAAGTGTGCAGTTGGTTGTTAAAGAAGATCAATAGTGGGAGATAAATGAGGTGGCCACATTTGGACCGTTCCCCATGTGCCCGTTTTCTTTTCTTGATTATTAAAATAATCACATGGGCTAGCGGGTGATTGCCACTTGTCTTAGCTGATGATGGGCCTGAGGGTTAGTATTGGTGAGTTTAAACTAAATCAATGGCCGATAGCGGGTGACGTGGATTAATCTTGACTACTCCCCACCATCCTATATTGGCCCCATCCTTCTTGTTAGATTCCCAACAGGGAAGTGGGCATCTACTGCGTGGAGTAATCCTAAGAACATGGAAGCATAGACATGTGGGAAAATATTTAATTAAAATCTAAACACAAGGAATGTGAAGTAAAGTGTGTGTTACTAATATGTATATATTGCACGTCCTTAAAGATATTTTAATCTGAGTCATAGGTGTTGTATGGAGGATAAAGTTGTTGTTGGATAAGGAGTGTGTATGATGAGGTCGAGAGATCTAATCTCAGCCTCTCCCCATCTCCCCATTGATGAAAGTTGCACATGAGTTATGGGTCATGAGGGCAAGGGGAAAAGGACATGTGGATCATGGCTATAAAGAAAAAGAGATGGTGGAGCTCGTGTACTACAAGAAAGTGTTTCCATGTGGCCTCTTGTCATTTGATAAGTGTTGTGGCTATGCACAGTTAGATCTTTCATAATAAGCTAGTCAAATCTCTAGATCATGAATCAATTAACTCTCCAAAGAGATCAATGACTGGTATTCAAAACTTAGTTGAAGGCAAGTAAGTCATTCTGGTTCACACGAGTGAGCCTTAATAATTGAAAGGACATTGAGGTGCCAAAGTAAGGAATTCCATAATTATTAGTGTTTATCTTAAAGACATAATTCAAAATTAAAATTATATTCAATACACTTAAGGAGCTTACGATGTGGTTTCTCAACATTTTCTAATGTTGGAACTAGGGTTGTCAACCCGTGAGAAAACCAGTAAGTCAATTGTTGCTATCCTTCTAGCATTATTGATAAGTTGTGATTTCTCAAGCTTAAGTTTTTTAGGGTTTTCTTGGTTCATATTTTTAAGGTTTTACGTTCATAAATAAGACTTTGTTAATTCTACATTTTCATAATTCATTCCAAACCCTCACAAATGTCGTAGGCCTTGTTCAGTTAAATGAAAAAAACCCTGCCTTGTAGTTCTTCCTACATTATATCTCGTAAAGTAAAAGTATCTTCATCTAAAGGGGAAACTTCCACTCCCAAAAGACCTCTAAATAAAGACATTATGGATCAATTACCACCCTCAAATAGCGAAAAACCTAAAGGCCAATTGATTCCCAGAGGTCCTCGAATAGCAAAGGGTTTGTTCGACATAAGATGTTCTATCAGGGATGCTAAATTTCCTTATACTGGATGGGAACTATTTTATAGATAGTTCAGAAACCTAAATATGGGTATCTTAGTAGGAAACCCTTGGAACTGTAATGTGGGAAAGCTAATTGTGCCAAATATCTATATGGATGTCAACTTGCTTAGTGAAATAGCTGCTAATTATGACCCAGTCATGAGGACTATCAGAACATATGATGGGAAAGAAATGGTTAAGATCACTAAAGAGGAATTAAGTCTTGTTTTCAAGCTTACTAAATGAAGTGATGAAATGCATAAGATAAATGAAGATTCTCTTAGGAAAGAATATGATAAGACAAAGACTTCATTCAAATTCCACATCTTGGTGCGATTTCTAGCAGAAATTACAGGTCAGAAGTTTGTAATAGAATCGCATGATAAGGAACCTTTCCTTGTTAACTATTTTGTTCCATATTTCAAAAGGACCTTCTATTCCATTTTCCAAATAATTGGTTATGATCCTATCTCTAGAATGCTAATGGCATGAATGTATATGGCTACCCATATCCAACATCCCCAATATTGTGCAATGTATGATTATGCAAGATTTATTTCTGAAAGAATGCATGAGGGACTAGTAAGATTATAGAAAGGTGAATTTGGGGTAAGGTTCAACTAACCAGTACTCATTTCTAATGCATATGTTTTTGTACAAACGTGAAATTTACTTTGGATGCAATATTGACTTGGAAAGAAAAAGGGGTGACTTGGATTTTCCTATGCAATGTTGGACAACAGTCTTTGATAGGACATATGATCATGTCACAATCTAGAATTTGTTTTCTTCTAAACTAAAGAGAGCTTTGATTGTGAATTTTCCTAGAATTCCCATTGCTCTACATGATTTCTTAAGATCCAAGGAGAGAAGGCCTAAGATAGGAGTTGATCATAATTGGGGAGATGTTATCTCACACCCTGATTACACTATCTTAAGAGTATGCGGTTCCAAAGTAGAACCTCACTTGTTGCCGAGGTTTGTGCCAGAAAGAATTGGTTTCCTTTAGGTTATGTGGTGTTGATCATAAAATCTTGCACCTCTCCAACAGTCTTATGGGAAATTCAACGAGTGGGGGACAAATTTTGTCTCACTAGATACCTCCAGGATTTTGATAGAAATTCATTCTTCTTTGGGGTTTGGAGATAATGGGAGAAGGAAATGTAAACATAAAACATAAAAGGCGATGCACCAAAGCTTTTAAAACATTTCAAACCCAAATCATTCCTATGAGTGATATAAATAGACATAGAATGCCACAACCCTTCATTGTTGGAAAGAGAATGAACAACAAAGGCTAACTTCAAGCACAGTGTAGACTTTCAAATCTTTCCACAGGTAGTGTTCATTAAGGTCCAATCAAACATAAAGATTTCTTATGGTTAACAAAACAATATCTCATGCCAGTATTGGCATGGTGTGATGGTTTAAAGGTGGCATTGTTGTTTGTGCCACCAAGGTTCAAACCCCATTGGGGTGGTATTGTTGAATGGTTGTAATCCGGTTCATAGCTCCAGTCAAAAGCGTTTACCCATTGAATTAAAAAAAATAAAACAATATCTCATAAATCACATGAACTCTTTCTCCTAATATAGCATAGCACGACAAAATAACAACTTTTAGAAAAACAAAGAAGTCTAATGACATCGTCCAGTTTTCCTAAGCTATTACTTTACCATACAAGCATACAACATAGAAATCCACTACTTAAACTATTGAGATCTAGCTTGCAAGACACAGTGTTGAATTCAAAACGATAATATAGAGAAAGAAAACTTGAAAAAGGCCATACAAGCACAATCTAAATAATATCTCCTCAATAGTTTGTGCTTTTAAATATTAAATGAACTTTGAAACAGAGGTCAGATGCCAATTCAAAAATATTTTAAACCTTAATAGATATAACATGCCAATGTAAAGTAGTTTTGTAGCTTGCTTCTGAAAATACTTCTAAAAACCTTAAGAAAACTAAAGAAACTTTTCCAAAAGAAGAAAACACCACCTCAATATAGAAGTAATTACTACCAGATGTTGATACTTGATAGCTTGCAATCTTGATCATAGATCTTTGCTCATTAATTCCCAACTACTGCATTAATACCCTTTAGATATTTTAGCAAAGATAGAGGCCCATAAATGATCTAATCCTAAAATCAATCTACAAAAAGGATTTTGTTGACCAATCACATCACCCCAAGCCACCGAATCAAAGCTTCCATCCTAAAAACCAAGAAAAGAAAAATCCATCAAGCTCTGATAGACTCCCAAAAGATATGGTCTCATACGAGGCACAATCCACTTGTAGTGAAGAGATGACACGTCACGTGGGCAAAGATTTTATGTTTTCCAAAAAAAAATTTTGGAGAAAAATTTCACCAAGTTGACGCATGTCCCGGGCCCTCCTTAGAAAGGAAAACAATAAAAGAAATCCATGCAGCCACCACATGGAACATTGCCCATCTTTTTGATTGGCCCTGCATAAACCCAGACATCTTCAAAGCCAAAAACAAAAGAAGTCAAAGATCAAAAGACTAAAGAAAATAAAAATGTTTCACAGTTCTAGCGACTCATAGGGGCCTTCGCTTGCGGAGGTGGGAACCCAGCTCTTTGGAAATTCTTGAAGTTTAAGGAAGGAGGAGTGTTGCGCTTTCCATTCTACTTCGGTTGGTAAGGACATATTGTAGATGAGCTTGTATGCTTGGTCAAGTTGAAAGACTTCCCTGAAAGAAACGACTCCCCACCTTGCAGTAACCATGCCAAGGTAATGATAAAGATGAGAAAGGTGAAAAATCTCGTGTTCAAACTCATCGGTCATGTGCGCTGCACTTGAACTCGGGAGTTCTATAGAAGTTTGATCCTTTTGTTTGATAACTTTTTTAATATATTCTACTGTCTGCACATCTCTATCTGGGGAGAAAAGAGGTGGTAGCCTGTAATTGATCAAGACATTGAAATCCTTTTTTACCTCTTCAACTCTCCTTGCTAGCACCATCTAACAATATTTGCACTTTTTGGTGACTTTATGAGAGTTGAAAATCTCACTCGCATTGATGGAAGCGATTCTTTGATCACGATCTTCAACATCTTTTAGGATTTTGTCAAAAGCCACACAAAGCATAGAAATAAAACTTTGTGATTCTGCTACTCGAGAGTCACATGTCTATAGAATGTGATCAACCATTGAGCCAATCTTCCCATTTATTTCTCAGACCTCCCTCAAGAATTGCAAGATAGGCTCGAGAATGAGAACTGTAGCTGCAATTTGTTCCCAATGTGAAGATACCAATCTTTTCTTTAGTGAGAGGGACACGTATTTCTGAGCAATGACTAGCTCCTGAATGAGCTGAATCTCTTTGGTTCTTGCATTCTCCTCTACTTGATATCTTTCTTTTGATATCTTTCTTTGAGAGCATTCACCAGTTTGAAGCTCATCTTCTCATTTCTTGGTCACGGGTCTACAAAGTGGACATAGTCTCTTATTTCTCTAGCTTCAATATTTCTACCTCTACCTATGCCTTCCTAACACTATCAAAAGCTTGAGATCAGACACCTTCCAGCTCTTTCTATAGGTTTTCATGAGTACTTTTGTACTCCATGTGGGTTTGATGTTGGGTGGAAAGGATAGCTTTCAATTTCTCAATCTCGGCATGTAGTTGAGCTTGTTTGCTCTATGCTTCTTCAAGCAACTTTGAGGTTTCCCATTGCTTACCTTGAATTTCCATTATGTGGTCCATCTCAACATCCTTGGCCTTGATTTCAGTTTGCAATTTTCCCACTATTCCCCTCACATTAACAAAATCTATCTCACACTTTTTCAACTTTTTGCCTAGCCTTTCATAGTCTACATATACTACCTACTAGGTGGTCTTAGCTAAGACTCCCTTGTTGCGTGGATGAGTTTCATTTAGATCTATGCTTTCCATCCAGATATCATAATCCTCCATCTACAATTGACATCGGGTTTAGCTACGATCGACATCATGGTGCTAATCAGGAGAGAATTCCGCTCCTCATTAAAACAAGCCTCAATTTTCTTGGTAGCTGACAACTCAACATTCTTCAACAACCATCTTTGTTTAGCATTTCATCAGGCCAACTTGGTTTCATTGAAATGATCCTAGAGGGGTTGAGGGACATTGACATTCTGTGCTACAATAGGGGCACCGAGAGGGAAACCAAAAAGGGTAACAAAAGGGGAGACCTTAGATGTATAAGCATGCAACAAAGCGAAAGGGAGAGTTATCATGGAAAAGGGTGGCATGCCAAGCTGAGATTGAGCAGGGGATTCACCAGTAGGGGTGAAGAGAGAGATGATCAGGTGAAAAGGTGTCTGCTCGGAAGATGATGGGCCAGGAGTGGGAGTTAACATGGATGTTTGAGCTCTTTCTAGAGGGGACCTTGATAGGGCGATCAAAGATTCAACAACGACCGAAGTGGATGTTGCTCGCTTGGCATGTAGGGTAATTTCAAGGTTTTGGTTACAAATAGGAGGGGGTTTATTTAGGATCATTAGGTTAGGGTACGAGGATGGATAATTCCTTCCCAAGGGATGAGGTAAAGGGGCAACCAAAGATGCAAAAACAAGAAGAAGAGAGGGAGTGAAACTTACTTGAATTGTAGTAGTCAACACATCTTGTAGGGTGGAATCCACTTCCTCTTCTCCTCGGGTCGGCATGTCAGATATTCCTAGATCTTGGACCCACCTTCTCTTTTCACAACCAGAACTAACATTTTCTGATCTCTTGGCTACCGACCCCTCTGAAACTTGGCCTTCGATGAATGCAACTGATGACGCTCTCAGAGACTATCGGGGTCTCTTTACTTTACTTTGGGCACTGGAGGAGGACAAAGCTCATGAATCCCTCTGACTGTCAGATTCTTGAGGTCAAGAAGCTCGACACAGAGCTTGTTCCTCATCAATTTCATGGATGGTCTCTGAATTGTTGTTATCAGTGTTAGCCACCTTATCATAAATCTCTTTGAACTCATCATCTTGTGGGAACTGTCTGACGGGAAGGGTGAGGCACCATAGCTCTTGTCAGAAGCTCCAGAAGTTTTCCTTCTTTCTTTCAGACTAGCCCTTTCTCTTCAACTGCATATTCATAGATTTTTTTATTAGAAGGTTCCTATCATACTATACTTTTGGTGTGTAGAAGCTCAACCATTTTGGTCATTTGAAAGGAATGTGTTTCAAATCAATGTACACCTCTACACTTTCTTGTGTCAGATTCTTCCTCCTCTCAAAGTATTCCTACTCTTCATGTTTTATGCTATAAAGCCCTCATGGTTTGTAGTCCCACTTATCACAGATGAGGACCAGGCCCAAGGCTGCCAATAGATCCTTGAGCTCATCTTCACAAAATCACTTCGTCAACGATACTCAACTGTTAGCAATGTTGAGGGGAAGTGCATATAACTTCATTTTGTTTCTTCCAGCACCATAGATCCCATTGACAATGGTCACCTCATGGAATGCCTCCAATGTGAAGAATCTGTCTATCACAAATATGGGGAGTCAGAAAGACTCATCGGGAAAGCCATAGAATCTGATAAATGTGAAGTCCACACCCAAGAAATAATCCACTGGGTTCAGCGAGATTCTCATCCATTGTAGTACCTAAGAAAACTAGCCTGAGAAAGTAATTTGCAAACCAATAATATTCCCCTATTCTAGAAATTACACAGGTCCACATAGAAACTGGCTAAAGAAAACCCCTTTCATCTAGCCTAGAAATTGGTACATTACTCCCCAACCATTCATGATTTTTATGTAAAACCAAATGAGCCAAGAAAGAAGAATACTTGAATTTGGAATCAATTCTATAATTCTTCAACTAGTTCAACATGTGTCTAGCTATTACTTCGACAAAATCATAGTTCCTCTGGTTCTTTTCTCTCTTTAGCACAAAGGCTAAGCCAAACTGAAAAGGAAGAACTTGAGCATCGTTTTCAAGACCAAAAAATTAGGCCAACATCGAGAACACTGACTGTGTGTCCCTCTTGAATTTCTTGTATGATAGAGGAAAGGGAAGATGACCTCTGTTTGGCTGCTCCTTTGTTTCTTCTTCATAAAAAAATGTTCTTCTGGGTTTTTCTTCCCCAAGGAGATCCATCTTTTCTTCCTCGAAAAGCTTTGCATCCTAGGCCGTAGGGATACACAACATGTCCTATATGGCCTCAACATAAATAGTAACCCTAATTCTTCCATTCTAAATGATCCATGTTACCTTGTCGAATCTCATGGTGCATGCATCGACTAACTATAGACATGGATGCATAGCGGGCAACATGAGCTATGGAAAACTACAATCCCAAAGCTGAATCGCAAAACCCTCGGCTGGCCTATACTTTTCCTTTCTCTTAAACACACCTTCTCTGAGGCTTTTAGGGTTAACCAACAACTTGGGGTCAAAAAAATTTTCAGCGATATCTTGCACTACCTCTCTTTTTATAGGCTTATCAACCGACGCCTTCTTGTAGAATTTGAAATTTTTCTCCTCCACTGTCAGGGCATTGGTGAATGACTTCCACCCAAAAACATTGGCATAGCCAGGTTGTTGAATTGAAGCCATGGTTTGTCTTCCAGAGGTTGAGGGTTCTACCATGACTGTATCAAGAAGTTGTAGAGAATTATTTAGGGATAATGACCACTTTCCTTTTTCTCAAAAAGGAAAAACTTCATTTGAGCGAATTAATTCTCTTGCTTGTACATGCTGTTAAGACTACGCTATTACTGCTAGACCATTAAATTGTACCACTGAGGTGATACATGTGGATTAGAGATCTGTATCCCTCAAGAATGCAAAAAAATCTATTAGGATGGAATTAGTACATTCCTTCCACCGTCTCTTAATCAAATGAAATCATTGCTTTGAAAAGCTTACTTTTCATCATACAAAATGTGCTGAGGTGATGCAAGGTACCCTTGAAAAATATGTGACCATTAATTGGTTAGAATTTTAGCACATTAACCCACGTATTTTCTCATTAGTAAGCTGACTGGCACTGATGATGGTGAAGGACACATGTCAAAAATTGGGGTATGAGTGCATTTACTCCCAACGCTCGAATTTATTTCTCAAGGCATTCCATTAGATCCTCTGTATGATTTATCTATCTTACTCCATTATATATTAAAACTTTTCGTTATCGTTCGACAAAAAATAGACATCCCGTTGGTTGAGTTTGTTAGCTCACCTTTTCTATATATAGCTATGCCACCTTTTTCAACATTCATTCAAACATATAGTCTCTTAAGTTAGCTGGATTTCCGCTTATTCCATTCTTCCATAATTCACCGCTTTATCAGAATGTATGCTTGCTTAAGCACTCCCATTCGGCTCCTCCCTAGGAGACTGCAATACAGCTTCATAGGAGAGGTTACTAGCGATTGAATCAAGTGCTTGGTCAAGAAATGTGACCCTCTCATTATGTTTGCATTCATATGGGTGGAGGGCAGAGACTTCATTGCCGACAAGAATCTGCTCTAGCACAACTGCAATGCACTTTCTTGTTTCATGGCCTCACTACTGGACCTCAATGTGTCCAAGCCTATGATAATTGAACTATGCCATGAGATGTTTGACACCTCATTGATGGAAGGGCTTAGCGAGATAGTGCAAGTGGCCATCCCTGGTGTTGGTATCCCAAGCACTATGGACCTTCGCAAGCATGTGGGCTTTGGCATAGATGTACCCTGGTTGCCCTTCCTTTTTGACTTCTACAACATGGACATTGAGATGCACCACTACTTTTCTCAGCTAGTGGCCATTTTTCTGTTGTGGGAGTACAGTGTGGAGCAGGTTCTGGGACTGGCCTAGAGGAAGCACTTCAACTTCCTAATGTAGAGTCACAATGAATAGTCCTTGAGCCTGTGTCATGGAATTCGCATCTATTGTGTTTTCAGCTCCCTTTTGCAACCAGACAGATAAGGAGAAGAAGAGGAAGAAAAGAGAGAGAGGAAATAAAACCCGATAATAAGCCTTTATGGCTTCCCGGGCAATGGATGGAGGCCTTTTCTGACTGTTTTTGCATGTTGCCATCCCTTTTGGATCTTTTGGCTTCGTAACTCCTTTTGGGTTCACTCAAGAGAGCCTCATATTTGAATATAAGCCTCGGGCTTGCATTATATGTTAATTTTTTGATAAATATAATATAATACAAGCTTCTATTTCTTTAGTGTTCTTCTTCAGTTGCTTTATTCTCAAAATTTTGAAATATTTACAATTTTTTTTACATATGGTACATAACTGTTAAAAATTTCAAAGAACTATGTATTTTAATGGAAAATCTTCAGATTACTACCATTTACTGGTATATCTAAAGTATTGCTTTCCATATCTTCAAGCTCGTACATGTTCTTTTCTTTGCATGCACTAATTCAAAAAGGTCCTTTCCATAGTGCTTCAAATTTAATGTGTTGCCCTAGTTTTGCAGTACGTTCATCGTACTTTAGCACTAAGCTCCCTTCTTTGAATTTTGGGTTAGAAGTATTTTTTTCAAACCATCACTTGACTATTTGTTGTCGATTGATCATGGCTCCATGAACCTTTTCTCTATCATCTTCCAGTTTGAGGAGTTCTACCAACCGTACTTCCATTCCACCATTTTCTTCAATCTCCAGGGCTTTTAATAGTTGGAAAGTAGGAATTTCTATGGAAATGGGTATCACTACCTCTTTTCTGTACACCAACTTGTAAGGGGAGGTCTTTAGAATCTGCTTAGGGGTAATTCGGTTCACCCACAAAGCAACCTGCAGATGTTTATGCCAATCTCTTTTTCATTCTGACCCAATGTGTTTGAGTAACCTAATTAAGTTTTTGTTGGTGGACTCTGCTAACCCATTCCCTTGTGGGTAGTAATTTGGTGAAGTTTTAAGGAAAATCCCATGTTAGATAGAAAAATTTGACATCCTTGACCCAACAAAAGCTCAAGCATTATCAGATATGATGGTCTTGGGCAGACCAAATCTAGCTACTATTTCTTCAAGGAAACTAACAATTTCCCCCTTTGTTGCATTCTTTAGGGCTATGACCTCCATTCACCTTGTAAAGCAATCAGTTGTTGTGAGGATCCACTTGTGTCCGACACTGGAAATAGGATTTATCATACCGATAAAATCTAAACCTCATTGGGAAAAGGGTTCTTTAGTTACTATCAGGCTCAGGGGTAAAGTGGCATTCTTTCTTTTGCCAACAAAATATTGGCACTATGTACACTTCTGTACTAGATGATGTGCTTCAAAAAACATAGAGGGCCAATAATATCCTACCCACATTATCTTTTAAGTGGTGGATTTGGTAGAAAAATCCCCACCCTTAGGACTATGATGAGATTCGTTAAGAACTCTTTCCGCGTGTAGGTTTTCGAGACATCGAAGCAACACACCATCATAATTTCTCTTAAATAGTACATCCTCAATTAATACATACCTAGTGCCTTGCAATCGGTAGTATCTTCTTTTATTGAATGAAATATTGGTTGGGTAATGTCCCTTCTACATATACCATGTCCAATCAGCTACCCAAGACTCTTTAGACTCGAATTGGTTTGAGTAGACTTGATCAGTCTCCTTTTCAGCCACAAGAATCATTTCCTATGTGATGTATTCACACAAGCCTCTTCCCCGAACCAGCTTGGTTGGTATGATGTCTACATCCTATTCTAGGATCTTAGTGATCCAATTTTCTCTTTTTTTGGTGATCTCACTTTCTGTGATGTATTCCCACACATTGGGGTGTGCTACAAGGATAGTGATCTTGTTGGCCGACACCAAGTGTCAGAACTTTTCCAAACTTTCAACTAAGGAAAAGGCTTTCTTTTGTAAAAATTTATACCTAACCTCATAACCTTTCAAGGTTCTTGAATGGAATGCAACAAGATGTTCTCCTTCATTCTAACCACCTTTCTGAGTAAGCACCGAAGCTATTCTTTCCTGACCACTGTATACATAAAGTAGGAAATCTTTGGAAAAGTCTAGATTAGATAAGACCAGAGCAACAAAAATTGCTATCTTTATTTTCTCAAAAGCTTCTTTTCCTTCAAGGGTCCACTTGAACAACAAATTATTTTTAAGCATTAGTGTGATAGGACTCACAATACTGGCGAAGTCTGAAATGAAAGTATCGATGAAACTGATTTTCCCTAATTTAAATGACTGGAGACCTTTCTAGTTCACTAGAAGGGGTAATTCCATTATAGATCGAATCCTTTTGGGATCTATTGCTATTCCCTCTTTAGACACTACAAAACCAAGTAGCTTACCTTGAGGCACTCCAAAGACAAATTTTTTGGGATTTTGAGAGATCCTGAATTGTTGGAATTTCTAGAAACCTTTTCTAGATGATTGAAGTGGTCATCCTTTGATTTTGAAAAGACCATCAGGTCATCCAGATATATCAAAATAATTAGGTTAATTAAACCTCTGAAAGCAATATACATTTCTCATTGAAAGGTTGTGCTAGCATTTGACAAGCCGAACGAAATCTTGGAATATGTGAATGTTCCCCACTTAGTGGTAAACGTCATCTTGTGTTGGTCACTCTCTTTCACATATACCTGGTTATATCCCAAAAAGCCATCAAGCAATGAGAACATTTTAGATCCAGCTATTTCCTACAGAATTTTCTCCATTGATGGTAAGGGGTAATGGTCCTTCAACGATGCCTTGTTCAAGTCTTGGAAATTGACGCAAAGTCTGATGTCACCATTCTTCTTTTGGATGGGTACAAGATTTGACACCCAAGTGGAATGTTTGATTGGATATATGATCCTTGACTAGACCAACTTGGTAAGCTCCTGTGCCATCAAGGCCTCCACCTTTGGGTTGACTGGCCTTTGCTTCTGTTGTACGGGCTTGGACCCTTCCTCCAAGTCAATGGCATGCTGAATTATACCTGGGTCATAACCTCTAAGGTCATCATAGGTCTAGGCCATAACTTCATCGTACTCATAGCATAGATCCCTTAATCTTTCTTTATCTTTTAGCATAACCTCCTTTCCAACTTTCAACTTTCTATCACTTCCAACATCATGCTCTTTGTAATCTCTTTCATTTGTAGTGAACCTTTGCTTGCCATTTCTCGCATCTTCACAGTCAAAAAGGTTCTCCAGGGAAATAAACCCTCTGGGAAGCTTGTTCCCTTTTAATTGGATGACTTTCCCATCAGAAAATTTTGTTCCTGAGGGTGGACAGTCGGGAACCATTCTTCCTTTTTGTATGAAGCTAGCAATTTGAGTAACATTATCAAAAACATGCCAATTTTCATCATTGTCAGGAATTGAGGGTCGGACGATGACTTGAACTACATTTTTTTTGGTTGAGTTAGGGATTGGTTCAAACTGTGACCTAAAAGATGCCATCTGATCAACGATAATGCTCTGAGATCAGGGAATAACTTCTATGTTGAAGGCTTCAAAATTCTCGATCAGGTCCCAAATATGATGTCTGTATGACTTCATTCAGGTGTTCTTTGCAATTGCTTGACTGTTGTCTTGGGTCACCACTAGCTCTGAATCTTTGAAAGCTTGCACTCTCTTTATACCCATCCTTTTTGCAAATATTAGACCATGGACCAAGGCCTCATATTCAACATCATTATTTGAGAATGCAAACAAAAAATGGTAAGCTCTGAGAGTTTTGGATCCCATCATAGATAGCAATTAGACACCAACTCTAGAGCTGGATTTACACTTGGCACCATCAAAATATAGGGTCCATAGATGATTATTAGACGAGTCATCATATTTTCCCTGATCCTTCATTAGTTTTAGAAAAGTTTGATCACCGTTGAAAATTACATAGTGACCTAGCCTTGTGGCATGGAAGTTTCCAAATGGATCAAAGTTAATGAATTGGTTGAGCAATGCTTCTTATTTCAGAGTTCACTCACTTGTATCATCTTAATATTCTAGCATTTCTATGCAATATTTATCCTATTGAGAGATGGAAGTATGTGCAACTTCAAAGCATAGGAATGCATTGTCCACAACATGTTCGGGATGTAAATATTTGGAAAGAATCTTCATCTTCACCCCGTGCTTGGTTCTCAATATCAGGTGGGACAAGTCAAGTGCCAAGTATCCACCAAGCTTGGTGGTGAAATCTCTTCAAAGAAACATTCTGAAGGCCAATGGAATGTCTATCACTACTACTTCCTGCGTGATTGTTTGACTTGGGCAGGAGAAAACAGCTAGAGACAGATCTTTTATTTGACCAACATTTGGAACCTTCTTCCCATCCAATTGCATGATTCCATTTTCTAGGGGATCATACTTAATTTTCTAAGCATCCACCACTTGTTTTGGCATGACAGTTGTACTGGCTCTCGAATCGATCATATTATTATGCAAAATCTTATCTCCCACAATAAGTGTTAAAAATAAAGGTGTGGGCTTTGGCCTGCTTACCTCTTTCTCCTTTGCATTGTCTATGTTGTTTGCATATGATGCAGATTTTGGTGCTTGAGGTTCTGATGTAGGTGCCTTGTCTTTTCTTTGATCACATATTGGAGCTACCCCCATCTGAGGCATTTGTTGTTATTTCTTCAATGCTTCCTGGAGCAGAGTCTTTTGATTAGGAATAGATATGATGTCCCATAATGATATGTTGGAAGGCACCGTCTTCAATTGCTCAACCACATTAAGCATCCCGATTGTTTGGGCCTTGGACTTAAATGGTGTTATTTCTTTCATTTTTGGAAGAAAACGTTCTGACGTGACTAGGCTTGGTGTTTTTCTCATCTCTTTCCCTGCCAATGGCATGTTGTGTGGCTGTAGAAAAGGATGGGCGGTGGGAAATGAAGCTTGTTTCTCCTACGGTGGTGGTTGATGTGGCTGAGGTTGTGACAAAGGTTGTTGCATGTATTCTTTGGCGAGCCTTCTTTTAGACCTCGTGTTGTAGTCTAGTTGTACTTGCAGAGCACTAGTTGTTGGAGCTTCGTTTGTGAATACCACTTATTCTTCTTCCATCCATGAGAAAAATGCTTGATTAGGTGCAATTTCTAGCCCCTACTTCAAGCACATCCCTTGCATTTGTGGTCTAAAACGATCATTCTCTATTTCAAAAGACTCATATTCATCTATACTCGGGAGCACACCTTTGCTTCCTTGTTCTGTCATCCTTTACATATTTCCCCTAGGGTAGTTTTGGGGAAGATCACTATCACTTCATGGGAAACACCATATGTTTTCATCTTCTAGAGCCAAATTGTTCTAGCCTAGGATCATTTCTTTTATTTGGATATCTTTTATTGTTTGAAGTGGCATGGTGACTGGAACTATCTGGTTCACAGATGTCATTTGTTGGCCTCCTCCTCAGGAAAGTCCTTGATATGTGTTTTGTTGATAAGGTGGCCTACTTCCACCATAGGTCTGAGTGCTCAACTTTGGAGGCATCGCCTGTTGCTGTTTGATGATAACCAACTCATTAGCAAGAGTCCACATGAGACTCTTCATGTCATTAATATTCACCACAACTGAGTTGGAGCCAAATGTGCTACTTTGTGTGGTGGGATACACATACATGGACTGTGGCATTCTTGACATTGATTGCATAGTAGAAGTACTTGAAGAAACTTCTTCTTGAGATGTTCCAGAGGGTTCTGTGAACATAGGCATAGGGGGTCATGGTGGGAGCTTCCCAACATCGATCAAACTATTTTCCATGTGTACTGCTACCTCATACATGTCATGCAAGATGTCTCCTCCCATGGAAGTTATCATCACTATGATGTTCAAATTGATAGCCTTTCGATAGAACATGAACACCATTGCAGCTAGGATGCAAGTAGTCATAGGAATCCTCTACCAAGTTTTATGAAACCTGGTGTTGAAATCGCTCATGGCCTCTTGTAGGGCCCTTTTGATGGTGATTAATTGATGTAATAGTGAGGAGAAATATTCATTTTCTGAAAAATCACTTGAAAAAAAAGTCTCTCCAAGTTGGTCCCAAGAGATAATAGAGCCTGAAGCCAAAGATCGATACCAATCTTGGGATTTTCCTTTGAAAGATGCGGCTAATAGGAAGTATTCTCTAGAGAATTTTGGGATAGCCTTGAGGGAATTAGCAGGTATGGAAAGCCATAGATCTGAGGGTGTGGGTGGCTGTAGAGGACTACCACTATCCCATGTTACAAAATCTCTAGTAGTATGGGGAGGTACGTGAGCCATAGAGAAGAGATTCCTATGAATTGAATATACAGGTAATCTTATTTGGAAGTTTAAGCTTCCAGATGGAGTAGATAAAGCTCTAGATACTGGGCTCTTACTTCTTACTCTATTTCTCCTTACAGGTGATATAGAACCTATAATTCTTCTCCTCCTCGATACTGAGGAAGGTAACTGTGAGTACTGGAAGTGATCTCTCGAAGATGCTCTTGTTTGGACTCTGGGCATGAAATTTATAGTTTTCTTCCTTAGCCTAATTTAAGAAATATTTCTAACTTCTAATCAAGTGTTTGGAAAACTTATAGTCCCACCAGGTGTTCCAGAAAAAAGAATTGTCGATCATCAAATCTTGCACCTCTCTAACAATCTTATGGGAAATTCAGTGAGTGGGGGACAAATTGCATCTTACTGAATACCTCTGGGATTTTTATAGAAATTCGACTCTTCTTTGGGGTTTGGAGATAAGGGGAGAAGGAAATGTAAACACAAAACATAAAAGGTGGTGCGCCAAAGCTTTTACAACATTTCAAACCCAAATCATTCCTATGAGTGATACAAATAGTCACAAAATGCTACAACCCTTCATTGTTGGAAAGAGAATGAACACCAAAGGCTAACTTCAAGCATAATGCAGACTTTCAAATATTTTTGTAGGTAGTGTTCATTTTTTTTATTCAAGGGGTAAATGCTTTTTAACTGGAGCTATGAATCATAATACAACCACTCAACAATATCACCCCAATGGGGTTTGAGCCTTGGTGAAAAGAACAACAATGCCACCATTAAACAATCAATCCATGCCAATATCGACAGGTAGTGTTCATTAAGGTTTGATCAAACATAAATATTTCTTAAGGACAATAGAACAATATCTCATAAATCACATGAACTTTCTCTCCTAATACAACATAGCATGAAAAAATAACAACTTTCAGAAAAATAGAGAAGTCCAATGACATAGTCCATTTTTCCTAAGTGATTACTTTGCCATACAAGCATACAACATAGAAATTTTCTACGCAAAATTATTTAGATCTAGCTTGCAAGACACAGTGTTTCATTCAAAATGATAATATAAAGAAAGAAAACTTGAAAAATGCCATATATGCACAGTCTCAACAATTTCTCCTCAATAGTTCATGCTTTTAAATATTAAATGAACTTTGAAATAGAGGTTGGATGCCAATTCGAAAATAGTTTAAACCTTAATAGATATAACATGCCAAAGTAAAGTAGTTTTGCAACTTGCTTATGAAAATACTTCTAAAACCTTAAGAAAACTAAAGAAACTTTTCTTAACAAAGAAACTATAACTTGGAAATCCCACCCCCCATTGTGTTGTTTCCCTCCTTATATAGCCGCCAAAAGAATAAAACACCACCTCAGTATAGAAGTAATTGATGCCAGATGTTGATACTTGATAGCTTGCAATCTGATTGTAGATCTTTGGTTAGGATGCAATGATCTTTTCTCATTAATTCCCAACTGTTGCATTAATACCCTTTAAATATTTTAGCAAAGATAGAGGCCGGCCATAAACAATCTAATCCTAAAAATAATTTGGCATAAGGATTCTGCTGACCAATCACATCACCCTGAGGCACCGACTCAAAGCTTCCATCCCAAAAACCAAGAAAAGAAAAGTCTAGCAAGCTC
Organism: Sequoia sempervirens; assembly: GCA_007258455.2. Classification (NCBI taxonomy): domain Eukaryota; kingdom Viridiplantae; phylum Streptophyta; class Pinopsida; order Cupressales; family Cupressaceae; genus Sequoia; species Sequoia sempervirens. The sequence goes on from VDFB02000015.1 coordinate 291,109,588, forward strand.
TGACATACTTCCAAAAGATATTGTCTCATAAGAGGCATAGTCCTCCTACAATGAAGAGATGACACATCACGTAGGAAAAGATCTTATGTATTCCAAAAAAATGTTTTGGAGAAAACTTTCACCAAGTTGACGCATGTCCCAAGCCCTCCTTGGAAAGGAAAATTATAATAGAAAGTCGTGCAGCCACCATGTGGTGCATTTCCCTTCTTTCTAACCCACCCTGCATAAACCTGAACATCTCCAAAGCCAAAACCAAAAGAAGCTGAAGATTGAAAGACTAAGGCCACGAAAAATGTTTCACATGTGGCAACTAGGAAATGTTGAAAATGAGCATTTGTTGAATCAGGGAAAAGGAACCTTCTTTCCTTCATACACTTTTTTTTCTAATTTTGTAATTACCAAAGGAGGTTGGAATAACATCTTTGAAATACTCAAAACATACCACATGCAATGGACAGTTGAGAGGGTCATATATGATCTTGGAGGTTTTATGGCTTGGTTAAATGAGAGAAACAAGAGCTACAAATATGTCGACATTTTCGAGTATCCAAAAGATGTAATAAGAAATATATCAGACACTTTGGAATAGGAAAAGAGGTTAGCAAGGTGGATCACATTCAATATGATACAAAGGAAAATAAAGCAGGAAGAACTTGATTTCAAGGTCCTCCTATAGGCTAAGGATACAATATAAAAAGTGGAGCATGTAACAAGGAATTTTGATTCAATAGTAGGCCACCTTGAAACTAAAGGGGTAATTAGTAAAGATAAAGAGAAGGCTCCAATTGCAAAAGAACAGAGTGGAGGAGAAATCCTTGCTATAGGAGAAGAATCTACATCACAAGCCCCTGAGGAACAAAAAATAAAGTTCTTTATAAGGAGAAAGAGTAAGGAAAAAAATCTAATGAAGCATGCATTACCACTTAGCAAGAGGAGTGTTGATGTGTTTTTTATGCACTTCTCAACACAGGAAATGCATAGGTGCACTACCTCTCTTGAAAGACAATCTTCCACAATCAGATTGTAGAACACTATCCCAAGGTCTCTAATGTTAGGTCTTGACAATGCTTGGAATATCTTAGTTGTTTCATGTGATTTTTTGGAATCACCAGGTGTACTTACACAGCTGGATGCAAGGTGGATCTTATGAATTGAAGTTTCTAGGATGAAAATTGATATGTATTTTATTGCAGGTTCAAACAACAATCTAAAACTCCAATGTTTTCTTTAATTTTTAGCTTTACAATGTGCAATGAACCTTAGCATAGGTTATTTATGAAAAAAAAGGAAAAAAAGTAGGGAAAAGGAGAGTTTCTTGGATCTGCAACTAACTATGAATAGTGATCATGGAGGTTCTACTATGGACAATTTCCTTCAAACAGGATTTCACTTAACCAAGAAACCTACAGTATCATGAAATTTGTGCTATCTTCCAAGGTCTATAGATATTTTACCATTCATCCACCATATACATGCATGAATAAAGATAAAATTTTAAAGAAGCTTTAATTTTTAGCCCTAACTAACTTTACACAACCATTTACTAGCAACAAATAGCAAAAAGTATGGATTGGAAGGCATCTACACATCAAAAATTTTGATGACCACAAAACAGCATTACCAAATCTATCTAAGAAATCTAAAACCAACTAGAACAACAATATAAATCTAACTAAAACATCTAACTATGGGAGATTGAATCATGAAACATAGAGAGAAACTCAGAAAATGCACCAAAGTCAATGTATTTCCATTAAAAAATTTGTAGCATGTCATTACAACAACTCAACTCTCTCTTGAAAATGAGAGGAGACCCCCTATTTATAGTGCCTAAAAGGTAGAATGAATGACCAAGATTAGTTTTCATTGTGTGGCCAAGATTCACTACAAGTTAGGGTTCTACCTACCCCACAATATTTTACAATTTAAAATACAATTTTTTCTTTATCCTTATTTTGTCCTTCAGTGACAACACTATAGCATTTTTGTCTTTTGCTAATTTCCCTTTTGTTGTAGCTACTCTGTTAGGAATTCTTCACTAATAATACACCTACCTTCCTACTTCTTTAAAGCTACATATTTCATGAACTTCAGGATCAGTGGCTGGAGCTTATCAACATCTATGATTTCGAGTCGCAACACTTGATAAATCCATTCTTTGGATTTCTCGGTGAGCTTTTCCCAATCCTCCTCATACTTAGAAGTGTGGTCTCTGAATAGCTTTGACTGGGTGAAGGCCCAAGAGGAAAAAATCATGAAATAAATGGTGATCTCATCTGGCATTCCATCCTCCATCCTTTTATGGAAATAGGGATTTATCTTCTCTAGATCTATCTGCACAATAGGCATGTCATACCCTATCATTCGATTCAAGTATTGGGCGCAATTTTCCCTAATTTCTTTAGCCCATTCAATATTTGGATCTACCTTGTCAAGCACCTACTCCAACCTTTCCTTCCTATTCTCAAAGTCTTGCTTCCATACATCCATCATCCAATGATCGTCCTTATTGAATGCAAGCTCCCTTTCCCACTTCACGCTTGGTAGTGTGAGAATATCCTCAATCTTTGGGTAGGTGGATTCATATCTCACTGGGAAGTTAGTGCAAAGTTTTCTTGTACCCTCAAGAGACTGTTGCAGATCCAAGAACTTGTTTACTATCCTAACAATGCGGATGATTCCCATGTTTCCAGTATACAAGACCTGTTGGAACCAGCTTTTCGTGGTCTTATCCAAGTTATTTCTCCTTTCGAGCTTGTCTATTTTCTCTTTTGACAACAACCGAGTCAGAGCCAAGCACATGGTAGGAATTTCCTCCATTGAAGACCATTGTTGGATGTAAGCTATCAAATTAGCTACCTATGCCTTAAGTTCCTCTTTCAAAGTCTTATCTTGTTGTATGAGATTCACTACGGTAGTGATGGACTCTTGAAGGTGCTCAACTTTCTGTTCTCTTGTAGTTGTTCCTAAGTAAATAGTAGAAACATTATAGCTTATTCCCTCTTCTCCCACTACTAGTGTGGCTACTTGGACGGTCCTTGATCCAAAGGTGCCCATTGTCATCTTTGATATGATCTTGGGCTTCTTATCCTTCTTGGTAGTGATTTGTGCTCGGGCCAGGATAGCCTCCAATCTTGTTCTTGGATCTCTCAGGGTGGGAGCCTTCTTCTCAAGTTGTCTTTCCAGCCATTTCGGCATCTGAGCCTTTTCTCTAGGAAATTCACTATCATCCTTTTCTTCATCCCTTGTGACTTCAATTTCCTCATCTTTAGAAACCTCTTTCTCAACCCTAGTGTCTTCCCCTTCTTCTTCATTGGAGTCCTCGGTGAATGTTATGCACTTGATTGGGGACTTGGTAGGTATGTGTTCTTTGGGACCTTCTTCCCTCTCAACCTCCTCTTCCTTTTTGTCATCCTACTCATCTTCAGGCCTGTGCTCCTCAGGCTACTCAATTTTGAGGCTTTTGTTAGTTTGAACCTCACCTTTAGGTTTGTCCTCTTTTGCGTTCTCTTCTTCTTTATGAGGAGGTGACACATCTTCCTATTGTTCCCCTGTAGGAAGTTTCACATTTTCTTTTGCCTTGTCATCCTCTTTCCCTTCTTCTTTGGGAGGTGACCTTTCTACCTCCTCTCCAACATCCTTCAATTGTCGGGCCATTTTCTCCTCGAAATCACCATCAAATTTTTGTATAATTTCAGTACCAGGATCTCTTTCATCGCTACTTTCAGAAGATCCTATTTCTTCTTCTTCATGATATATTTTTTCACTTTGTAGGTGCTCATATTCTAGATGTTCATGGTACTCATCTGCTTCCTCCTCTAATGCCTTTGTAGCATGTCATTCCCATTACTCATATTTCCATCATAGCCCTCATCTCGGGTGGTTCAGTTGGAGGATTTGAAATAGGAATGGAAACAAGAACCTGTGCTAGGGAATCCTAGATAGCAGGATTTGATAACACCTCATAAATCTTGGAATGGACATTCTTCATATGTCATGAGAATGCCTCTAGCAATGTGAGCATTGGCATTGGTATTGTTGTCGTTGTCAGCTGAAGCAATGTGGTGGGAGACATGGAGGTAGAGGAAAGCAGATAAGTTGTGGCCAAAGAATAATTGTTCATCACAACATGCCCAACTAGTGGGGAAGAGGCAAGGTGGACTGAGATTTCAACTACAGGTGGAGAAGTAGCAACCATAGCCTGCGAGATGGATGGCAAGTCAACAATAGTGGAGGTAGCCGACAGAGACTTAGGTGGATCAACCTCCATATCTTCTCCCTCATGGAGTGGATCTTTTTGTATACTAGGCACTGTAGTGGTGTCGCTCGAGCCCTTATGTCTCTTGGAGGACTCACCTTATAAGGCCTTTCTAGCATACACCTCAGGTTGGGCTGCTGCTCATTAGTCTCTTTCCTTTTCTTTGATCTCATGAGTGGAGGGGATCTGGAAGTCTCCCCTGTTGAGGTTGTAGAAGCAACATCATCTATTGCACTAGGCTCACTTTTGATCCCTTCATATGTTAAGACAACCCCTTGTTGCTTTAATCAGTTCACCTGTCCATTGACCCATTCCTTGGTGTGAGCCTTGATGGGCTTGATTATAATATCAAGGTCATTGACCTCTTGTTCATACCAATCTATTGTTGGCATTAGAAATTTGGCGACTGCATTGTACTAGGGGTCCATTACTGTGCTTTCATCTTCTTCAACTTGGTCAAGTATAGGAAATATATTCACCCTTTTCACAAAGTACATGGTCATTCGCATGTAGAACCTCGCGTGCACCTCCTTATCATCTTTGCAATTTTCCCAGAAATATTCTATGTGATGAAAATGGGTGTACTATGGTCCTAGTGCCTTCCTTATGTTCCCATATAGGTCCATTCGTGGGTGAGTAGTGTGTAGGAAAAAATGATATTCTGCTATTTTCTTCTTTGATTTCCCTGCATATTGAGAGGTTTGTAGCTTGTACATCCCTTGGCCAAAAGAAAGGGGATAAGGGATCCCCACCAAATGCTTGCTGCTGAGAAGAGTATGCACATGTCACAACTATCAAGAGAGTTCTAGCAATATAGTCTGGTCATTGGGATACCGGGGCAACTTATTCAACCTCTCTATGTAACCTTGGGCACAAATGTAGGTGAACTTAGGGTATTGAATAAAAAAGAAGGAATATTGTTTTAGGAACACTCGAGCACTGTGAGAAATTCTCCTTTCAAAATCCCCTCCAAGTAGTCTGATGATGTGACCCACAAAGGCGTCATTCACCCTGGAATAATCCTTCTTAAAATTTATGAACTGGAGTTGGGTGTATCTATCTTAAAAATTTAGCTTTCACCCAAATTCCTCATTAGATGCCCTGAATAGTCCGTTGTACTGTCGTTTCTCAGACAGTGAGTAAACAAGGTGGGAGGTAATGTAGAATTTAGAGGTCTTCTTGACATTCATGAACTGCTCATGGAAGCAGTTGCTTATATTCCCCCAATAGAATGAGGCATTTGTGGTAACATCCTCCTTTTCATGGAGAATTTTCTCTACAAAGAATACCATCCACTCCTGAAAAATATGCAGCAGTGGGAAGGCCCATCACTCTGCTCAATAGAGTCACCAAGTCATGATAATCTTCATGAAAGTCATTGCAAAAAAGTTTTTGAGGAACTTTCACAGCGCTGCCCCGCTTCTCTTTGAGCCAGAACTAGTTTATGGGTTTTTTACAACCCCCTGGGTCCTCATCCCACATTGCTTTACATTCCTATGGTTGGAAATTCTATTGTCCCAAAGGTAGGGATGTGGAAGGTCTTCATTATTTCCTCACCAGACATATCAGCTAGAATGTTTCCTTCCTTATCAACTATTGTTCACGTCTCTAGTTGATATGCTTGCCTACATGCCATTACTAGTTCAAGAGAGATGAGGGATGGAGGAAAGATTGCATCCTGAGGAATTCTGCTGCTTCTAATCGATCTTGCATTCTCTATGGTCGGGTTGATCCTAACCCTTTGCTTGAATTCATCAATATTGACTTGCCTGATATTGGTGTCTATGATTTCTTTCCAGTCTATAACGACCTTTGAGTGCAAAGGCTCCCCCTAGAATTGGTATTTCATCTGGTCTTTGTCCTCCTTCCCATGAGGAACTCTGCTTGATTTATTCTCTTTGTCCTTTTCTGCAACTACCCCCGAGGGTCCTACACCCGATTCCATATATTCTGCAAATAAAGGCATAATTAGTATAATTAAGCTTAAAGACATTAATGTTAGCCAAAATCCCCATCAATGAGGTCAAATTGGATAATACATCACTCATTTAAGGTCAAATATTTAATTTGAGATGTCATCAATAGTTCATTGGAGGGAATTTGGCCAATCTAGGTCCAAAGGGATGGACTTCCCTAGTAGGATTGTCGTTTTGAAAGGCGAATAGGGCAGGGAAATTCAAGTGGTTTCTCGCAGTCTTAGATTTTGATGGTTTGAAAGGTTCATACAGGAGATGGTTAAATTTAAGCATGTGGGTCGAGATTGGTTTTCAAATTAAAAGTCATTTGGATCCTTATTGGAGCATCCAGAGGTGCAAGGCAGGAAAGCTATTGGGGTTTTTCCGTTTGGAATGGATCTGGTGGACCAACATTTTAGGGTCAGAGTTTCGGGGTCTGAGACCCAGGAGGAAAAAAGGTGGTCAATGTAACCTCTTTAATCTTTTAAGTGTTCGAGTCTCAAGGGATGGGAAGCCGTCAGAGAATAGTCATTTGAAAATGGCGGGCGTTGAGTGGAAGTCCAGTGGGGGTGACCCGATGGATCAAACCCAACATCGTGTTTGGCCCTCAGATTCCCTTCATTAAGTTTTCCCAATGATTAGAGAGGCGACCCCCAGAGGTCGGAAGGATAGGTTGGCTTTTCCCCCTTGGAATCAGCTGAGGCGAGACAGAATCCCACGGGCATAACTCTGACAAAGTGGGCCTGACGAAGGAAAAGGCATTTGAGTTTTATCATTCCTTCCTTGTGGTAAATGGAGGCTCAAGATCTAGAGGGCACGTATGCTCTACGTGAAGAACAACACTGAGATAGTAAAGTTTTGGACTTGGTTTATGTGATTTTCTGGAGGTTTTCTGGGAATTTTACCATGTGGTTTTTTTACGTTTGGCCTTCCTCTATCAAATGAATGTAATTTTATCCCCATTTATTAATCATTTTTCCACAAATTCATCAAAAATCATAAAGGGTAGACAGTGAACTCGCCATGCAATCCCAGTGAAGATGGCAATTGAATCCTTGAGGAATAGGAAAATTAAAGTAGTGGACGCAAGGGCGGTAGGCGACAAAGGCACTTGACCTCTTGGAACTTGCTTTGAACTCCTCTGGCTATCCTAACATTATGAAAATGACAGGTCAAGCTAAATATTTATACCCTTAATCGACATTTAATACGACCATTAATGCAAGTACAATGAACGAAAGGGTAGGTGAGTTTAAATCCCTAAACGATGGCGAGAGGTCCGGGACCTGGAGGCTGGAGTGACACTAGCAGATGACCGCTCAAAAAGTCATTTTGGAAACCATCGGCGAAAGGGATTTTGGGGTCTGATGGTCAGAATGCTGGCATAGGTTGGCCCTCTTGCAGGGAAAACTCACCATAGAGTTCCAAGCAGAGAAGTCCTGAATAGTGGGCCCAACAAGGGAAAAGGTAGTTTTCTTTGCAACTCAAGTCATGAGGATGGCGATTGGGAAACTGGGCTCTAGGACATGGGAAGGAAAAGGCCTTCAACTATTTGGGACAACAAACACACAATGGAAACCCAGCAAGGGAAACCCGCCAAGTCAGACACGGGAGGTCCCAACGTCACTGGCAGAGGCAAACTACCAAAGAAACTCCGCAAAGATCGAGGACTTAGCAAATTTGAGGGGATGAAAACATGGTCAACTTAAAGCAAGACACTAGAGGCATGCTAACCATCTAGGAAACCAAAATGAGGGCACGTAAAATGAGGTGGAGACAAAGTGACTCGGCAAAGCAAAAGAAAGAGAGGGTCCCCGTTCTGAATGGGGCATGTGTGTTGAGGGTACAAGAAGGAGCACAAGCCTCCTTCTCCTATGCCACAAATACCACCCCCATCTCCACCAAGGCCGGTAGAGCCTAAAATTGTGAATATTGATTCCCCACCACCTAGTGAAATACCACCCAGAGATCCACCATTGAAAAGACCAAAAATTGAGGCCATTAATTTAGTGGACTATGATGATGAAGGGTATGTGTAGGATCATCATGGAAAAAATAGGCCCTTAAGTGGCGATGAAAATTCAGAAAATCAGAGTTAGGCAACTTGACATAAAACTTTGAATAAGTTATCTATATTATTTCAAAAATATTTAATAATAGAATCTATAGCAGATTGAATGTAGTTTCTAAAATACTAGGTTTATTTAAAAAAAAAATCTATTTGGTGAAAATTTGAAATTTCAATACAGTAGTACTTAAATTTCAGTGAAAAAATAAGAAGTGGGTGTTTTTCTAACCACCCTAACCACAATAAAATGATAATATTTTTTATGAGATTTTAGATATAAGTAGAGGACTCATGTCCCGATGTGATGTATATTTTTTTGTAATTTTTTTCCAAGTAAATAATTTATTATGAATTTTTTATTACAACTTTTAAAAAATGTAAAAAACTCGTATGTCTGACCACCTTGGTCAAAACTTCTTGAAATTCTTTTTTTTTTTAATCCTATAGTATGCAAAGCATAGAATGTGACGCATGTTTTGGATTCAAAAAATGTGATGTTGTTTGAAAGCTATAGATGTTTATCAATTAGCCTATCAATTAGGACTTTAGTCATAATTCAAATAGAAAATGAATAATAATTATTTATTAAATTCAAATTAAAGCATAATTTATATTGGTGGAAAGCTGAGAATCTCCTTTAAAAACCCTTTTCGTTTCATCAATTTTGGGTAAGAAAAAATTCATCAACCACATGGGCCATTATATCACTTACATATTGCCACTTTTTGGCCCATCATGATCCTGCACATACCCTTAAGACTCTGATGATGATGCTTGGGTGTCAAAATGGGAAATAAAGGAAGGAATTCCCACTACATCTGTAGTAAGGGCAACAAATCAATTGGGAACAAGATTGAGTAAGGTGATCTTAGAGGGCTCAATGGAAGTGATGATATGCAAGTTGAGGCATGTGCCAAATTCTTGGATGATGACTCATTTATAAAGACTCAAGATTTTATTGAATTTTCATACTAGGCTAAAAGAGATGAGTATGTTTAAATGGCCTAGGTATGGAAAGAAGCCTTCATCCAAAACTTCATGATTCTATCATTCCAAAAAGGGTGTTAAATGAAATGAGAGCCAGATCCCAAAATATAACTGCAAAGGAGGGTCAGGAATTGGTAAGAATTAGTGGCATCTTGTTGCTACTAGAATGGAATCTAGCTTCAACCATAGCTTTCGACACAATCAAGAAATGTGACAGACCTCTCTATAATATAGAAGAAGAAGTTGCACTTGCACTACAAGGGTCTTCTTTCAGTGAGGAATGGGAAGCCTTGGCTATATGGTCTTTGGCCCCAAGCACAAGAAAGTCGGACATTGTTGAGTCTGCACCTAACTATAGTGGAGGCCTAATAATAAAAAGAGTGTTAGAAAGATTGGCCTTAGAAGCTGCAAATATGTCAGTTCATGTTGCACAGTTCACAAGGGCCATTGTGGGTCTGTGACTGCTGAAAAAGATAAACTCGGAACAAAATTGAATAACATGTTGGTTAAATATGGAGATCTTGAGAGGGATAATATGCAATTATAGAAAAAGGTAGAATTATTGGAGGATATGTTGCAAAGGTTACAACCTACAAAGCCCAAGCAAAATGATGTTGACTCTCCCACCACTGCACAAGAGGATGTATCCCCAGAGTTTACTTTTGATGTAAGTTCTTAATGGGAAATTGTGCCATATAATATGGGAAGTGTACCCATTTCAATAGTATAACCTAGTACATCAGAAGGGCCTAGAGGAAAGGGATATCAATAGGGAAGAATTTCTTAAGTAATTAAATGAATACAAAGAAAAATGTAACAACCATGATGAAGATGCTTTTAAGAGCAATATGAGGATTGTCACAGTAGTGCTAGAAGATCTGAACAAAAGAGTGAATAAGAAATTGAATAGTATTCACTATAGTTATTCATCCATGGTTGATGCCATCAGAATGTTTGACATTGACAAAGAAAGAGTTGTTCCTCTCATGGAAGTCTGGATCCCTAGGAAGCAAGAATTGATATTGATAGGAATTGGGGTTAAGCAAGATCCCAATCCACCTCAAAAGTTTAAGCCTATTGTGGTTCTTGTAAATAAGATTGAGGGATACAAAGGAAATATTGAGACATTGGAGAACAAGATAAAGGAATTGGTAAAATCCTTCCATGAATCTCATCATGGCATTCTTCCATCCATTTTAAGGGATGATGGTAGCATTTAGACTCTACATGAGTGGAGAAATGAAGCAAATAAGGTTATTTCAAACCAACATATGAAAATTTGTCAGAAATTTGATATGGAGGCATTAAAAGTAAATATGGATATGTTAGTTCATGTTGAGACTGTCCTACTAGAATTTCATAAGGAAGCTAACTAGATTGTCATCAAGTATGCACCTTATAGACAGAGGGTTGATGAAGTAATGAACTTTGACTAACCTACTGAAGAAGAATTCCTAGCATGGAAAGGAAGGTACTTGGAAGGAGTTGGGGGTCTAGCATTAAGAGTGGAAGCCTAGTGATTTGAAATTTTGAAGTCTGTAACCATGATGACTAACAGATAGATGGGAATGCACAACATTTCTTGGATTTAGTTCAGATTAGGCTTTTGATAAAGTATGGAGAAATATAGTACATCTTCTTCAAAGTTGAATTGATGACAAGGCTACAAACGTGGTTTTTTCTCTTGTCTTATCCTTTTTTGTTTTATTCATTCTTTTTCTTCCTTTCACTTTGTGTGCATGGGCACAAGTTTTGAGGTAACTATTCAGTTGTACCCATTTTGAAAATTGGAACAGATCTCCAACAACGAATGAAGACTACTTTCATTTTCTCACATGTCTCCCACCTCTTGGGAATGCATTGTAACTTAATGAGAGAATAGTTGATGTAGCGTTCCAATAGGTTTTTGACAAGTATACTTTCTGGCCTGAGGCTTGTTTTGCTCCTTCATTTCTATAAGAAGGAATTCAGGGCCAAAAAGTAGGGGTTCGTTGTTTTGCAATTGACACTATTAATTGTGAGAAAAATAATAAGTGTGTTTTAGAGTTTTTTTTCTTAATTTAAAGTTCCGTATTATGTATGTAATTTTATAACAGTATAGCAACTACAATGCAGAGAAATACCAATTTTATGGCTATTGTCTCTCCTTGTACTCATTTAATGAGTTATAAATGAAAGCAATCCAGGATTCCATTTTTTTGTCTCTATTGTTTCTCAATGGATGTTTGATTTCATTCTTTCTTATCGATTCAAAGAATTAATGTAAATACTTGGTTGATACCATCAACTCATAATAATCAAGTGCTAGGATATTTGTAGGTAGTAATGATCATGAATTTAATAGGGGAATGTTGTAATGCAGTATTTCTTATGACTGTATGTTTCCATTGTTAAGTTGTTATTTGGTTATATAGGTTGATATTGACTCTGTGCTTAGGATAAAGGCACTGGTTCATTTAAAGTACTTATGGTTCAGTTTCTATGTTGATTCATCTGCTAATCAATTTTAGTTTACAAAATTTTATATGGATACCATTCTAGTTGTTTTGTGTTGATGTTCTACCTTCTCATGCTCTAAGTGTAAAAAATTGATAAATAAGCTTCCAACTTATTTAATGTATTAGGACCTTGAGCAATTTTATGAGAATTATCTGTTATTGACAATGTATTTGAATATAATTGTGTAAAGTTCCTGAGCATATATTGTAGGATAACCCTCCTGGGTTCTACAGACCCCAAAGTGTAGGAGTAGAAGTTTTGCAGCTTCCACTCGTTTGTTGGCCAATCCATTTTGAGTACTAATTATTGGAAATGGTAAAGTCCATAGGTATTTCTGGAGATCAGTTTGGTTCTTAAAAAATGACCAACAAGATTGTTAAAGAATTCCATCAAGAAGAGATTCCCCCCTAGCCTCTGGAAGACTCCAAATATTCACTTCAAACAATGACTTACACATTTGAACAACAGCTCACAAACATCCCCAAACAATAATTATGCAACAAATCAATCAACATGGGGTACACAAATAATTTACAAAGAAACCATTTCAAGTTCCTAATATTTTGAACAAGATAATCTTCTTCCATATAAACTAACTTTCATTTATTTAATTATAAATATATCAATCTTTCTAAACCAAATATTTTCTTTATTCATTTAATTTACAGATATGATCAAATAATAAGATTAGGGTGGCGATATTCTTTAATTAGCACCATTAAGGTACCATTACAATATACCCACACACACACACACACACACACACACACACACACACATATATATAAACATAAACATATACACGTAATTCGGAATACACTTATATATATGTATATATATATACATATACACATAATTCAGTATACACATATATATATATACACACTTATATATATATATTTATTTATGTATGAATTATATCTAATTACTTTTCCAAACTACTGTTTACAGTACAATCACAACTAATTACCAATAAACATGCATATATATATATATATATATATATACATATTACATATTAATCAATTTTTGTAGTTTATTAAATATGTCTAGCCACACATACCCACAATGACATAAATGAAACCAATGGATTTTCAAAACACAACTCAATCAAACTTACAAGGAACAAAACTAACATGCTGGTTCCCAACTACTAAGGCAATTTGAAGGCTTAAATCAAACAACACAACAAAGAGATTACACCATATATCCATCGAAACTCAAGGGCGAAGCATGGATTGGTTGACATAACTTTGAAGATTCAATCAAACATATTTCATCTATTATATCAAATATCTAACAAGGTATATCACATGAGACTATAGTTTACTCTAAGTCATCAATTGAAAGGAAATTGAATACTAATCAAAGCACATGTCCACAGAGCTGAACAAAATTTGAAGTATTTGATATTGACCCTAAACATAACTTCAAATACCAGAATACATGAGTGAATGCATTGATTGCTACCCCAAGTATATAAGTCAATAGATTTCAATATAGAATTTCAATATAATGTGTATTCACTAAACATGGATAAGGATACCAAACAAAAGAAACTAAAGCAGTGAATAAAGGGACACAAAGAAAGAATAAGAAAACACATTGAGACTAGAATAGGGAACGGGTAAAAAGGGGACGCCACAAAGGATAGGAGGCAGTGAGCACAATTCAATGACAAATCTAATAGGATGCAAATACGATGCCTTCAAGCCTAATAAAACCTTCAATAAAACACAAACAATCTAACTCTTAGGATAAAATGGAGGCTTGGCTACACAGGAAATACTATGTAAGGCATCATTAGCCTAAGCAAGCTTTGCAAGTCAAACAGAAATGGATTCAATACTCCATAATTATAAACTACAGTGTCAAGTGTCGTTCGAGCCAAAATGTGAAAGGAAGAGGAGGTAGTTTGTGGCCAAGACAAGACTGGGCTTGGGTAAAATATATGCATGCACTTCATTAATTTACCCTTCATCTCAGCTAATCACAATAAAGAATGATTAGAGGCTAGAACATGCGAATGGAAATCTATCGACGAATCCAATAAAAAGGAAAGCTATGACAGAAAAACTTAGATACTAGTGGAGGCTTTATTCAGATTAGAATAATTTGAATGGGGAGTATCATATTGATATTGGCCTAGCCTCAAAGAGGGACTCAAAAGATAAAGGTTCAAATGCAGTAACAACAAGGTTTGCAAGATTACTAGAGTTGGCATGGCACTTTTAATTGAATCAATTATTGACACAAGAAGTAATATCAATACCATAGAGACAGAGGTGTTTCCTCAACAAGGGAAATTTCCAAAATGTTGACTCAGAGAATTAAGAGCACGCTAGCAGAAATTGTAGAACTTGCCAAAATCAATTTTTAGGAAGAGCTTAAAAAAAATATAGAGGACATAATTTTTCTTTTACTTGTTTTCAATTTCATAATCTAATAACCAAAAGAATACTTTGTTTTCACACAGTACCAAAATACAAAATTTCTTTTCCAAACAGAATTAAATTTGAGAGAGAGAAAACCATGGAAACCTGGAATACTTGACAAAATGAATTGTAGATTGATGTTAAGCTCTTTGCTTCAACTTGCAGCTTCTTAGACTTCCAGAATTCCAACAACACTGCCCAAGGATTCAATTCCCAAAACCTCCAACAAAACAGAAGGAAATCTTTCAAGAACAAATAAATTATTCATGGGAAGGGGAAAACAAGACCTTTTTTATGATCTCCCAAAAAGCCCCTTTTCTTTAGCAAAATAACCAATTTATTTTCCACTTTCCCCAATCTCTATTGCTACATTCACTTCTTTAATTTTAATTATTTTATTTTATTTTCCCCACTACCGATAGCTACCACTTATAATTATTTTTATAATTTAACCATACTTTAATTTTTACACAGAGTAAATCAACTATTAAAATATTTAATTTTTTAATTTAATCTTTCATTTTAATTTGCAAGCACAATACAATAATTAATATATTTATTTTTAATATTTCTTTATTAAATCATAAATTTTAATTTATTTAAATCAAATAAATACATTAATAATATTTTATTAATCAACACCACAAACATATTAAAATATTTATTTAATTATCAAAATACCTTTTAACCACAATAATGATTATTTTAATATAATAATTAGTCAAGGCAATAATCGAACAAATAACTTGAATGAAAAGAATATTAAATAGTACCTGACCACACTGCATAATGAAAGGAAATACATAATGACACAGACATGGTGAATCACTGAGGGGCACTACATCCTCCCCCCCTAAGATTTGACTTACTCCTAGAAGTCACAAGGTTAGAATAAAACATACACACATTTATGGGGTAACCGACTGGATACTCACCCTCTTTGAGGATGATGGTTGTGGTAGGGACCTTTTGTTATCTCCATTTCAATAGCATTTCCATTGGGTTTTAAGGCACACTCAGACCTAATAGTTCAAGTGAATTCGATGCCTGGTACTTGCAATCTGCATTAGACAAACTATTGAGCAATATATATATATATATATACATGGCAAACAATCAAACACAACGTGAGAGGAAATCACAACATAGCAAGGTGCTCGTGAATGAGTAATGCTACACTGTCCCTCCCACCGAGACACTTCAAACAATAATCCACATCAATGAATAAAAAAAATTACATCGTAAGCAACATAGATCAATCATGAATTAAATACACAGTAAACATAATCATATAACCACATGATACTCATAACTGAATTTAATCTGATCACACAAAAAAATCCATATAACCATCATAACATATGCATGTCAATAGTATCATGAACATCAAGGTATGATCAACTAACATCCAAAACCCATCCAAAACAATAAAACTAGCATCAATAAGGTATCATGGTGTACATCCTAACATAATGAGTATTAGTCTAATGAAGGCAATGTGAGAGGTACTACATCAGTCTATTGTACTGCAGAATTCCCATAGCTCCTGAGTCAACTGCTTGTCCACTACCTGTAGTCTCCACTCTTGTACCCTGATGCTCTACCTGGTGGTTATCAACCATTGTAATCACTCTATGGGACCTATTTGCATCATCCCCCGTTGGCTCTATGGCTATCACCCTCTAACTGAATTCAGGTGTGCTCCTCTAAGGACACTGTCTAGCTATGTGGCCCTACCGACCGCAAGAGAAACAACCTGTACCTTTGCCATATCTTCTTCCTTCTAGGGGTGTGCTAGTTTTCTAGACTCTACCTCTACTGGTTGCAGTCTGTGTGCTCCAAGATGATTGGAAAAGATGATAAAGTTGGGCCCGCATCTAACTTCAGATTCTCCTAGATAGAAAACAACCACCCCAAAACCTGAAGCCTATTGGAGGAACTCTACCAATCCAAAAACCAATCATCCAAATCTCATCCTCCAAACCAACACTAGGAATATTGAAGGTAGGAGAACATGCCCTCAAGAGTTCCATCATATATCCTAGTATAGCTGAAACATTTCTCCTCCTAGGAGACCTTCCTCTTCCCCTAGCCACCTGCTGATTACCCTCTTGTCTAGGGCCTAACCAGGAAAGAATCTCCTCAATCAAGGGACATAACTGAGCTCCCTCTAACTCCAGTTGGCCATGATTCAGACCACCATTTCCTTGAATGTTCTGAGGGCCTCTAGGTGTTCCTCACAATCATTCTCATGGGAACTCAAAGAAGAGGTGTTCTAGTAATTAACCCTACAGTCACCACCATGACCTCTACCATGACCCCTACCTTGATCATGATCTTTGGACATCATCCTACATAACACCACTGAAGGACAAGTCTCATATATTAAGCAAGAATGACAGAAGGGAGAAATAGAAGCTCAAGATTCTAAGTACTATATTCATGATTTTACATGCATTCTCCTCTTACATACACAAATACACATAACTGGAAATCACATCGCAAAGTCGTGGAAGGGTCCATAATGCATCCCTGAAAGAAAGAATATCAGTGCATTGTGCACTACACTGAGGGTCCTATCATTTCCACTGGTTTTCTATACCATTAGACAAACACCACCAAAAGACAAGTCTCGGGTTGCTAAGTGAGGATGACCAAAAAGGAAAAAAAGCATAGCCTCAAGGGTACAAACAACTAGGTCAATGTAATAGGCTTATATGTATATAGAGTGCCCAATGTATGAACTTGGGCTCTGATACCATGTGTAATGACCCGCCACGAAACCTTAGAGGACAACATGCAACAACACAAAAATGTAACATTTTTTTTTTAAAGTGCAACATACTAAAGATTGCAAATTATAAGCTAACATGCAAGCTAAACCTAAGTCCTCCAAGGTTCCATGACAACACAAATATCCATCCATAACTAAGCTAACAAGAATTAATCCATTAAACATGATTTGTCCAACAATGAAGAGTATATTAAATCTATCATATTAAATATTACATCACTATGCGATATTCATAACAAGCTATAAACATAACAACATCAAAGGAAGACATGAGGCAAGGAAATACTAGGTTGCAATAGGGAGTAGTGTCATCACATAGCTTGCTATGGGTTACCTTAGCGTATCTTCCTAGGCTACCGACCCCCATCCTAAGTTACCCCGGTAGCCTCTACTGAATCATTGGCCCCCATACAAACTCATGCGGGATCAACATACCTTTGAAGAGGACAAGGTAGTTAATCTTTGCAATCTTAGGCCTTCCCACTCATCCCAAGCCTAAACAAGCACTTGAGCCTTGAGTGAGGTGTTATCTTGATTAATATGTAAACTACCCAACCCCTAATTTATTTTAAATTATCACTAAGTTAATAAAATCCCATATGGGTTACCTTGGTGCCACTTTTGGTGCCAACCCCCATTGAGAGCCACTACCCCTACTAGCAGCTAGGAGACCTGATAAAATTGACACCTGGGCAAAGCCAACTTGCAAAATTCACAAAACATTATAACAAAGACAAAAAAGCGAGGCATAAACCATCCCACACACAAGTCCCAATCAAAGTAGAGAATATATCAAGCAAGGCTAATGGCCCACATAACTCATTCAACACCTAAACAACCATCTCAAAATACATTATCAAAGAATTCCATCAAGAAGAGATTTCCCTCTAGCCTCTGGAAGACTCCAAATATTCACTTCAAACAATGACTTACACATTTGACTAGTAGCTGACAAACATCCCCAAACAATAATTATGCAACAACTCAATCAACATGGGGTACATGAATAATTTACAAAGCATCTATTTCAAGTTCCTAATATTTTGAACAAGATAATCTTCTTCCATATAAACTAACTTTCATTTATTTAATTATAAATATATCAATCTTTCTAAGCCAAATATTTTCTTTATTCATTTAACTTACAGGCATGATCAAATAATAACATTAGGGAAGTGATATTCTTTAATTAGCACCATTAAAGTACCATTACAATATACCCACACACATATAAATATATATATATATATATATATATATATAAACATATATACGTTATTCGGTATACACTTATATATATATATATTTATATATGTATGAGTTATATCTAATTACTATTCCAAACTACTGTTTACAATACAATCACAACTAATTACCAATAAACATGCATATATATATATATATGTATACATACATATATATACATATACTATACAAAGGCAACATATTACATATTAATCAATTTTTGTAATTTATTATATGTCTGGCTGCACCACAAAAACAAAAATGAAACCAACGCCTTTCCAAAACACAACTCAGTCAAACTTACAAGGAATGAAACTAACATGCTGGTTCCCAGCTACTAAGGTGATTTGAAGGCTTAAATCAAATAACACAGCAAAGAGATTACACTATATATCCATCGAAACTCAAGGGTGAAGCATGGATCGACATAAGTTTGAAGTTTCAATCGAACATATTTCATCAATTTTATCGGATATCTAACAAGGTTTATCACATGAGACTACAATTTACTCTAAGTCATCAATTGAAAGGTAATTGAATACTAATTGAAGCACATGTCCACAGAGCTGAACGAAATGTGAAGTATTTAATATTGACCCTAAACATAACTTTGGATACCAGAATACATGAGTGAACGCATTGATTACTACCCCAAGTATATGAGTCAATAGATTTCAATATAATGTGTATTCACTGGATGCGAATAAGGATGTGAAACAAAAGAAACTAAAGCAGTGAATAAAGGGATGCAAAGAAAGAATAAGAAAATGCATTGAGACCAGAACAGGGCATAGGTAAAAAGGGGACGCCACAAAGGATAGGAGGCAATGACCACAATTCAATGAAAAATATAATAGGATGAAAATACGATACCTTCAAGCCTAATCAAACCTTCAATAAAACACAAATAATCTAACTCTTAGGATAAGATGGAGGCTTGGCTACACAGAAGATACTATGTAAGGCATCATTGGCTCAAGAAAGCTTTGAGAGTCAAGCAAAAACGGGTTCAATATTCCACAATTATAAACTACAGTATCTAGTGTCGTTTGAGCCAAAATGTGAAAGGAAGAGGAGGCAAGCTGGGGCCAAGACAAGATTGGACTTGGGTAAAAGATATGCATGCACTTCATTAATTTACCCTTCATCTTAGCCAATCACAATAAAGAACGATTAGAGGCTAGAACATGCAAATGGAAATCTATTGGCGCATTGAATAAAAAGGAAATCTATGATGAAAAAAGATAGATACTAGTGGAGGATTTATTCAGATTAGAACAATTTGAATGGGAAGTATCAAATTGATATCGGGCTAGCCTCAGAGAGGGACTCAAAAGATAAAAATGCAAACATAGCAGCAAAAAGGTTTGCAAGATTACCAGAGTCAGCATGGAACTTTGAATTGACTTGATTATTGACACAAGAAGTAATATCAATACCATAAAGACAATGGTGTTTCCTCAACAAGGGAAAATTCCAAAATATTGACTCAGAGAATTTAAAGAGCCTGCTGGCAGAAATTGTAGAACTTTCCCAAATCAATTTTTAGGAAGAGCTTAAAAAAATATAGAGGACACAATTTTTCTTTTACTTGTTTTCAATTTCATAATCTAATAACCAAAAGAATACTTTGTTTTCACACAGTACCAACATACTAAATTTCTTTTCCAAACATAATTAAATTTGAGAGAGAGAAAGCCATGGAAACCTGGAATACTTGACAAAATGAATTGTAGATTGATGCCGAGCTCTTGGCCCCAGCTTGCAGCTTCATATACTTCCAAAATTCCAACAACAATGCCCAAGGATTCAATTCACAAAACCTCCAACAAAACAGAAGGAAATCTTTCAAGAACAAGAAAATTATTCACGGGAAGGGGAAAACAAGATTTTTTTTTTTATGATCTCCCAAAAAGCCCCTTTTCTTTAGCAAAATAACCAATTTATTTTCAACTTCCCCCAATCTCCGTTGCTGCATTCACTTCTTTAATTTTAATTATTTTATTTAATTTTTCCCACTACCGACAACTACCACTAATAATTATTTTTATAATTTAACCATACTTTAGTTTTTGCACAAAGTAAATCAACTATTAAAATATTTAATTTATGGATATGTGCAGGATCATGATGGGCCAAAAAGTGGCGATATGATGGGTATGTGTAGGGTATGTGGCTGACGACTTTGTTTTTACCCAAAATTGATGAAACGAAAAGGGTGTTTAAAGGACATTCTCAACTTTCTGCCAATATAAATTATGCTTTACTTTGAATTTAATAAATAATTATTATTTATTTTCTATTTGAATTATGACTAAAGTCTTGATTGATAGGCTGATTGAGAAACATCTATAGCTTTCAAACAGTATCACATTTTTTGAATCCGAAACATTTGTCACATTCTATGCTTCATATACTATAAGATTAAAAAAAGAATTTCATGAAGTTTTGACCAAGTTAAGGTGGTTAGACATATGAGTTTTATATTTTTTTTAAAAGTTGTAATAAAAATTCATAATTAATTATTTACTTGGAAAAAATTACAAAAATTATGCATCACATCGGGACATGAGCCCTCTACTTATATCTAAAATCTTATAAAAATACTATCATTTTATTGTGGTTAGGGTGGTAAGACGGACAACTACTTATTTTTTCTCTGAAATTTAAGTACTCGCATTGAAATTTCAAATTTTCACCAAATAGATTTATTTTAAAAAAAATAAACCTAGTAGTTTAGAAACTACATTCAATTTGCTACAGATTCTATTCTTAAATATTTTTGAAATAATATAGATAACTTATTCGAATGTTTATGTCAAGTTTCCTAACTTTGATTTTTCTGAATTTTTTGCCACTTAAGGGCTTATTTTTTCCATGATGATCCTGCACATACCCTTATTAATTTAACTTTTCATTTTAATTTGCTTGCACAATACAATAATTAATATATTTATTTTTAATATTTCTTTATTAAATCAGAAATTTTAATTTATTTAAATAAAATAAAGACATTAATAATATTTTATTTAATTAGAACCACAAACATATTAAAATATTTATTTAATTATCAAAATACCTTTTAACCACAATAATCCTTATTTTAATATAATAATCAGTCAAGGCACTAAGCAAACAAATAACTTGAATGAACAGAATATCAAACAGTACCTAACCACACCATGAAATGGAAGGCAATACACAACAACATAGACATGGTGAATCACAGAGGGACACTACAATCATCCTTGATCTTTGTCATCCCATCTTTCTAACATTTGTACGCTTGGACCTATCTTGACACATATTTGTCTAGTTTACTATGAGTCTGTTATCAATAGTTTTGCACCCTGCTGAATGCAGTATTCAGCAAACTACTGAAACATGGAAACCTCTTTCAGATGTGGGTGATTTGTAGAAAGAGGAATCTCTAGAGTGAGCTGGTTCTCTGAATGATGAATTCTATTTTAAGTGACATTTCAGGAAAAAGGATAGAAGGATAAACTGGACTTAAAATCTAAAACTGAAATTCTATTACCCTAAAAATATTGATCAACTGTAAGAAGACCCTGATAATAACTTACTCTCATCAACTCCTTAAAATTGAATTCTCACAATCTCACAACACATGTAGTTCAACAGTGATTTAAGCAAAGGTTAAATTAACACAAGGCATAACCTGAACTAGCATGCAACTCCTGCAAATTTCTTGACAATAGTAAGAAAAGAAAAGGATCCAACAAATTTGAATCACAGAACAAATCAAATTACTAGTCCAAGTCATGAAAAAGAACTGAGAAAGGAAAGTTCTGCTATTTTATTGAATGATGGAGTGGAACTCCTCAGAATCTTAGCACACATAAGTTTACAAGCTCTGCAAAATGTATAAGGGCAAGAAACTCTCATCTAAACTGCTGAGAGTGGAAAAAAGACTAAGTTTCACAATACATAACCCTCAAGAAACCCTAATCCGAGCTCAGAAAAAAGCTCAAGGAAAAAGCTTCAACCTGTCTCAAAAACTACTTAAAAGCAGAAAAAATCACAATGCTTTCATGATGAATCTTTCAAGCCTCTAAAAATAGGCTAAATATGCTTTAAAAGCTCAAAAAACACCTTATCTCTCCAAGATAAGTCTCAAAGCTGACCAAGAGGAAAAGTCAGTCAAAGATTTGCTAAAAATAGCAAGAAATCATAAAGCAATTTATAGAATACCGCTTTATGATTCTGCTTTACAAGATGCAGATTTGCACAATTGTCTATTTTTGCAATTAAAGATTTAGGATCTTTTGCAAAAAAGAAAGGCTCCTTATTGCTCCATTACAATATTTTTATTTTCTCAAAAAATCAATAAAACATTACACATCATCATATTCTTATCAAAATTTCTCATTGATTTCTCATAAAACCAATTAAAATAAGAAACCCTAAAATATAATTGACCCTAAGTCATAAGGTATTCACAATTCACCCTTAATTGATTTTCTATATCCAATTATTCATAATCCACTAAGGAAAGACTTAACCTTTGACCTAACAAAGAAAATTCGCCCCCCCCTCAGACATTAGCCTCCAAATTTTAACAAATACATCACAAGGATTTACCTAACTCAAAATTCCCATGTGCTATTGTCAAAAGGTGAAAAATCAAAAGGCAATTATAATGTCGGCTTACACTAGGCATGAACAAAACAGGGCCAAACCCTAAAATGATCATCTCACACTCATCATTTTGAAGAACTTGGATTCCGACTGAAAGGAATAGCGTCGCCACCATGATTGAGTCTTGGTTTGAGCTTGAACCTATCTTTCTGCCTCTAAAATGGTTTCTCTTCCTCTGCAAAATGTGGGTAAGTTGGCTTCACTGCATGTTGTGGCTTTCTCCCTTGTTTCGAAAGCAACAGAAGGCCTTCAAGGTTGTGGCTAAGGCATATTCCTGATGACTTTTGTATTTCTATTTTCTTCCTGCCCTATTCTCTCACTTTGGCCACCATGAAGCTATACCATGGGCATTTGAAAACGGTTGAGCCACGAGTTGTGAAGCTCCTCCAAAGGTGCACAAGGGTAAGTGTTATTTCTCCTCTGTGTTTACTTGTTTTCTGTTAAATAGAAGGCTTATGAAAGCTTCATATTTTATAAAAAGATGATTCTATTTGTAAACTCGTGGCCATCATGTGGGTTGCGCCATTGTAGGTTTCTATCTATATTTATATGAACTCAAAATGACGTCACAACTTCAAAATGGCCTTCTCTTTCTTTGTTTGCATCTCCTACTCAAACTTTCTCGTGGGTATTCTGGCTGTAAGAAAAAGAAAGACTTCTCCCATTGCGGCCTATCATGCCCATTTGAGCATTTGAAGCTATTACATTCCACATAATCTCACAAGGGAAACTCCACTTTGTAATCTCTTTTCATTTTTTTCTTTTCCTGTATATACTGGGCTCAACCCACAATACATTATATATATCTCTCACATCTCTTGCAAAAAACCCAACATGGGTAAGCTGGAAATGGTGAAAAGTATGAATTTTAAAATCAAACCCCATGTGGGTATTATATAATCAGAAAGAAACCAGTTTATTTATTCTCTGTTAAAACCATCACGTGGCTTTTCTAAAACAAGAGGAAAACTGTATTTAAGATGGAAAACTTCATATGGGTATTTTGTAGCAGCATGATAATTGCCCCACAGGAACTAAAAATAGTATTCCTCTTCACTGTTTGCTTATTCTAGTTGCAACTATATGCTTTGCATTTGACCGTTTGACAGAGATTAAAGCCTCTAGTATTCTTTACTTCCTTTATTTCCTCTTATGGTTGTTCATGTATTGAAAGATCTGTCATACCTATTGAAGGCTCCTCAACTTATTCACTGTCATACTATGATAAAATACTTTCCTTCATACCATCGTTGCATCATGTTGTAGTCTTTACTTTATGCCAAAACCATCTCCATGCCTTCATGTATCTTTTGTTGGTACAATTTCAGGTGCCATTGTCATGTTGTCCTGAACCATCTTAATTTCAAGTGTACCATTTTTGATATATTTTGATTCCTCGTTAAACAAATATGATAGTTAACCAGCATTAACACTCCATGGCACTGAGCTAACTGTTACCTTCTATTTGGTATCCGTATAAAATATGAGCTCAATTCATGATTTTTTTTACATTTCCTTACACATTATGAAATTTTAAGTCTCTTGTGGTCTGACATTCTTAAAAAATCAAGAACATATGCAGCTAATACATTCTCTGTTGTAGCTCAGCTTGATCATGAGAACACTGTGTAGATCTTACTTTTGACAAAAACACTAGATTGTATGACATCCAGAAGAAAACATCCTTTGCTTGACTGTTGAAAAACCCTCATTTGGGTATCTGAGATTCTGGAAATGTGTCTTCTATTTGGGTCATTTACTGTCTTTCACACTATTCCCCTCTAAATTCCTTAACCCTACCATATAGCAATACTGACTTTCTGCTTTTGGACTTATGTAGAGATTTGAATTGCAACATTGTAACACTAGGGACTACATGCCTTTATTTCCCTTGATGCATAATTAACACCTTCTGAAACACCTTTGTTGTGCTTCCTATTTCTTCATCATTCTAAAAAGACTACCCCATATTGCATTCTTTAATGTTGCATTGCATTGAAAACTTGATATTCTTTCGTTCTCCCATTGCCTGAAACTTACATATCTTTCTTTAAAAGGCTCCTCTTGAACTTTTGTTTATTTTCAGGCATCATTGACATGTCGTGTTTGAACCCTCATGCTTTCAAAACTTAATTTTCTAGAAATAAAGCTTATGTATCTAAATCATTGTCGAATCTGGAACAATCATTTGTTGATTGCATACCCTAATGCTGCACTACATTGCCAGTCAAATTGGAACTAATAGCTCATTTATCACTTGAGTGCCTGATCTTTGTTTTGTACTCAGCTGTAACACGGTACTCTTCATGCATTTTTATGTTTCTCTTAACAAACTGCTTTCAAAATCTGCTCTCTTTCATGATAAAAACTGATATATATGATTACGACTAGCACAGCACATGAACCTATTCAATAATATCTAATGTAATTGCACTCAGTTGAATTTATTTAGTGAACTAAACTCACTGTTCACCTGTAGCCTTCATAAAGCAACCCTGATCGTTATGAATGCACAGTTGGATTCGTTACTTGATGGATTCTCTATTTTATTCTTTCAGCTGTATTTCATTTCATTCAATGTATATGATGAAGTATCTTTTAAAATCAGCCCATTTAATGAATAGGGAAGCATGCCGAGCTCTACCCTTGTGGGAGCCCATTTTACTCCACATGCTTGGTCTTCGAATAATGTTTAGCTTCATGACTTTACCTATACTTGCACAAGGAAACAAACAGTGTTAGCATAAAAATGGAACACGATGATTATGATTTTGCTATTTCTTCTTCAACTCACTTATTTCGTACTACACTTGATGGATTGTTTCAATGTATTGCTAATAGCATGTTGTACTATTTTGGTTGTTCCATGTAAGTTACATCATAATCGGGGCCACTGACACCCCTCTTTTCCTCTTACAGGTCGATGGAGCTCAAGAAGGCAAGGTGCACCATTCGGCATCGAACGTCGATAATCAGGCAATGATGATTATGCTATCACTTATGTGTTTTCCTTTCTGCATCTTCAGTAGTGCAATGTGCTATTAGAAATATGTTGTAATAGTCACAGTTATATCCACAGCTTGTGTGGATCTTTGATTTCAATTCTACTTTTCAATTGAAAAGAAAATGCATTTTCATGCAATGTTGTAATACTATTTTGATTGTGAAATCAATTGAAGCCTTGTAAAATATGAATTTTTACGAAATAAATGAAAGCATCTAAAATGCTATTTTTCTCATGTACTCAATTCTATATTTCTTTAAATCCTGCAACATCTGAATGGCACTCTGCAACTCTACTACTTCACTAATATGTATAACTGTTACTTGACGCAAAAGTGATGTGAAACATCATTTAAAATTCAATATGGAATTCCACTTAATGTTGAAAAAAAATCAGCCAGCTCCTCTATTTGAGCTAAGGTGAAAGATATGTGACATTTTGGAGATCTCCGCTACATGCTTGCCTACTAAGCATAGATCAGTGGCCTTTAAAAAATTCATTGGGTGCAGAGTCAATATCTGCCCCCTTCTTGTGAACTCATAAACTCAAACAACAACACTCCAAACAGCAGCAAGAAAATGAAACAAAACTGAAAGCAAACTAACAGGCCCTGATGGCCAACAAAATAATGCACAATATCACTTAGGGAAAGCAAAACTATGAAATTAAATGTGCAGAATGCACTTATTGACGATACTATTCTACCCTACACTAACCAATGGAAAATGTACTCAAACAAAACCATTTACGGGTTTTGAAAAATAATTTCCTCTCCTAGTCAACTGAAGATACTTTGCCTGCTCACAAATTTGCACTAAGAGGTGGAAAATAAGGATACTCCTTACACATTGTTGTGCTACAACTTGTAAACAACAATCAAAAATGCAAATCATGTGAATCTGATCAAGCATACCTCTAGTTTGCCCAGTATGAATAAGTGGGATTTTTTTCCCCTTGATTTCCGCCTCATCTTTAGGTGCACTGGAAATCCCTTGGATCTTGCCAACAACCCTGTCTAGATGTCTGATGGGGAAGCCTCTTGAAAGGGGAAAACTAGAACTTGCACCTCCTCTTTGGTAGTTACCTACTATTTCAATCTCATCCTTCTGATGAGGATCATTTGAAAACAGATCACCCAACCTTATGCAAAACTCATCAATTATATTAGCATACAAGTTCTCGTGGGTCCCATCATTATCTTTTGTATGCATAACAGGATTTGAGGTGTCCTCCTGACTATTTTCTTGAAAACTTGTAAAGATATCAAGGCCATTACCTTGTACATTAGTGTCATGCTTATGCGCAGCTTGATCTCATTCTATTTGAGCTATTGCACCAGGTTCATCGAGGTTCTGGCGTTTGATAACCATGTTATCTTCACTTCCTTGTGAATAGATCAACAACTTATCATTGAAATCTTCATGGATTTTCTGATCAAAACTCGATGGCTTTGTTGTTTCATATGCATCAATTTCATCATTACTAAAAAATAGAGGAAGTTCTTCAAATAAATTGGTCAAACCTTGAGTTTGGACACCCCCTTTTGTCTCCTCAAGCTACTACTCTGTACCGTCTCCCTCAAAAGATGAGTGTTTGGCATCTAAATTTAAAACAAAAGCCTCGAGATCATCCCAAAACATGTCATCTTCCCTCTCACCTTCAACTCTTTGTGAAGGAAGACTATTAGTTACTTTTCTACAGCTCTTCTAAGGTATCAAAACATTAGAACTTTGAACATCTTCCTGCTGCTCTGGAGTGGGTGTGGGCGTAATCTGAGATGAGCTTTCCTCACTATTGACAAAAAATGGTAACTCATTGAACAAATCAGGCAGAACTTGAAAGCTATTGGTCATTTCTTGATCTTGAACTTGTGGTTCCTCAAACACAGCCTCCTCTATCTTCCACAGCAACTGCTCCTGACATTCTTTATCGTTGTACCAACTAGATACTTTGAAATAATCATCAATATTTTGTTGTTCCAAAGAATCAACTTCCTCTACACATGCAACACTCTTAGGTTCAACTGAGAAAGGAGTGCAATCAGCAGCAACTTCCTTCTTAGTATGTTGCAATAATTTCTCTTTTGAACACTTTTCATCATCTTCCATAAAACAAGGTAGCTCATTAGCGAAAACATGAAAGGACTCAATAATATAAGACTCTTCTCATTCAATATTTTATTGCTGCAAACGATATTCCTCCATAGCTATATGCAGTAAATTTACTCGTCTAGCTTCTTCCATGGCGAAAGATGAATCATTCTCCAAGACAATAGATCTACTCTCATAAAGGCAAGTAGTGGCAGGACCATTAGACTTATCTGATTGGGAAACTTGGAAAATTTCTGGAGTCTTTTGGAGGAAAAGAGGCTGCTCTCTAATGGGCTGGTCTTGAATGCTCACAAGTTCAGAATGTTCTAACCTAGATTCTTGCAAAGGTAAAAAATCTCTAAAGCTAGGAATTTTGATTTTAGCAGGGTTACGAGGCTCAGATTTCATAAAACTTGGAAACTTGAATTTACGAACCTCTTCTTGAATAGGATGTTTAGAACTGACAGGAGCTATTTGGGCTTCCAACTTTTGACACCAAGTAAGCAAAAGATTTGTCTGGGCGGTTGCCTCTCTCTAAATCCTCCTCAAACTGTGCTCTTTGGGTCTCCAACTCTTGATCATGAAGATAGGCTTGATAAGCCAGCTCCTCCTCCTACTGATTATACTCATACTACTTCTTGATCTCCGCAAGCTGATTCATGTAATCAAGCATCATGCTTTTTATACTTTCCATCTCCTCCTGCTGCTGATCTATTTGACTCATTTTCCTTTCATAGTTCAACCTTATTTCTCTGAAACTTAAGTCTTCGATCTCTTGGGACTGATTTTTAACATAGGAGGGTTGAGATGAATAATGAGCAGGGGTGGGTGGTTGGAAACTATACTGGGTATGTTGATTTTGAAAAGTCATGGAACTGAAACTAGCAATGTGATTATGTTGATATGGTTGATATGAATATGGATACATTGGGCCTTCATGATACGGTGAATGGTATGACATATTATCATGAAGCCTTGACATGCTTGTTCATCTAAAGGTTAAAAATGACCAAAACTTAGAATCTTAATAGCATACCAGCACTTGATCATTTTGAAACTAGAAAAGGCTTCTTGGAGTCGCCATGGTGTTTGATGACTATGCCTCCAAAGGCTGAAAATTCTGAAGAGAACACCCGACCCTTCAGTATGTGTTCTTTTGTGCGTTGTTCACACTGGATTTGCTTGAAAATTAGAGAATAGAGTCGCTAGGTATATTGAAAAAGGGCCTCCAAAAGGATGAATAACTTGTTGCATACACCAAATAGCAACCTTAAAGGATTAAAACTTCTCTGAAATTGATTTTCAGAGTCCCATCGTGCGTGCCAAAAACTGTTATCAATAGTTTTGCACCCTACTGAATGTAGTATTCAGCAAACTACTGAAACATGGAAACCTCTTTCAGATGTGGGTAATCTGCAGAAAGAGGAATCTCTAGAGTGAGTTGGTTCTCCGAATGATGAATTCTATTTTAAGTGAATTTTCAGGAAAAAGGATAGAAGGATAAACTGGACTTAAAATCTAAAACTGAAATTCTATTACCCTAAAAATATTGATCAACTGTAAGAAGACCCTGATAATAACTTACTCTCATCAACTCCTTAAAATTAAATTCTCACAATCTAACAAAACATGTAATTCAATAGTGATTAATGCAAAGGTTAAATTAACACAAGGCATAACCTAAACTAGCATGCAACTCCTGCAAATTTCTTGACAATAGTAAGAAAAGAAAAGGATCCAACATATTTGAATCACAAAAAAAATCAAATTACTATTCCAAGTCATGAAAAAGAACTGAGAAAGGAAAATTCTGCTATTTTATTGAATGATGGAGTGGAACTCCTTAGAATCTGAGCACACATAAGTTTACAAGCTCCCCAAAATGTGTAAGGGCAAGAAACTCTCATCTGAATTGCTGAGAGTGGAAAAAAGACTAAGTCTCACAATACATAACCCTCAAGAAACCCTAATCCGAGCTCAGAAAAAAGCTCAAGGAAAAAGCTTCAAGCTGTCTCAAAAACTACTTAAAAGTAGAAAAAGTACAATGCTTTCATGATGAATCTTTCAAGCCTCTAAAAATAGGCTAAATTTGCTTTAAAAGCTCAAAAAACACCTTATCTCTCCAAGATAAGTCTCAAAGCTGACCAAGAGAAAAAGTCAGTCAAAGATCTGCTAAAAATAGAAAGAAATCATAAAGCAATTTATAGAATATCACTTTATGATTCTGCTTTACAAGATGCAGATTTGTACAATTGTCTATTTTTGTAATTAAATATTTAGTATCTTTTGCAAAAAAGAAAGGCTCCTTATTACTCCATTACAATATTTTTATTTTCTCAAAAATCCAATAAAACATTACACATCATCATATTCTTATCAAAATTTCTCATTGATTTCTCATAAAACCAATTAAAATAAGAAACCCTAAAATATAATTGACCCTAAGTCATAAGGTATTCACAATTCACCCTTAATTGATTTTCTATATCCAATTATTCATAATTCACTAAGGAAAGACTTAACCTTTGACCTAACAAAGAAAATTCGCCCCCCCCCCCTCAAACATTAGCCTCTAGATTTTAACAAATACATCACAAGGATTTACCTAACTCGAAATTCCCATGTGCTATTGTCAAAAGATGAAAAATCAAAAGGCAATTATAATGTCGGCTTACACTAGGCATAAACAAAACAGGGTCAAACCCTAAAATGATCATCTCACACTCATCATTTTGAAGAACTTGGACTCCGGCTGAAAGGAATAGCACCGCCACCATGATTGAGTCTTGGTTTCATCTTGAACCTGTCTTTTTGCCTCTAAAATGGTTTCTCTTCCTCTACAAAACGTGGGTAAGTTGGCTTCGCTGCATGTTGTGGCTTTTTCCCTTGTTTCAAAAGCAACAGAAGGCCTTCAAGGCCATAGCTAAGGCATATTCCTGATGACTTTTGTATTTCTATTTTCTTCCTGCCCTATTCTCTCACTTTGGCTGCCATGAAACTATACCATGGGCATTTGAAAACGGTTGAGCCACGAGTTGTGAAGCTCCTCCAAAGGCGCACAAGGGTAAGAGTTATTTCTCCTCCGTGTTTACTTGTTTTCTGTTCAGCAGAAGGCTTATGAAAGCTTCATATTTTATAAAAAGATGATTCTATTTGTAAACTCGTGGCCATCATGTGGGTTGTGCCACTGTAGGTTTCTATCTATATTTCTGTGAACTCAAAATGACATCACAACTTCAAAATGGCTTTCTCTTTCTTTGTTTGTATCTCCTACTCAAACTTTCTCGTGGGTATTCTGGCTGTAAGAAAAAGAAAGACTTCTCCCGTTGCGGCCTATCATGCCCGTTTGAGCATTTGAAGCTATTACATTCCACATAATCTCACAAGGGAAACTCCACTTTGTAATCTCTTTTCATTTTTTTCTTTTCCTGTATATACTGGGCTCGACCCACAATACATTATATATATCTCTCGCATCTTTTGCAAAAAACCCAACATGGGTAAGCTGAAAATGGTGAAAAGTATGAATTTTAAAATAAAACCCCATGTGGGTATTATATAATCCAAAAGAAACTAGTTTATTTATTCTATGTTAAAACCATCACGTGGCTTTTCTAAAACAAGAGGAAAACTGTATTTAAGATGGAAAACTTCATATGGGTATTTTGTAGCAGCATGATAATTGCACCGCTGGAACTAAAAATAGTATTCCTCTTCATTGTTTGCTTATTCTAGTTGCAACTATATGCTTTTCATTTGAACGTTTGATAGAGATTAAAGCCTCTAGTATTCTTTACTTCCTTTATTTCCTCTTATGGTTGTTCATGTATTGAAAGATCTGTCATACCTATTGAAGGCTCCTTCAACTTATTCACTGTCATACTATGATAAAATACTTTCCTTCATACCATCGTTGCATCATGTTGTAGTCTCAAATGAAAATGTAGTCTTTACTTTATGCCATAACCATCTCTATGCCTTCATGTATCTTTTGTTGGTACAATTTCAGGTGCCATTGTCATGCTGTCCTAAACCATCTTAATTTCAAGTGTACCATTTTTGATATATTCTAATTCCTCATTAAACAACTATGACAGTTAACCAGCATTAACACTCCATGGCATTGAGCTCACTGTTACCTTCTATTTGGTATTCGTATAAAATTTGAGCTTGATTCATGATTGTTTTCTGCATTTCCTTACACATTATGAAATTTTAAGTCTCCTGTGGTCTGACATTCTAAAAAAATGAAGAACATATGCAGCTAAATACATTCTTTGTTGTAGCTCAGCTTGATCATGAGAACACTGTGTAGATCTTACTTTTGACAAAAACACCAGATTGTATGTGTAGACACCTAAATTTGGACACTTAATTTATCCAAATTTATCCCTTTTCATCTAAGCTTCCCCTTATCCGCATTAATTAAGTAATATCACTATTATTTAATTAATCACTTTAAAGTTCTTCTAATCCCTAAGGTATCTATTTAAATAATTAAATACCTTCCCCTTTCATCAAATAAATTAAATAAATATTCCATTTATTTAATTCCCTTTATGTCACATCCTCCATCTTTTATTATCTAATCCCAATCCTTCTTCTAATCTCATCATTAGGATGTGCGCATGCCTAATCCTTGATTAGGAGGTGTCACATCCTCCAACTTTTGCAAGTTGGCTTCTAATCTTTCTTAGCCACCTAACCTTCCTCTAACCCCTCATCAACTTGTCTAATCACCCCCTTTAGTCAACTTTTGCCATCCCCCAAGGAATTTTTAGTTCCTTTTGTCTTCCCAAAGTCCTTTGAGGAATTTTTAATTCCGCTCTCATCTTTCAAGGAATATTAAATTCCTTTACTCTTCCCCATGTCCTTTATGACATGTGTCCTTGGTCAACCTTATTAAAGGCCTTCCCCTTTTGGACAAGGCACTCCACTTCCCCATGTGAATTTTTAATTCACTTTTAATTCCCCAATGCACTCAAAGGAATTCTTTATTCTTTCCCTTCTCCCCATGAGGATATTTGAGGAATTTTTAATTCCTCACATGTCCTCTCACCCACATAGGGACAAGCACCTCCTTTATGAGGAGATCTTGTCCAATCCCAAGGTACTTTGTACCCCCCTCCATGTCATGTACTATCCTTCCACCTCATGTCCACTTCACCTTTTAGGGCTATATCACATGCCACATGTCAAGATGTGAGGGCTTGTGAGCTCTCAACTCACCATAGCCCTACATCTTGGCCATGTGGGGGATCAATCTCAACCGTCCATTTCTTCTAGGAATTCTCAAAATTCCTATAAATACCCCCCTTTTTTCTCTCATTTTGGGAGAGATCATTTTGCTAGCCAAACTCTTGCAATTTTATTTCTCAATCTACACTTAGCCATTTTCATGCTTTCATCCATTTCCATCCATCCTCACATCATCATCTAGTTTGCATATCTTGCTATCCAAGGAGCATACATTCCATCTACAATCAAAGGGCCAACCAAAGGATCAATTCGAGACAAGGTATATCTAATCTTTTACTATCTTTTGCTTTGTTTTGAATGCAACTAGGCCAATCTTGAGGTGTAGGGTGTCTTTAGTTGTTATTTGCTCTCTTGTGTTTGCATCATATTTTCTAACAAGCGATTTCGCCCTATCACATTTTTGGCACGCCTGGTGGGACCCACAAATGGGTCTTTTTCTTTCACATTTGTTGTTTTTTGCATTTTTGCAGGTTCAGGTTATAGAGTGGCGGACCTGACCTTCTGGTGGCGGACCTGACCCTTCGGTGGCGGACCTGACCTTCCAGTGGTGGACTTGACCCTCCGGTGGCGGACCTGACCTTCCGGTGGTGGACCTGACCCTCTGATGGCAGACTTGACCTTCCGATGGCGGACCTGACCCTTCGGTGGCAGACCTGGCCTTTCAGTGGCGGACCTGACCCTCTGGTGGCGGACCTGACCCTCTGGTGACGGACCTGACCTGCCTTGGTGGACCTGACCTCCCGAAGGTGAAATTTCAAGTTTTTAGCAAGTGTCCTTTGGTAAATTAGGCACATAGTTTAATTAGAGGAGTCAAAAAACCTTGTTTGGTGTGCTTGTGGAAGGCTATTTGACGTATCCAATCCCCTTGCGCCATTTGGCGATCCTGGGTGACGAGAAATCATAGCTTTCCAAGTCCTTTGAGTCATCCTATTTTCATTTTCTTAGTGGAACCTGCTTGGGGATTTCATCACCCCAAGGGACGATTCCAACCACGTGTACCAGCGGGGTATATAAAGGGGGGAGAGTGAAAGCTGTACCCCAATTCAACCACATTGTAATTGGCGAAGCGTCGGGATGACATGAAGAGTTGGTTCGAGCCTTTAGTATCTCGCTAAGGTTCCCGACTTACGCTTGTAATGGGTTGGTGTTCACGGTTTGGGCCTCACGTACCAGGTGTATATTGAGGACTCCTTAGCAACCATGTTCATCCTAGAGTAGAAGACTTTGTTGGCCATACCCATTTCTACTAATCTTAGGGTTGTGTTGTCTGAATTGTCTTTCTCGTGCAAAACTAGCCATTTTCAGTTTAGCCAAATCTGTTTATCAATGTTTGCTATATTTTGGGTCCTTTGCCTTACCCATCCATCAAAAAATCAACCTTAAACTTATCCTTTGGCGGGTCTGACCTCATGTTGTGGCAGACTTGACCTCATGCTATGGCAGATTTTCCCTGACAGGCAACCGTATATGCCCTGCCATGTGCACACTGTAAACTCGTTTTCCTCCATTCAAGCACCAATCTTCTTGATTTTTCATGCTCTTTCCAATGACATATAACACTTCATACTTTTGAACAAATTTTTCTCCGGTGGCGGACCTGACCTCATGTTGTGGCGGACTTGACCTCATGTTGTGGCGGATTTTCCCTGACAGGCAACCGTATATGCCCCGCCATTTCCACATTGTTTATCCGATTGACTCCGTTCAAAAACAATTCTTCTCATTTTTTCGTGCTCTTTCCAACGACATATAACACTTCATACTTTTGAGCAAATTTTTCTCTGGTGGCGGACCTGACCCCCCCCGGTGGAGGACCTGACCCCCTCGGTGGCGGACCTGACCCCCCCAGTGGCGGACCTAACCTCCCGGTGGTGGACCTGACTTCCGGTGGCGGACTTGACCTTATGCTGTGGCGGACCTGACCTTCTGCTCTTTCTTCCTGGGGCCGCCATTTCCACACTGTTTATCCGGTTGACTCCGTTCAAAGACAATTCTTCTCATTTTTTTCGTGATCTTTCCAATGACATAACACTTCATACTTTTGAGCAACTTTTTTTTTCCAGTGGCGGACCTGACCTCTGATGGCGGACCTGACCTCCCGGTGGCGGACCTGACCTCTCCAGTGGCGGACCTGACCTTCCGGTGGCAGACGTGACCTTCCAGTGGTGGACCTGACCCTCCGGTGGCAGACTTGACCTTCCGGTGGCGGACCTGACCTTATGCTGTGGCGGACCTGACCTCATGCTGTGGCGGACCTAACCTTCTGCTCTTTCTTCCTGGGGCCGCCATTTCCACACTGTTTATCCGATTGACTCCATTCAAAGACAATTCTTCTCAGTTTTTTGTGCTCTTTCCGATGATATATACCACTCCCTACTTTTGAGAAGTTGGCCGGGGCACCTTTTTCTTCCCCATCCGCCTCCTCGAGGGGGGCATACCCCACCATTCTCTTCATTTACTCATTCTGAGTAAACATTCATCCATTTAACACATCCTCTCATCATTTTAAACTCTCGTTCTATCATTCTGATCATCCGTTTACTTGTTCCGAGTAAACGTTCATCCACTCAACACATCCATTCATCATTCTGAACTCTCATTCTATCATTCCGATCATCCGTTTACTCATTCCGAGTAAATGTTCATCCACTCAACACATCCTCTCATCATTCCAAACTCTCGTTCTATCATTTCGATCATCCGTTTACTCGTTCTGAGTAAACGTTCATCCATTCAACACATCCTTTCATCATTCTGAACTCTCGTTCTATCATTTTGCTCATCCGTTTACTCGCTCTGAGTAAACTCTCATCCATTTAACAGATCCTTTCATCATTCTGAACTCTTGTTCTATCATTCTGATCATCCGTTTACTCGTTCTGAGTAAATGTTCATCCATTCAACACATCCTTTCATCATTTTGAACTCCCGTTCAGTCATTCCGATCATTCGTTTACTTGTTCCGAGTAAACGATCATCCATTTAATACATCCTTTCATGATTCCAAACTCTCATTCTATCATTCTGATCAGCTGTTTACTCGTTCTGAGTAAACATTCATCCATTTCACACCTCCTTTTCTCATTCTGAACTCTCATTCTATCGTTCTGATCATCCGTTTACTCATTCCGAGTAATCATTCATCCATTTCTATCATCCATTTCTCCAATCAAATCATCATTTTCCCCATCCAGATCCCTTGAACTTCGTCTCGGGTTATTATCCAAATTGACCTAAGTGTTTGATCTGATCATCATCATCAACATCCGCTTAGGATTGTCATCTGTCCTAAGTTAATCATCATCACTGGCCCAATCAATTCACCTTCAATCTCAAGGTGGATTCGGTGCTACAATCATCCATTTATCCTTTAATTTGATCAATCAACATCCTAAGTCACCTAAGATAATCTTTGAACGGGGTTTACAGTCCCTCTCATCATCCTATCTGATCCATCAGTCCATCATTCGATCATCGATCGATCTTATCCAATCTAATCACATCCTTATCCAACCACCTTCGACCCAATCAATCTACTTCCATCTCAAAGCAGATTCGGTGTCGTAATCATCCTTTGATAATCAAATCCAATCATCAGAATCAATCCCATCACATTATTTAATCATCCTAATCTGAGCTTTAATCTAATCCCGATCTGAGCTTGCCCTAAATCCTGATTTGAGCTTTAGTCCATTTCCATCCAAAATATTTATCCATCCTCCATCCCTTTCATCATTATGAATCCTTATTCTCCATCAATAGTAGTTAAGGGAAACCCCAATTACGTCAATGATGATAATGAAAGTCTTGTTGATCAAGAGGTATACGACATAGATCCCCTTGACACTATCATTACTAGTAATCTTTCTCCACCCACATTCCAAAATCCAATCACCCCATCGAGTTATCCCATCATGTCTTCATCTATGCCTAATCACACTCCTTATGCTACCTTTGACAAGGGATGTCCATCATATCCATCATATCCTTCATCTACATCATCCCCTTATCCTAGTTTGCCGTCACAATACCCCTATCTTGATCCCCCATCCACATCCTCTTATCTCAATCCTTCATCCACACGTACCCACTACCCTAATCTTCCATACCAATCCGCTCAGCCTAATCCTATGTTCACACCTTCCTATCCTAGTCAAACACACCCATCAACTTACCCTAATCCAACATCCGCATCTCCCTATATTAATCCAACACCTGCATCTTCCCATCCTAATTCACCATCCCAATACCTTTATTACAACATGCCGCCCATATCTTCTACCAATGATCCACCGTCCATGTCATCCTATCCTAATTCCCCATGCCCATATCCTTACCTTAATCCTCCATTCAGTCTTAATCTTCCATCTAATCCTAGTCCACTAATCCATAAACCTTCATCCACTCCCACCTCACCATCTCAACCTAGCATATTCAAGTTTCTCCAAGGACTTATAACAAAGGAAACATCCCCCACTCCACACATCGCAATCGTGGAACCATTCCATCCCAACCCATCATCCATGGTCATTAGTGATGAGACCCTTCTCCATCCAACACCTATCATTGACGATACCATCACATCCTTTGAAT
Source organism: Sequoia sempervirens (assembly GCA_007258455.2). NCBI lineage: Eukaryota > Viridiplantae > Streptophyta > Pinopsida > Cupressales > Cupressaceae > Sequoia > Sequoia sempervirens. The sequence goes on from VDFB02000015.1 coordinate 291,147,434, forward strand.
CCACTAAGTCCCCATCTCCTACCATCACATCCTCTGAATCCATTGAGTCCCCATCTCCTACCATCACATCTACCAAATCCATTGAACACCCACCCCCTACTCCAAGAGCCGTCGAACCTATTGACGACACCCAAATCCAATCCACTTCTTCCACTCCTAGTATCCATTCCCAGGAATATTTTGAATCCTCCATCCTTCCATCTTCCCCACTTGAAGAGTCCCCCCATGACTCCATCATCATGCCTCCCGCACATGATGAGTCATGCCAAGAGCCTAATCCAAAGCATGCCAACATATCCCCTCCCCCAGATCAAGATCCTACCATCCCATCTAGTCTACCGCATGCTCACAGTCCCCCACCCATTCCACCCCATGATCCTCTTGACATTCAAGATTCTACTGCTCCATCTCCGTCTCCATTGCATGAGCCTACTACCACAAAATCAGATCCTATCATATCCCCTACTCCCTCTCTAGATACCACCCATCCAAATGCTGCTATCCCATCATCTCCTTCTCAGGATCCCCCATCATCACCTAAAAATGCTATCCCCACACCGCTTGCATAGCCCCTTGGTACTCTCACATTCTTCCATGGTGGCTTCCTTGCAGAAGAAAAACACAGTGTATATACCACCCATCATCCCCCACCTAATAATGGACCTGCATCATGTTTTCAGAATAACCAAAATCCTATCATGGATTGAATGCTCAAGAACATGAACTATCAAGGAAAATGTCTAGGCCTTCACGAGCAAGGTATTTTAGAGCCCATCCAAGTCAAAGAAAAAATCTGCATGCAAGGTCTTGGATCTATTTCCCAAGACTCACAATCTAAAGATGTTGGTACAACCTCTAGACATCCTCAACGGGCCTTTTCCAAAAGAAATGTCGGCTCTTCCCATCGCTTCGCCAGATCATATGCTGCCATCCCTCCTCCTCTATCGTATCACCTCAAAACAACCATCCATATTCCTTCTTCATCTGCACCATCCATTTTGGGTCCTTACATCCCTCCATCCACCATCTCCCATCCTTCATCTACTACATCCATCTTGGGTCCTTACATCCCTCCATCCACCATCCCCTGTCCTTCATCTACTCTATCCATCTTGGGTCCGTATATCCCAAGATCACCTCCTCCATCTCATTCGTTCATCCATCCAACACCTATCCATGTCATCCATCATAAAAATCCCTCTCGCATATCTCGTAATCAGGATCAACAAAGGAACATACCTAAACATCCTCCATCTACATGTAATCCCCATACCCCTACCTTCATTGCTCCACGTCGTCCATCCCCTCACACCCATCCCATTGCTAATAAATGCACTTTGGATGCTAACATAAAACTGCATAAATCCAAATATCCACATGAATCTAAAGCTCCCCATGTCCCCTCTATACGACATGTTGAAGAAAAGAAAAATCAAATCCACAATCCAAATCAAACCCATCAGCCACAAAGGCCCACTAAAGCAAAAATCAAAACCATGTGGATCCCAAAGAAAAAAGATGCAATGCCATCAAATGAAAAATCTGTAAGAACATCCAAAGTTGCTAATCCAAAAGCTAATCATACCCACCTTTCATCTCCTAAGTCTTTTTTGGGTCCCTATGTCCCGAAATTCACTATTCCATCTCTTCCATTATCCCCACATTCTCCATCCATCAATCCTTTTATCTTTTCACATCCATCACCATATGTGCCAATGTTGGTTCTGAACTCACCACCCCATCACACATCCACCCCATCATTCTATCCATACCCTTTCTAGCATCCCATCCATTACCCCACATATCTCCCCCATCAAATCCCTCTAATTCATCCTCTTGCATAATCCATTTATCCTCATAAGGTTGTACCAACATCCAACAGTCAGTTCAAACATGAGCTCTTAATACCTGATATAGAACTTGATGCTTGAGTCCTTCATCCATATCCTTATCACATGTCTTCTAAATCCACTTATTCGCCTCCCTATCCTTATCCATCTCCTTCTGTATACTATCCAAAAAGTTCAAAATCCAAAAAAGTAAAAAACATAAAAAAAATAAAAAAATCAAACAATAAAATAGTAAAGAGAAATAATTCATCCAATGGTGAAAACTTGGAAAACAAGCGCCTTGGATAAGTACCATGATGAAAACCTGACAAACAGGCGTCATGCGTAAATCCCCATCTGCACTTGGGGGCAGTTTCCTGCTATGCATTCCCTCCATCCACTATGCTTCCTACTATGCTTTCAGCTATGCACCCGTCTTCTTGCTATGCATCCTCTTCATTCATCCCCTCCATCCTGCCTATCTTACACATCCTGCTTGGCATATCTCATTTATCCCGTCACTCCATCCTTCTTATGATCTTGATCAAAAAAAAATAGGGGCACCTATCTATGCATGCTTTGGACACCTCTTGGTATACATTCCCTGCACACATGCTCTATCATATCCCAAAATCACCCATCCTATCCTCCTCTAGTTATCTCCTTCATTTTCCCATCTCTCATGCCTCATTATACATGACATATCTAGAGTGGGGGCATCTATCTTTCTTTGTGATACAGCCCTTGGAGACATCATTCATTCCATCAGAACAATCCCTTCCATTTCCCTATCCTTATCTCCTTATCGATATATCCATCTCCCCATCCTTATCTTTTATCCCTCCACACAATCCATTTTATCATTTTCAAATTTTCTCCTCATCATTCTCGGGTTTTCCCCTCTACACCTTTGTTTTTCCCCCATCCCTCGTCCCCTCCCCCCCTTCACCCTTGGCAGTCCCACCCTGGTGGCGGACCTGCCCCCGCAGTGGCGGACCCGCCCCTGTGGTGGCGGACCTGCCCCTGCAGTAGAGGCCCTACCTCTGCGGTGGCGGACCCACCGTGGCGGCGGACCCACCTCTGCGGCGGCGGACCTGTCTACCCACGGCGGCGGACCCACCCCCGTGAAGGCGGACCTATCCGCCCGCGGCAGCAGACCCGCCTACGGCGGCGAACCCATCTGCCACCGATGGCGGACCCGCCCACGTGGCGGCCACCTCCCTTGTTCACCCCCCTTGCAGATTTCGCGAAATACCTTAAATCCGCCTCCTACCCATTTTTTCGTCCCGCCCTCCCGGATAATACCCATGTTTTTTTTTTCAAAACACGTGCATAAATGACTCAAAATCACAAAGTTAGGTTTTGGGCTAACCTGGCGTGGTACGACACGGTGGGTGAAGAATATCCACCTCTCGTCCGCCGGATGAATGATGTCATTATCGTACTCCGGCATCGTGCTCGATCTCTCTCACCTCCTCTTCTTCCTATCCTCCCATCATGGCATCCATTCTCATCTATCCATCTGGTCACCTTTTCCTCATCCAAATCCTTATCCCTCTATCCAATCCACCCAAACAATCCTTTTCATCCCCCCATCCTCTACCCTCATCCCATCTCATAATCCCTTGTCATTGGTATCTAGCTATCGGCTTTTCCACACGCAATCCAATGTCATCTATCTTATCGTCATCACTTTTGCTTCTTTTGCACATCTTTTCCATCTCCTATCCTTTCTCATCATTCATCTATCTATCATATCATCCTCCCAATTCATCTTTTGATTATTTGGATAACTATTCCATCCCTGAGCTTCGTGATCACCATCCTCTGATCCAATCCAACAAGTCTATCATGTCCCATCATATTAGTCCCATCTCATCATCTTTCATCCATCACTTGTCTTTGGCCTTCTATCGAACTACGTTGCCCCTGCGCTTTCACGTAGGCAAGGTTGATCATTTGATCCACCCCCGGGGTTCCATCATCGGTCTTTCTGCTTTGTCCATCTTATCCTTTATCATCTATCATCAATCTTCAACTCTTGTTCCTATTGTCTGTTCCGTCTTTACCATCCATCGAATTTTCTTACCTTGTGTCATGTCTCTTGTGCCGTGTCATCAAGTTATGCCCTTATCTAGCTGGTTCTTAACCAACAAGATCCACTTGTATCATCAGATCCAATTAGTTCTAAATACCCTGCGTCATATCGATCTTCTAGCTTAGTATCCATTATCGGTCTCAACAGGATGCATCCTTCCTAATAGACCTCATCAATCCCATCCATCCCCATGATCCTATGGAAAAGGACATTTGAAATTGATTGTGATCTTTTGATGCTTTTGGTTTTTGTTTATCATTTGAGCTCCCTATCATCACTTGTCATGGTCGCATTGATCCATCATATCATGGTGTGCTTTGACTAGTCAACATAGGGGTGTATCTTGAACTTTTCTTTATCTTCTTGGTTGTCCCACTTAGTACCCACCAAGATCCATGTGGTCTTGTGTTACGCTGGGGCATCCTTCTATGCTTGTGGTTATCCCAACACTTGGCCCGACCAAGGTCATCGTGACTTTGGGGTGTTGGGATAGCCTTCTTGTTTGATCTGTTTGTTTCATGCATTAGACACTACTCTGCCTTGGTCCTTTATACCTTGGTGTATTGTGTCTTATGCTATAGCAAAAATTAGTGCTCCGAAGATGGAAAAATTGCATTAGGATTGCATTTCATCTTCCCCACCCATCCATTCATCCTTCATCACTTTCCCCTCCCAATCTCCCATCACTTTGCATCATCTTTTTCATCTCACTTTGCATCGTCTTTTTCATCTCCCTTTGCATCATCTCATCCATTTCATTTCGAGAGCACACTCGAGTTCTCTTGAACCCGCATGTCCTCTCGAGGGGGCATCCTTCATCCCCTTCACCTCAAACTTTCATCTTCACCCCCATCATCTTCCTTCCTAGTCACTTCTTTGAATGACTGGGGAATCTTTCCCAATCTAACCATCTTCTTCTAGGTTCTATGTTTTAATATTCTTTGAAATGATGCTATTTCATAACACCATCTCAAAGAGGGGCAAAATGTAGACACCTAAATTTGGACACTTAATTTATCCAAATTTATCCCTTTTCATCTAAGCTTCCCCTTATCCGCATTAATTAAGTAATATCGCTATTATTTAATTAATCACTCTAAAGTTCTTCTAATCCCTAAGGTATCTAGTTAAATAATTAAATACCTTCCCCTTTCATCAAATAAATTAAATAAATATTCCATTTATTTAATTCCCTTTATGTCACATCCTCCATCTTTTATTATCTAATCCTAATCCTTCTTCTAATCTCATCATTAGGATGTGCGCATGCCTAATCCTTGATTAGGAGGTGTCACATCTTCCAACTTTTGCAAGTTGGCCTCTAATCTTTCTTAGCCACCTAACCTTCCTCTAACCCCTCATCAACTTGTCTAATCACCCCCTTTAGTCAACTTTTGCCATCCCCCAAGGAATTTTTAGTTCCTTTTGTCTTCCCAAAGTCCTTTGAGGAATTTTTAATTCCGCTCTCATCTTTCAAGGAATATTAAATTCCTTTACTCTTCCCCATGTCCTTTATGACATGTGTCCTTGGTCAACCTTATTAAAGGCCTTCCCCTTTTGGACAAGGCACTCCACTTCCCCATGTGAATTTTTAATTCACTTTTAATTCCCCAATGCACTCAAAGGAATTCTTTATTCTTTCCCTTCTCCCCATGAGGATATTTGAGGAATTTTTAATTCCTCACATGTCCTCTCACCCACATAGGGACAAGCACCTCCTTTATGAGGAGATCTTGTCCAATCCCAAGGTACTTTGTACCCCCCTCCATGTCATGTACTATCCTTCCACCTCATGTCCACTTCACCTTTTAGGGCTATATCACATGCCACATGTCAAGATGTGAGGGCTTGTGAGCTCTCAACTCACCATAGCCCTACATCTTGGCCATGTGGGGGATCAATCTCAACCGTCCATTTCTTCTAGGAATTCTTAAAATTCCTATAAATACCCCCCTCTTTTCTCTCATTTTGGGAGAGATCATTTTGCTAGCCAAACTCTTGCAATTTTATTTCTCAATCTACACTTAGCCATTTTCATGCTTTCATCCATTTCCATCCATCCTCACATCATCATCTAGTTTGCATATCTTGCCATCCAAGTAGCATACATTCCATCTACAATCAAAGGGCCAACCAAAGGATCGATTCAAGACAAGGTATATCTAATCTTTTACTAGTTTTTGCTTTGTTTTGAATGCAACTAGGCCAATCTTGAGGTGTAGGGTGTCTTTAGTTGTTATTTGCTCTCTTGTGTTTGCATCTTATTTTCGAACAAGCAATTTCACCCTATCACAGTATGACATCTAGAAGAAAACATCCTTTGCTTGACTGTTGAAAAACCCTCATTTGGGTATTTAAGATTATGGAAATGTGTCTTCTATTTGGGTCATTTATTGTCTTTCACACTGTTCCCCTCTAAATTCCTTAACCGTACCATACAGCAATACTGACTTTTTGCTTTTGGACTTATGTAGAGATTTGAATTGCAACATTGTAACACCAAGGATTACATGCCTTTATTTCCCTCGATGCATAATTAATACCTTCTGAAACACCTTTGTTGTGCTTCCTGTTTCTTCATCATTCTGAAAAGACTACCCCATATTGCATTCTTTAATGTTGCATTGCATTGAAAACTTGATGTTCTTTCATTCTCCCATTGCCTGAAACTTACATATCTGTCTTTAAAAGGCTCCTCTTGAACTTCTGTTTATTTTCAGGCATCATTGACATGCCGTGTTTGAACTCTCATGCTTTCAAAACTTGATTTTCTATAAATAAAGCTTATGCATCTGAATCATTGTCGAATCTGGAACAATCATTTGCTGATTGCATACCCTAATGCTGCACTACATTGCTAGTCAAATTGGAACTAATAGCTCATTTATCACTTGAGTGCCTGATCTTTATTTCATACTCAGCTGTAACATGGTACTCTTCATGCATTTTTATGTTTCTCTTAACAAACTGCTTTCAAAATCTTCTCTCTTTCATGATAAAAACTGATATATATGATTACGACTAGCACAATACATGAACCTATTCAGCAATATCTAATGTAATTGCACTTAGTTGAATTTATTTAGTGAACTAAACTCACTGTTCACCTGTAGCCTTCAGAAAGAAACCCTGATCGTTATGAATGCACAGTTGGTTTCGTTACTTGATGGATTCTCTGTTTTATTCTTTCAGTTGTATTTCATTTCATTCGATGTATATGATGAAGTATCTTTTAAAATCAGCCCATTTAATGAATAGGGTAGCATGCCGAGCTCTACCCTTGTGGGAGCCCATTTTACTCCACATGCTTGGTCTTCGAATAATGTTCAGCTTCATGACTTTACCTATACTTGCACAAGGAAACAAACAGTGTTAGCATAAAAATGGAACACGATGATTATGATGTTGCTATTTCTTCTTCAGCTCACTTCTTTCGTACTGCACTTGATTGATTGTTTCAATGTATTGCTAATAGCATGCTATACTATTTTGGGTGTTCCATATAAGTTACATCATAATTGGAGCCACTGACACCCCTCTTTTCCTCTTACAGGTCGATGGAGCTCAAGAAGGAAAGGTGCACCATTCGACATCGAACGTCGATAATCATGCAATGATGATTATGCTGTCACTTATGTGTTTTCATTTCTACATCTTTAGTAGTGCAATGTGCTATTAGAAATATGTTGTAACATTCACAGTTATATCCACAGCTTGTGTGGATCTTTGATTTCAATTCTGCTTTTCAATTGAGAAGAAAATACAATTTCATGCAATGTTGTAATACTATTCTGATTGTGAAATCAATTGAATCCTTGTAAAATATGAATTTTTACGAAATAAATGAAAGCATCTAAAATGATATTTTCTCATGTACTCAATTTTGTATTTCTTTAAATCCCGCAACATCTGAATGGCACTCTGCAACTCTACTACTTCACTAAAATGCATAATTGTTACTTGACGCAAAAGTGGTGCGAAACAAAATTTAAAATTCAATCTGGAATTCCACTTTATGTTGAAAAACAATCAGCCAGCTCCTCTATTTGAGCTGAGGAGAAAAATATGTGATAGAGTCTAAACAAAAGTTCATACTCTCACTAAAGTGGGGGCTAAATGTACTATAGGAAATTGTATATCCTTTACAATTTCACACTTTGTTTAGGTCCCTTAATTTATTAGACTTAATTAATCTTCTAATTTTCCAAATTTTGCATTCCAAATCCTTATTCTTCTCACTTTATGAAATGAAATCCAACATTTAATTAATGCAATTAATATTTTAATCACCTTGGAATGTGAATTACCTAGACATTTAGGCCAGGACCCATTTTCCCCTTGAAGTCCTAGGGCCCATTTTTAAATATATTTTTGGTATTTTTAATGATTCAAATTCAATATGCAATTGTCAAGTTTTGGAATCTATTTTTTGGGAAATTAGATAAATACGTATAAATACATAGTCTTTTTATCATTTGAAATCATCTACCATTAAGAAAATATTCCTATTGAGAAAATATTATTGTCAAGAGCATTTGAGAGCAGATTTATCAGTCATTTGTTACAGCAATCAAGATCTTATCATCATCTTCAAGATTATGTGTGTTCATGTCATCTTGTGAAGGCTAACATGCACCTTGTGAAGGCTAATATGCATTGTTGATCCTAAAGAATCCAAGCATTTTCAAGTTTCCAAATCCATCAAGCAAAGCAAGATCAGGTTCCTTGGAGTGATGTTTTTATCTTCAGTCCTCTAAGGGAATTGATTGAAGTTTTGGTGAGTTGTATCAAGCAAGTTTTCATTCATCATTTCCTTCTCCATTGTCATTATCTTTCTATCAAGGTTTAATTATCAAACATGGGGTTTGACTAAGGAAAACCCCAATTAAAAAAATAAAAAATTCTCTCTCTTTGTATGTGGAGATTATATGTTGAAAAAGGATTGAAGATCTTGAAGAGAAATTTTGCATTGTTTCATAAGTTGTCATCATTTTTATCAAGCCACAAAATCTAGATTGTAGATTTTGTTTTTGACTTTTTGATAGTGGAACCTGTGCAAAAGAGAAGCTAAGATCTTTCCTCAAAGGATTGCCAAGAGAATTTTCAAAAGCCCTAACTAGGACCCATTTTCCCTAGGGTGAACCTTTCCTTTAGCAGAGATCAAAATAAAATTTTGGTGACTGGTACATGTGTCCTTACCCTTCTCATATCTTCCTGCAAATAGTGGTTTCCATTTCTATAATTTTAAGAATTTGCATTTCATGTTCTAGGTCTTATTGTGCATTTACTTTGAGCATTGCATGCCATTTCAATTTGGTTTCAGATCTATCTTATTTATCTTAAGGACTGAGATCCAGGTCTGATTGACTTACCATTGAGGTTGAAAGTTAATCTTTACACCTTGTGATCTCTTTCCTAATGAAATTCTTAAGGGAAAGGTACAAATAAAGAATACTCACTTATTAAGGATCCAACATTTCATTTTCTACAAAATTGTACTAATGAAAAAAATTGCCAATAAAATTAATATTTTTTTCGAAAAAAAGGGAAGATTCATAATAGAAATTAATATTTTTTACAAAAAGAAAGAAAGAAAGATTCACTAGGATTTTATATATTTCTTTTGAGGGGGTTTCTTAATGTTATCCCTAACTTACACCCAACAAAATTTTCACGCCAAGATTGGTCCATATCTGGGAGGAAATCTACAACATTGAAGCTTTGATACAATGTAGGAGCTTATGGTGAACTCCTCAACACCCTAGGATCACCTACAAGACAACAATAACTTCCACAAGAGAGAAATGGAAAAAATACCATGTTATGATTATGGATGGAAGATTGTCAGATTGAATATGGAAATGTACATATAATGCCTTGCTTATTTTAGGTAAGTTGTGAGATAGGATTAAACAAGATCTTGGCATGTGTATTAATCCTATATAATGAGATAACTACCTCAAGAAATATTGAATGACTTAGGACATAATCATTAAATGCAAAAAGATAAGATAAGATTTAGTGACAACTAACAAGTTGTCTAGAAAGATTCCCTCCTAGGACCTAAGTGGACTTAGCATGTAAATTGGACCTAGATAGGTAAAGCACCTATTTACACCAACAACTTCCATCATTCTTAGCACTAGTGCTTAGATAGATAGATTCAAGGAAAAAGAAACTATAATTCATAGGAAGCCAGAGGATGAAAACCCTTTTTGTTTCAAGAGGTAGAGGATGAAACCCCTTTATCAATCATATGATTTCACTAGAGTTCATAAGAAAACTCCCATGGTTGTAGACTAAAGGATTGATAATGAAGGTATATAATATGTAATTGGTATTGTTGCAACTTAAGGGTATTGTGTATTATATTTATGTTATTATCATAGAAATTTGTAATGTATTTGTGACCCATTTAATTTAGGGTTTATGCACTATATTTCCAATTAGGGTTTTTGTTTTTCAAAAGATTCATATAAGAAAGATTCTATACTTTGTCTTCTCTTTGTGGGTCCATATGTAATCTAGGTTATTGCTAAATCTAGTTAAAACATTCAAACTCAAAATAGAGATATTAGGTAGTCATTACATGGTTAGAGGCATAAGAGTTTATTATGTTACCTATTGGCTCATTGGTTAGGAAGAAAAGTTACTATTTTTTTTGTAAACATGGACAAAATATACATTTCTACTAGATTTGGTTAGGTATTTAAATATGGAAAAATTTGCAAAAGGTGCAACTAAATATTCTACCCTAATATTTTGGCTCAGGTTATTAAATTGCAAGAATAAGGTTAAAATATTTAAACTTAAATTTTAATGGTTAAAAATATTAAATAATTATAAAAGGTTTTAAATAGTATTTTCTCAAGAATTTATCTTAGGATACTACAATGTTATTAGATCATATCACTTAAAATTATATTTTTATAGGGGATTTAAGTAACATTAGCATTAATATCCATTGAGGACATTACATGAGAAAATATAGTTTAGAAGGATTCACTCTTCATGTCAAGTCCACCAAAATATATGATATTATAAATTAACCTCACCCAAAATGTGATGATGTGGATTCAAAGAATCACATTTTACTACACCCTTTCTTAATAGCCAAAACCCAATCTACTCCTAATCTAGCAAAAAAATCCAATCAAGTGATGAAAAGTTAAATTGGCTACCCTCTTCTTGAACTTGGGTAGTTTGGAAAGAAATAGCATTATCATTGATATAGATCACACCACTAGGATCATTCACATCATGGGGACAAAGGGATAGATGATGGATTAATGGGTTGATTTACATGGTTTGATGTTGAATTGTTGGTATGTTTACACATTGTCTTGCATTTTATTGTAGTGTTATTATTAAAAATCATCATTAATAATTTCAATGAGCTATGTCCAAAAGGATTTCTTTGTAATGTGATACTTTTCTCTTATCCATTATTAGTCTTTCTCTTCCTGAATTTATCTAAGGGTTATGTTTTCTTAGAATTTATACAAACCAACCCAATCCAATTTTGTTTAATCCTTGAACACATTTAGCATAAAAATACAAGTTAGGGATAAAACCTCTAGACAATGATTTAAATTCTTTCACTTGATATATTGATGCTATGATGTTTCATTTTTTTTATTGTTTGATGATTTGTTGATGTCTTGTGTAGTACCTTGTGATGGTATCAAGGGATTTTTATCTTTCTATCTTATTTTTCTAAATGTTTTGAATGATTTTAAACTAAATGTGTCATTATAACATGAGTTCTAGAGAAATTATATCTACTTCCTTAAGAGAGATTCTATCTATTTCTTCATTGTTTTTGCTTTTCCAATTTGAAATATTATTTAATTAGCCATGTTCCAAATAAAAACTTCTATATGGATTTTTAAATATAATATTTACTATGCTTTTATTTTGATGTTTTTGATAAATATTTTCATATGAACTTAATCTATTTGCAAATAAATCAAATAAATAAATCTAAATCCAATCTATCAAAGAAAGTAGTGGGGAATTTAAACTAAACTAATAAACTATAACATAGTGTTACATCTCTTAGGTTAGAGTGTGTGTGATATAATTGCTAGAACCTTTGCATAAAGAGATTACCTTTCTAAAAATAAATGAACCTTGAAGAAGCTTTTGAAGGTTCATTTACAACCATTGTAAGTGTTTCCTTAGAGTCTCCAACTTGTATCCACAATGTCTTCTCCTTGTTGAGCCTTATGGTACTCTTTTTTATGGAAAGGGAAGATTGGGATTGGTAAGGAAGAAAGCATTAGCTTCCTACAAACAAGGATATTGGATGAGGATTTATAATGAGTCTTGAAATCTCCTTAGGTTTACAAATGTTTGGGGAAAGAATGCATATATTTTCATAAATAATTACAGAGGGGGCCTATCTCACTTTCTATCTCAAGGGAGAAAAACTTCTTTAAAATAGCTTAAAGCTTGTGTATAAAAAAAATATCCTTTCTACTTTATGGGAAGGGTAAACATGGATTGATTGGGATTGGTTTGAGAGGAAGATAACATTAGCTTCTTATGAAATGCATGCATCAAGAAGATATCATTATCTTCCTTGTAAAATTTAATAAGAGGTCTTGGGATTATGGCTATATAGAGGCATACAATATTCTAAGGGTGAGCTACTATACATATTATGAGAGCCTAAGAAAATTATTCAAAGGTATCCTCATCTTTCCATCTTATGGAGGGAGAAAATAATTCTTCAAACACACTCAATTACAAAAATTCTTCAAAGATACAGAACTCTCTCCAAAAATGAGACCTAATGGGGGTTTATATAGGAGAAGGGAAGAGGCTATGGGAGGGAAAATTAGGTTAAAGAGGGAATGAAAGTTCAACTTTAAAGTAGAAAAGAAAGAAAAAAAAATGTCATCTCCTACTAAAATATTGAGTTTTAAGAAGGAAAGTGGAGAAAAACAAGTAAAATGGAAGAACTAATGGTTGTACACCAAAATATAACTTGGTTACTTGTGTTGGGGTATGGATCACCCCTCATACCAATGCATATCACTTGAGTGACCCTACAACTTAACATGGGCCACCCTCTAGGGTGCCCCTAAGGTCTCTTGAGTGCCCTTGTAGCTTAAGAGAAGCATCGAAATTTTTGGATGGTAAAAATGTCTAGCAAGCTAGAAGGGTGGAAAGCAAAGGGGAATTACACCTATAGAGGGGTACAAGATCATTAGGAGGACTTTCATCAAGGAAAAAAAATCTATGAGGAAAAATAAGCATGCTACATGGGTCGTGTACTAGATCTCCAAATCATCATCAAATATTTAGATTGACCCATCCAAATTTTAGTACTTACGAGGATAATTTGAATCCCAACTCTTTTGATTTTATAATATGTTTGGGCTAGTTGAAAATCATGTTTATGTCAGTTAAAAATAGCCTTAACATTAATTTGCATTTTATATACATACACAACCACATACTAAATGAATAGGGGTTAACCAAAGAAAGGTTCATCTCTAAGATTCTTTTAATGCATTATGCGAGAAATTATGATAACTTTTCTAATATGAAATGTAATCAAAATTATTTAGTTATGAACTTATCTATTACATTGCACATGATATATTTATAAAAGCTCACCAACAAAATAATATTCAATATTTGATAAAATAATAGAATTAGAACTAATATTTGATTGAGCCTTACTCTTTCCAAAACTTTATAAACCCTCCTCATACCATTACTTTTTATGCAACATACAAACCTACAAATGAAAGGAAACCTAAAACTATAAATTGTGAAACCCCAATAATATAAAACACGAAATTGTAAACATCTATATTAAAAATTTACCTATTAAGCTCTTCTTCTCCTTTGCAGAGTGGCAAATTATCCCTCCTTTTCTACTGTCAAGTTCTTGTTTTCCTCTTTGAACTGAGTAGTTTCCTCTCTAACAGAGTTAAATGGAATGGAACGAAGGAAAACATAATGAAACGACCATGCAATTTGAATATCTCTGCTCCATAATTAAAAACCATAGTATGGTTGACACGATGGAAATCATGGAAGCTGCATGGTCTTTAGTGGGTCATCATGTTAGCTAGCGGTAGTTTATTATAGTATAGTATATATATTTGAGTCATGTTATTTTGATGAAATGATGTCTTAAATGGTGCAGATTGTATGGAGAATAGAGTGGAAAGGTACTGGATCTACATTGACTGATGTGATGTTGTGAATAGTATAGATGCTTTTGTGTTAGTGTTGATCTGATAACTATTTGACTGAACCAGAGAACCCTACAGTTTCTTCTGCTTTATCCAATTTTTCATAGTTATCTTCAACATCCTCCAAGTTCTCCTGTCATGGATAAACCGCCTCATATTGTAATGTTTCCATGGCTAGCTCATGGCCATATTTCCCCCTACCTGGAACTCTCCACAAAGCTTGCAGTCAATGGAATTCACATCTCTTTCATTTCAACTCAACACAATATTGCCAAGCTCAAGCCATTATTCTCAAACCAAAAGAGTCTTCCAGGCAAAGGGAAGATCAACCTCATAGATTTACCCTTACCAACTGTGGAAGGTCTACTGCCTGGGATTGAGAACACCACAGACCTGCCCACAGATCAGATGGGCCTCCTGATAAAAGCAACAGACAACATGCGAGATCCATTTCAAAACCTACTCCAAAAGCTCTCCCCAGATTTTATAATCTACGATGTACTGCAATCATGGGCTGCCAGAGCGGCTGCTATGCTGGGCATACCTGCAATTTTTTTCATAACCTATGGTGCGGCATATTACTCTTATGATTACAGTCCAGCAAGGGGCCAAACCCATGAAATCACACCTGAGAATTTGGCCAGACCGCCGCCAGAATACCCATCATCTTCAATTTCATGGCGGCTGCCTGAAGCAAGAGCAAGGTTGGGTCTCTATAACTATAAGATTGGAGACCTAACAATGAGGGACCGCATCATGAATTGCTACAGAGGATGTTCTGCTATAGCCATTAAATCCTGTGAGGAATTAGAGGCAAAATATATACAGTATTTGCAGAAAACCACAGGTAAAACAGTGCTCCCAGTGGGTCCTCTGCTGGGTAATAACCATCAGCGTCCATTCATTGGGAAAAACATTCCAGATATGGAAGATTCTTCTCTTTGCTTGAGATGGTTGGATAGTCAAGCGGCTTCATCTGTTGTTTATGTGTCGTTTGGTAGTGAATTTTTTCTTTCCAAAGAGCAGATAGAGGAGCTAACTTTGGGTTTAGAGGCCAGCCAGCAGCCATTCATATGTGTACTTCGTTTTCCTTGCAATTCTGAGAAGGATTTTCATGGAAACCAACAGAGTCGCGTATCGGCCTTATTGCCCGAAGGGTTTGGGGCTCGGATTGGGAACAGAGGAATTGTTATGGGGGGCTGGGCGCCGCAGAGAGAGATTCTAGCCCATCCTTCCACTGGAAGCTTTGTGACCCACTGTGGGTGGAGTTCGATTCTGGAAGGAATGAGCAATGGATTGCCTCTGATTGCTCTGCCTATGCAACTGGATCAGGCCCTTAATGCTCGACTCATTGTTGAGGAATTTAAGGTTGGAGTTGAAGTTGAGAAAGGAAAGGATGATAGAGAGCTGAGCAGGGAGGAGATTTGTAAAGCTGTGAGGAATGTAATGATGGAAGGAGGAGTTGGGGGGCAAGTACGGTCTAAGGCCCGGGAAATGGCAGATATGTTCAGGAGTAGAATAGTGAATGATGGATCTCAGAACAGATGCATACAACAATTCATCAAATATTTACCTCAGGTAAAACTCGTCTAGGATCTTTTGGAGCTATTCAATGTGTGGATTGCTACTTTTAGACACCACTTAATGTGTATAGGCATTGGCAATTATTGTTATTTTAATCATTTAGGGAAAACTAATATAGAGATAAAAATTGTGATCTTAGTCGTTTGTGGTATATGTGATGGTTAAATCGTGGTGGTGTTGTGGTAGTCATCAAGGTGTTCAAACTTCTATCAAGTCATTGTGATTTTGATAATTGTGTTAAGGTTTTTTGAACCTTGGTGTTTAAGTTATTGGCGTTCATCCTAGTGATTTTGCGCTCCAAACCCTCACTAAGCTTTTGAGCTTGTGTGTTTGGACTATGTAAGTTAATGTTGTATTCATATTGGAGATGAAGTCCCATGTTTGCAGTCTTGAGATTTTATATCATTATAATTATCAGAATAAATAAATGAAATATGCATATGTGTCATGTATTTAGTTTTGTTAATGTAATGATGAAAAGTGTATATCTATGTTTTTATGTGTTGGGTTTATTTTGATTAGAGTGTCTTTAATGTGATAATGATTCTATAAGTGGCATATTCTTGTATGGATTTGGTTCATGGTATCCAATTTCAACTAGATCCACAAGTGCAAACTTAATTCAAGTTATTTTTATAATTATTGCTCTTATTTTTTTACTTTTGAACTTAAAAATCAAATTAAATATGTTATGACTCCTTTTGACTAGCCATCAAGATGATCTAGCATATATTTTTGTTGTTGATTTAAAAACATTCATTCAAAATCAGGTTAGGATCATCAAGGACATCCTAGGAATGATTGAAGACTATGGTCATAAAGCATTTATGAGAGCATCATAGCATCATTACATCAACATACATCATCATAGGCCCATTTTACACTTGCTTGTTGGCCTTGATCATTATTTTAGAGTCACTAAATTAGTCATCTTGGGGGCTTGATTGAGGATTACATGACCCTCACAATTCACCCAATTGCCTTAATATGGTTTTGAACACTACTAATTCCTTATGAGATTCAAACACCATAAGATCAATGCAAGTAAATTTCACTAGTTAAATTTCTACTACTCATTCCTATAGGTATAGGTTTAGGTATGCAAGCTAGTTCAATTGTATAAGCAAGGAGATTATTTTTTAAGGTTTGGATTTGAATCAAATAAAGTACTCTTAGTTTGTAGATTGTAAGGTGCAATCATCTAAGAAAGAATTGCATTTTTAGTTTTGTGACAAATTGATTCTAGCATCATTAACATCCTATATCTACCTTCAAAATCCAACTCAATTTTACAATTCAATTTATTTAATTTTTATAATTAATTTGATATTTATTATTTTTCTAATCATGATTCCTTTATATGTTGCTTATTTAATTAAATACTTTATTTAATTAGCGTAGATATTTATGTAAGTGGTTTATTTTCCCATTCGTTATTTGGTGAATGCAATATTCCTACATGACATATGGTTTTGACTTTAGGCTTTATCATTCTTTTATTTATAATTTTTAGATCCAATCTTCCTAATTGCATTATCTAATCTCATTAAGGTTTGGATTCCCTTTTGATTATGTGTTATTCACTATGTCTTCCTTTAGGGTTTCTTGATTTATTTTGAGATGTCATTTTTACCTATTGTGCATAGTATTGTCTTTCACCACTAGAGGGTCATTTCATAATTTTTTTTAGATTTGATTGCTTTTGGGGTTTTCTAAAATTTTGTTTTAAATCTCATATCTTTGTACAATTTGGCCTTTAGTGTTTTAGCATTAATTATATAGGGTCTCATTTTAATTTAAGAACAAATATTTGTTTAGTTTAATCAAATGACCCAATCTACTAAAAGGGTATTCCCAACACTACCATTGTTATTCTTATTGTTGAATATAAGTACTAAGATTATTATTATGAGAAGCATGTTTAGAATAATGTCATTTTTCACATTATCTTGCTACTTTAGCTAACATAGATAGTCTTTAAAGTTTTACTTAATATTTTCATAATGTATTGCTTTTAAGCCATTTGGAGTGCACATTATTAAGGACATTGGTACTAAGGTTACTAGTAGTTCTTTGAATGGTACATACTCCTCTCAATTTTATGCCATATATTTTTCCTAAATATGGTATACCTCCCAATTTCATTCCCCCACTCATTATAGTGCCCTTTATTATTGCATCACTCATATTGAGTTATCTATACATGTCAGACCTTCCATTGTACTATTATTTCACTCTCCTTCGATGTTATCCCTACAAGTGTTATAAGTAAACATGGTCTTAGTTTTGCTTCTACAATTTATATTAATAGTGTTAATCATTCCACTCACCCTTTTGGTGCCATCCTTAGTTCTACTATTCTCATACTTCATTCGATTTATTGTTCCATTCCTAGTTCCATATATCATTCCATACCCTCTTTATCTCTCACTCTATCGCTTATTGCACATCTCATTCAATATTTTTATATGTATATTGTTCCATACTCATTCCACTCCTATCATGGTTATGGTTGTTGGGAATTAAGGTGTCTTAACCTTTGTAATTTCCTAGCGTAAATTTATTAATTTGATTATGCCTATGTTGTAATTTTTTGCTCATATTTTTTTGTCATCTAATATGACTTGGCACAGTGAGTTTTCGACATGTTGGAAGATGACATGGAACATGACAAGGATGGTGTGGTCCCCACAAGGCAATATAGGCATCCAACATTTGGAAGAGATTACTTTGACATGTGCCAACATCTTTGAGGGATTCTATGATGATTTTATGACAAGCTCCTATGATGATCTTATGACACCTAAGAGCTAAATTATATGATAGGTTGGACAAGTGTTGGAAGGAATCTTTGCATGGGGAATCTAGGCACCCAAGTTTGACTATATGACAAGTTGTAAGAGAATCAATTACTATTAGTCAATTTGGATAGATTCTCTTACAACTATAAGAGTTGTCATATATGACATATTATATGATAATTGTAAGGTGTGTAAGAGCATTTTTCATACCTATTTTGAGTAAAATTGGGGAACCCAAGCTTGGAGGTTTGAATGAGGAGTCAAAGAATTTTGTACAAGTGTCATTTGCATGCTTGGAGATGGTGGGAAAATATGCCAAGTGGATTTGGAAGCCCATCTCTTGTATCTTACTCTAGAAGCTACCTTCATTCTTGTATTCTCTAAATATTGGATGTCTTAGAGTAGGTTAAGTAAGTTGTATTTTTCAAGTATTGTTATGTTGTTGAAATTGGTCTAAAATTCAACATTCGTATACTCCTGAAAGATATTGCATTGCAAGTGTTTTGTAATCACCATTGATTAGATAATAGATTGTGCAGGTTTTGGAGTGTGGGGTTTTTCTCCCAAAAGGGTTTTCCCCATGTATATCTTGTGTTGTGATATTCTTATACTCGCATGTGATGTTATTTTAATAATCTCTCTATTGTGCATCTCACATTGTAACTGTAAAAGAATTAAAATTGTACATCTCTACTCTTATATTAGAGTTAGGAAGTGTTCCATGTACCTTACTTCCTTTATTTTTGTATCAAAGCATAACCACCTTTAATTCTAGTTCTTGGGTAAAGGTTTTTTCGTATTGATCTTTGTTTGAGTGAGAGCTATGTAGTGGGTTTGTAATATTTGTTGCAGGAGATATGGCTAGCACATCTAGGAGGTTTGAATTAGATAAGTTCAATGGAGGCAACTTTGAGTTGTGAAAACTCAAATGGAGGACCTATTGGTGGATAGAGATTTATGGCTCGTGGTATCCTATTCCATTCCAATGGGAATGAAACAAGAATACTAGAATCAAATGGATCAGAAGGCTAAGGGCCTCATAAGAATATGTTTGGTTGAATTTTTCTTATTAAATGTTCATGAGGAGAAAATGGCTACATCTTTGTGGAAGAAACTTGGAGAAATTTATCAAGTTAAATATCTGGTAAATAAGTTTTCTTGAGAAATTAGTTGTACTCTTTGAGGATGGAGGATGGAGGATCCATTTTGGATCACCTAAATCCATTTAATATGCTTTTTTCCTAGTTGTCCTCTACTAGTGTAAAGATGGCAGAGGATCGTTGTATGGGTTAATGTGTTAATTACCATATTTGTGGGACCACCTTGTTATGGCTATTGGAAGTACTACTACTACTTTCAAGATAGACAATGTAGTTGCATCTCTATTGTCTAAGGAGATGAGGAGAAAATAATTTTAATTAGCTAAGGAAACTCTTGTGGTTCATGGTAGATCCAAGGATAAAGGAAAGAAGAAAGATGAAAAGAAAGAAAACAAAGGAAGATCCAAATCCCATGGATGATCTAATTCTCATGGAAATTCCAAGGATCTATGTTGGAATTATGGAAAACTTGGACACTTCTACAAGGAGTGCAAAGAGGAGAAAAATAAGAAAAGAAAAATAATGATTTTGATTCAGACAAGTATTCTCAAGATGATGGTGAAGCATTTTTCATTTCCTTGGCAACACATGCATCTGAAGATGTGTGGTTTATTGAATCTAGTGTATCATTCCACACGACCTCACTGAAAGGAAGTTGTGTACGTGGAAGAAACTTCCTACACTAATCTAAGCAGGAGTGTATAGCAAAACTTTCATTTTAACCTCTTTAAACAATTATAGTGATGAGAAACACATAGGAATGCAATTAGTGAAATAGAACTTGATGTAAGTTTAGATCCAAGAGAATTTCAGCAGCATAACAGTATGAGAAACACAAAACATAGAAGAAAGATAGACAGAAGAGCAGTAGACAAGATATACATGGGGAAAACCCTTTCAAGTGAAAAACCCCACACTCCAAATGCATAGTACTAATGTATTACTTTAAAGAAGAGTTAAAATACACCCCAATCACAATGCTTCTTCAACAAATGCTTCAAACCAAACATCTATTTAGGATTCAAACCATTTGCACTTCAATACCTGCAAACAAACTATGCATTCTACAATGCAAGGCATCCTATTTATAGGAGATACAAGCTTGTAGAGGCTTCTAGAAGAGTTTAGGTGTCCAAACCCATATGGAAATAATATCTCACACCATAGGCATGATTTGGACACTTTTACAACATTCTCTTACACCTCTTACAATTTTCATAACATGTAAAACCTCTCTCCAAGATTGGGCACCTTGTTCATGCTAATAGTGGGTTATGAAAAATGTTATAGAAACTGTCATAACATGTGCCATAATAGTTTTTCACACTTAAAACACATTCAACAAACAAAGAATAAGTCAAACATGACTATCATTCTTATTATTTCACACTTTTGTCATACCCCATTAAGGCACCACACTTTCTCAATGCAAAACATACCTTATGATGTGTCATAGAATGTGTCATAAAATGACAACAGTTGTCCTAGGTCCATGATCCCAAGATGGGATTCCTACTTGCACATGTGATGAAGATATGTCATGCAGTCACCTCCAATGGGGATGCCACCCAACCAGTGGGTCCCAATTAATGACATGCCATTGTAGGAAAATAAATAAAACAAATAAATACAATAATACATTAAATAATTCAATGTTAGGACTCTAAGGTTGAAACACCTTATTCCCAACATTCTCCCACTTGTTGAACACCTACCAAGAGTCATATTAAATCAATGGCTTAGGGCCCCAAGGCCCATAGATTCGAAACACCATATGAACTTTTCTATGCTCATTGGTTTTGTCAATGCATCTGCAACATTTGTGAAAGTGTCAACCTTCTCTAGGTTCACCTTTCCATCTTCTATCATATAATGAATGAAATGATATTGTACATCAATATGCTTTGTTCTAGCATGGAAGGTGTTGTTCCTATAGCACACATGGCTCATTTGGAACAAGCAACCCCTCTTTCCTTTTTGGCTTCACCGATTAATTTCTCCTTTGCTTCATTTTTCATGCCCCCATTTTTGAGCTTAAGTTGGTCACATGTCTAGTAAAGTCATCAATTTCCCTTTGACCAAAATCACCACCCCAAAATTTGCTAAGTATTTTGTCTCTGTGGGTCTAGATCTATAGGTTTCCCTTGGCCTTTCTCCTCGGCGTCCTCCAGGCCCTACGAACCTACATTTATGGGTATCCTTGTGTGGGCCACCATTATCTTTCTATCGCTAGCTAGTGGCTAACCTAGGGAATCTACCTGCATGGTGGGTCCCACATCATCCTTCACTGTTTGGGTCTTTGGCAATGACCATGCCAAATTGGGTTTTCATAAACTCATCTAGCCATCCTTTTGTCCTACCCAGAATTTATTGAGTGCATTAATGATCAATTTTCCTATAAAAAGGGGTCAAACTTGTCATTTTCACTGCTAGTTTTCAAATTTTTGATGGAGAAGGAGAAGCTCACACCCACATAATATCTCATACTATGAATTCAAGCCAAGTTTTCATCAGATTTCTTGTGTTGTTTTCGAGTAAGCCACATCTAAAATTCCAAGAGGTTTTTTCTATGGTTAGGGTTTTGAGAAATGCTAAAACCTTTTAAAATTGAACCCTACTTCACCCAACGACTTCACCAAACTTTGCAGTCCTTGGCCCCGCATAATTTTTTTTTTCTCCCAACACTAAAACAATCCTTAAAATAGGTTAAAACGATCTCTTAAAGCCTATGTGGAATCTCATTCCTTTGTCACCATTCTTTGCATGGTGAGGAACCCCTTGTGGCCCACATTATCATTCTCGCCATCCTTAACCCCTTAGAGGAAAACCTTAAAGTTGACTGAGTCATTGAACCTTGTGTGAGAATCCCCATGTGGACTTTTTCTTGTGGACGACTGCCTCCTCATCTTTGTTAATTAACAACCTAACCTCAGCCGCTTTCTGCACTGTGGGTCTCACATTTATTGCTACCATTGAGTGCCCAAAATGCACTAACTCCGAGCCTCTTGCAGGCTGCTACATGCAGCTCGTCAGTGTCCGATCACTGTTATTTAGCAGCGAGATCACCCCGTCCACCTGTAATGTGGACTCTGATCCCTCCGTTGTCATTTTTTCTTTAGGAGTTTTCCAAATACAAAAATGCTAAGCCAAAAGTAGCTTGTAGGTTGACTCCTGCATGTGGTCGTATGTGGGTGGCCTTCCCTCCATTGCTATTCCCTAACATCTGAGCACCAACACCTTCCCACATGGTAGGTTGCATGGGAGTGGTTTCCCTTTCCTTTGTTGAAGTCAACCAAAATAAAATTTAAGTCTAGGAGCTTGATGCGGGCCCACCTACATGAGCCACTGCTTGCAAGCTGCCATCCCTCTGAAGCCATTCCTTAACGACAAGCATTTGATAACATCCCAATGGTTCCTTTCCACATCTTCCAAAATGATCAAACTTTAAGACACAACCCCAGGCTGTTTGAGGTGTCCGCAGGTCCTGCAATGTAGACTTCCTCCTGTGGGTCATCATTCCCTGGATGTCATTACTTAACAATTGAACTCCAAATGTCCTTCAACCTCCTTGCACCTGCATACTCCAAACTTGCAAAGTATCAAGACTTGATCCAACAATGCTAAGTACCCTACAACCTAATTTCTACACGTGCCTAATCACCTCACAAGAACTTTGATTTCCAACTCACCTATGTGAAATTTCTACTACGAGTGGTCGCCTGCAGGTTTCTGTAGCCCTGTTACCTGATTTTTAGCTTTTAGCTGAAATCATGTAACTTAGTGTTTTTTCTTTTGGTGTTTTCGTTTAAACATTTAAAAGATAATCCATAGTCTGCTAGGTTCATTAATATGTATAAAAGAGATTGTCAAAAAGTAGATTACATTTTATTGACAATGTTACAGTTATAGACAAATGAGAAAGAAAACCATATGTGTTACAAATGTAATCTTTATTGAAAATCATGAAGTGTACATGTCCCTCACAAGCCAAGTGACTAACTTTACTTATTCAATGAAAATAAAGAAATAATTTATACATGAATAAGTAAATAAATAAAATGTGCATATAAGGGTGGAGACTAGTCATTTCCTAAGAATGACTAATTTTGAAGTTGTCATCTTGCCCTGTTGTTGTCTCGAACTGCTTGTGTCCTTCCTAGCTCCGTAGTGCTCCTAGCTCCTGCATATGGAAATCACAATGATGTTAGATCAATGCTCTAAGCAATGAAAGATCTCAAACCTTACATGAACACTTACCTATGCATGTATAAACTGATCCCTAAATGCATTAAATAAGCATACAAACCTTGGATGTCTTGGAAAAAAAATGATGTCATCAAACACATCCAAAATATGCATCTATTTTTCTAACTTGTTTGCTTCATGTGCATATTTAGGTCAAGTCTTGTTACTGTTATGATTCAGCTAAATGTAGCATGTGAGGTAATTGTGGCTCCCACAAGGGTAGAGCTTAGCATGCTTTGAGAGAAATAGGAAATTGAGAAACTTGATCAAAGATATACATGTTATCAATGCATTAAATCAATATGGAATCACACCAGTTGATCAACTCTCATTATCATATTCAAAAGATGCATCAAGTTCCATTATGCATCTCTTAAATAATGAGGGAGTAATCCAAAGTATTGTCAGGTCCCTCTCACCTTAACCCTATTGGACAACCACACATCACATAGGACGGTGAGATTTCAGGTCACCAACATAGGTGACATGTGTCTTCCCACTAGGATCAAAGTGAGGAGACAATGTTAATTGTGGCACATTATTGAAAAGGTAAACAACTATTGTGGAAATTGGGTAGTAAACATGTGGGGAAACAAGCATTGTGAAGGTCATGAGGGTTGGGATAGTCCTAAAGAAAAATGCATGCTATAAAAATTGTAAGGACAACAATAATGGATAAAATCATGATCTCATGCATATGGGTAGTAATCATGAGTGTATGCTACATAACAACAAGGGTAGTCACTTCATCCATTAAGGGAGCAAGTGAACCATTTTTTCACTTTGGTAGTGAATGATAAACTGAAATAAGCCATGCAATGAAAAGTGCAATCAACAAACAACAAAGAGCATAATCTTTCATGCATTAATGAAATCACATGCTGACAGGAATCATGAAACCAAGAAGAAAGGCATTAAGAAATGACAAATGTAGAGAATCAAGAGTGCTTTGTATACCTTTGATCTATCCTTTACTCATTATTCATCTTCCATTAGATCTATGCATTGTTCAATACCTTTGCTATCTTTTACCTTTTGTGATGTTCATAGTAGGATAATGGGCATAAAGAACTTATAAAGTCTAGTGAATAGCCCTTGGAAAGGTAAAAGACAATGTCATCATCATATGACATGATGAAGTGTTAATCGCTGATCTTTTGAGGCACAAGACACTTTCCAATCAAAGTATGAATTGGCATTTTAAGATAGTCTAATCACATGAATTGAAGGTAGATATCACACTGTCAATGGATGGTGTTGAATAGACATGGCAGTAGACAGCCAAGCCTGTTTGAACAGGTAAAAATATTGATAGAAGTCCTATGTCAAAGAAAATAGCTTCATATGGTAGTCATAGATAGGAAACAACATGACAGAGGTTGTGAAATGAAGAAGGCATAAGGATAATCACAATGGCAGATATCATTTCATGAGTTATGGTTACAATTGTTATGCAATAGTCATGAATTAGTGATAGAGGTTCCATATTGATTAATGAATAATAGTAAATTTTGTACTACATATGCAAGGAGCTAAATAGACAACAAAATTATTACACAATCATTGGAAGCCTGTAATAGCTTGTGTTTATTCATGAAGGCATGGAGTCACAATACTGAAAGGAGCAGGGAATATAGCAGCAACATTCTCATCTCATTCATGAAATTAGAAGAAGGAAAAGATGCAACATTATAACAAAATTATCATTTTTGTAGCATTCATATGAGGCAAACAACTTTGAAGAATGATACTCAAGAAACACAAACTAATGATCTTTCCTTTAATATTGACTACCAAGATGAATTGCAGTGAGAATGAAAACTATGGATCTAAGCCCTAACTACCATGCATAAATATAAAATTTACAAGTAGAGTGAGTACCCATTGTTCTACAGAGGTAAATGATGTACCTAGCAATCATACTGTTAAAAAAAAGATAAATGGTGTGCCTGAAAATCAAGGTGTGGTGAATATGGATCAAACATTTAATTTTAGTAAGTTATCTTAGGTAACACACAATTTCATAGGAACATGCTCTAATTATAAGTCTAGTCATATATGTGGAGGGTTCATTTTCAAATGGATATATGGAAGCACAATTGAGGATGGGGATAAGAGTGAAAGTTCAAAAAGTTCAAAGGAAGAATTAGATGCTAAGGAAACTGAAATATAAGGCTAAGACTAAAACTATTAAGGAAAAAAAGAAGAGTGGGAGCTTCTAAATGATGTCAAGGCAGTTTGGCTTCATAATCCAAAGGAGGTCACTGATGAAGAATATTCCAACTTCTACCATTCACTTTCAAGGGGTCTTAGTGAGGAAAAGCCCATGGCATGGAGCCACTTTAGTGCAAAAGGTGATATTGAGTTCAAGGCTGATTTGTTTGTCCCACCAAAAGCTCACCATTATCTCTACGAAAGTTATTATACCAGCAGGAAAAATCTTAAATTGTTTGTTAGGTGTGTCTTCATTTATGATGAGTTTGAAGAGCTTCTTGACAAGTACCTTGCTTTCTTGGAAGGAGAGGACCCTAATGAATCTTTTGATGAGGATAAAACAAACGTTGACTCAGAAATAGATACAGAGAAAAGGGGCAAGTATGCCAAATTATGGAGTGAGTTTGGAAAGTCTATTAAGTTAGGTATGATTGAGGATGCATCGAACAAGAATAGGCTTGCAAAACTTTTAAGATTTGAAAGCACAAAATTTGGCGATAAACTTACATCACTTGACTAGTACATAAAATAATGAAGAAGGACTTAAGCTTGGGAAAGACTCTAAGGACAAGGAAATTAAGGAGTCATTCAAGGATCTGACTAAGTGGTGGAAAGATGTTCTTTCCACTAAAAATTTTGATTCAATGAAAATGAGTAGCAAGTTAGCTAACACCCCTAGAGTTTTTGTCACATCAAAAAATGGATGAAGAGCATTTTTACAGAAAATGCCATTTAAAAGGGGAAAAGCGAGCTCTTTTTCCATGGCCGCAACCAATAGTATTGTTTTCTTCAAGGTCAAAAAACCCACTTAGGGTTTATGTGGTAAATGCAAAATATAGAGGAATTAAATGAAATATCTCATGGAGGCATTCTACAGAAAGACAAAAGTAACAGAAAAACTAGAAAACCCTATTCCATTCTCAGGTCACAGCCTCAATGGCTATATTTTCCTCAAAACAACAACAAAAGGTGGGGTTTTTCTTCTTTCATTGAAAATTTAGAGGAAATAAACATTTTTTATGCTTTATTTTAAGATGGAGACAAAAGAAAATTGCATTTGTTTGCTAAAAACCACAATGGAGTGGTTGATTTGTGGCTTACCGGGAGCTTTTGCTCAATTTTTTTAACATTCAAGCTTTATCTTTCTACAAAGAACTTCTTTTAAAGGTTTTTCATGGTGGCTAAACGTTATGAATGTCAACAAAAGAACAAAAAATAAACCATATGGTTAGAATAATCTCATGGCCGTGACATTGGTGGCTCGAATGGCTAATGAATGAAGGAAAAACTAGGTTTTTATTTTAAAAAGGGGAACTTACCTTGTTACCTACTATTTTCCTCAAGAAATTACCACAAAAACTAGTCAAGAGTCGGCCATGATGGCATCATTCTTTATGTGCATTCGTTGAAACCCTGGCGATTACAATGAGCTTTCCAGAAAGATCAATGCTAAAATGATGATGTTTTCACATTGTTCATCTTTTGATGATTAGGGTTTGATCCTATTTTGATGCTGATGGGATTTTTGTCCCATGTTTTAAAAATGAAATGCATGCTAATGCATAATGGGGGCTGAATGGTAAGTTCATGACTTAGGCATTTTATGCCTTAAGTCTTATGCCTTATTTCAAATTTTTTAAAGTCCTTCAAACAATGAAACATATAAAGTGTGCCAAATCCCATATACTATCCCTTTGACCTTTGGTCATATAATTTCATGGTGCTCTGAAGACTTGCAAATTGTGCCTTCCAAGGAGTGTGGAATCCTTTTATGCCATATAGGCCAAACATGTTGACCAAACATGTGGCATTGGAATGTAGAATGAAGAAAGTAAAATGATCAAGTGCCTTGGAGGATTGGTGATCTTGTTAATGCTTTTGAAAGCATTTTGACATTTCATTATATTTTTGCATTTTGTTTCAAAGTATAAAAATATCATGTAAGTGATTTTCTAATCACTTTGATATCATTTACATGCAAATATAATGTAATCAATTATTGATGGTGGGCCCACTTATTTTTTGCTTTGAAATGTAAAATAACTTGATTAAGTGGTGTATTATAAATCACCTAATCAAGTTATTATCTTTAATGCCTTTTTGGAGTTTTGTGTTTTCAAAACACACATATTGCATGAGTCAAAGTTGGGAGACAAAATGATTGGCTTCCAGACATGAGGAGAGTGTGGGGGTGAAGTATTTGACTAGTTTGGAGAAACATGTGCTACTTTGGAGGGGGTTTTGTCACACTTTTAGCATGAATTGAGTCTAAGCTTGAATTTTCACCATTTTGGAGGCCTTTTGGAGTGATTTTGGTAGGTTCTTTTTTGGATTTTGTGCCTCATCCGACTAGAACCTTCTAGATGGGAAGGCATGAGAGTTGTGTTTTTTTTTGCTTAAGTATGTTCATTTTTGGCATTTTGGAGAAAGTTATTTTCTTTCTTCTTGTAGGCATTGTAGCTTTTTTGGAGCTTTTTCCAGGTAGAGGACAACATTGTAACTCAGATTTGCAGAATTTTGCAGTAGTGTAACACCTTTTGATCAATAATTTAATATATTTTACCTTCTCATTATGTTGTTTTATTGTGAAAGGTTTAGAAATGGTTGATGAAATCTTATGGAAGAATTGTTTTCCCTTTGATTTTTTCTTGTTTTCTTTTCCTTTGTGTAGTTAATATGAACTTGCAAGTCATAACATGTGTTGAGTTAGTTCAGGGTAGAGTTTAAGTTGTGAAGATGTATTTTTCTTCCTTCTAGATGTTTTCCTTGACATTTTTAGCCTTGTTATGAAATACTGATGCAAAGACATGAAGTTCTGAGTTGTGTAAGCCATTGTTAAGTTGTTGATCATTCCTATGTGTAAAAGTAGTTGTGTAAGTTTGAGGAAAACACATTAGGTGCATCACCATAGGGGTTAGTTTTCTTTTCATGTTTCTTTCTCCCCTTTTCCCAGCAAGGAATAGTTAGGTGGCATAAAAAATGGGAAGCCAACCCATAATTTGGAGGTTTGCTTTTGAATAGGACACCCACAACCTGAAAGCAATCCCATGTTACATCCAAACCTACTAATTTCTTTCATAGCTTAGCATTAGGGCACAAATTTGGATCACTAACAAGCCCCAAGGCCATTTTCTCACTACTTCCATCCTGATAGCTTTCACCTTAGGGAAACCCACATCCTTGGGCCTACATTCACCTAAATGATCCAAATGAACTCTGAATGTTGAACAATGATAACTTTTATGATCTTTTAATGATATATAAATGGGTCTGACGCTCGATTTGTAGGATTTTATCATCTACCCTAATCTATATGTGAATGAACTTACTACATCTTTCACATGCAGGATTATGGAACCTACTCTCGGTCCATCAGGGAGTCTTGTTGAGAAAGTTGATAAAGGAAAGAAGCCCTCTCACATGCTAAGAGGGAAAGAACAAAAATACCAAATGAAGTATCAGTTTCACGGAGTAGAGTGTACCTCAAATCTCTCCTCCACTTGGGACACGATATCAGATACAAACATAGGGCCGCACATGGATATTGATGAGTTTAGGCAAAGGGTGATGGTTAACCCTGCTACAGAGAATGCACAAAAAATTAGCGCAAGTGGTCCCGCCAAGATCGTTGACTTTCCTCCTGCGCTAATTTCCTTGGAGTTGGTCATGACTTGTCAAGAATGTTATCATTCCAACAGGAAGATTATTGATCATGATGGAAGGGTGTTGGCTGACTTGTCAGCTAAATCTATCAGCAAAACATTCCACATTCCCACATTTTATAAAATGGAAGAGATAGAAAACATGTGGAAACAAGACCTCATCTTGTGCAAAAGGATAATAAGCCAACATTGGTTGAAATAAAAGAGGGGTAGTACAGAAAAAGTGCCATAGGAGTTGTTTAGAAGTGTTTTCTTCAAAGAGTACCATGATCTGGTCATTCTATTGAGTAGGGTAATGGGCCTACCAACTACTGCTTTCTTTGAAGAATTGATGTTTTACTTTGTTGAGATCATCCAAGGCATAGCCAAGTTCCATTGCGCCAAGATGATTAGTGACAAATTACACATCCCGCTCATGGTGGTGAAGAGCTCCAAATTTTATATGACTTCATATTTGGTGTACCTCCTAGAGAAGAAGTTCCCATACAAAGGACTCTTCAATGCAGGAACCCTGGGAACAAAGAAAGGAGAAGATAAAGTCTATGACTATTATCCTCAGTTGCAGTATAGAAATTTCAAAAGAGAATATTAGAGGGTAAATGATTCCTTCATTGTGCACATAATCAGACTCTTGGGAGGAGATTTTAAGAGAAGGTATCACACAACACAAAGTACTTCATCCAACGGTTTGGGTATCTGTTTATATAGTTCCCAAAACTCACATATATAAGAGAAAAGGGGCTCTTAGGGAAACCCTACCAGTTGCCCCAATATCCCAACGATTGCCCCATCTTGCTGGAAGTTTCTCGGTAGTTACAGACTACCCAAGTACTATTAAGTGACAAGAATAGAGTTGGGATTCCATATCCCCTGACCTTTGGGCAAGGAAAGTAGTCCTTCGTTGCTACCTAATGCACAAAATACTCAAAGAAATAATTGGTGGAATACAACTTGGATCTCCACATGAACCGAGGAAGGATGGATCCTTATGAGAAGCTGAAGAAATGGGTTGGAAGACAATGTTCCCACCAACCTCAAGTTGAAGACTTCAGGGCCAATTGTGGAGATGATAAAGAGGTGCAAGTGAGGCACTATATGAGAATGACAACCTAGTTTGTGAAGCTAGTAAATCTATTCCTTGTGCTTGATCAAATAGTGGAGGAAGAAGGAAATATTATTGATAATAGGTACCATGCCCTAGCCAATGTTCCTCTACTAGTAATAGATTGAAATGAAGAAGAGGTTATTGACCTTGGTATACTCACTCAGCCTATTGAAAATAGGACAAGGAAGTGGGTGGATGCCCAAATCGCCCAACTCAAAGCATAGGGCATCAAACTGACATATGACAAGTTCAAAGATGAGCCTAAAAGTGAGACTGATAGTGGATCAACCACTACCTCATCAGAAGAAGCTCCCAAGTCCCCACCAGTAACAAGGTCAAAGCAAAGAAAGGATGCACTTGAGCATAAACCTAAACACAAGGTGTATTCTAGAAAGACCACGAAGGGAGAATCATCTAAAAGAGAAAGAATGATGGGGATGTTCGTACTAGAGATGCCCACCATCCAAGAAGAGGAACTCCATGAAGAAGAAGAAATCAAGTAGCCACTCTCATCGCCTACCACCTTTGCTATTGATGTCACTACCACCATTGTCACCCCTCCACCTTCCACTTAGGATTTTCTCATCTCATCCCTACCTACCATGGACATTTCTTTCCACCTCACTAACTATCCTGGTGATGATACTTGACTCCTCCTCTTCTATGACATCCCTACTATCATCTTCTTTGCTCCCTCCACTAGCTACTCTCTCCATTCCGCCACCAACAATATCCATATTTACCATGCCACTTCTCACATTGCCACATGATTTCATGGCATATATGTATAACACACTAGATGAAATCTCTGGGGTAATCCTTGACCCCAAGGTTCAAGCTTTAATGGTTCAAATTATTGTTTCCCTACCTCTTCCCCCACCACCTACAAATTTTCCAAAGATGGAAGCCACAATGAAAATTTTAGAAGAGATGGAAAAGAACCATTCAAAGAAGCTTGGAGAGGCTTCAAAGGATGTAGTAGATGATCCCGAGGATTCAGATCGGGATGATTACTTTGAGCACCCATAGGAAGGATTGAATATAATCTTAGACAAGGTGGATTTTGATGAAGAAAGGTCACATGATTTAGAAGAGGATGTTGATGCTCTTAATGAGAAATATGTAATAGACACATCAGACTGAGAGCTGGATGAGGAGTTTCCCCAACAACACAAAGATGTGGGTGAAAAGTTTGATCCTGAAGAGCACCGTTCTAAAGAAAAAATAGACACTAACATAGATTTGGAGATACTTGAAGAGCCTCCATTAATTGGCCAAGACAAGGGCCTAGTCCAAGAAGAAGTACCTCTTGAGAAGAAGGAACAAAAAGAGAAAGATAAAGAAGAAGAAGATGCGCAAGAAAAGAGCCTTGAGCTTGATCACTATGTTGAGATCGAACACGAAGAAGAGAAGGCACGCTAGGAAGAAGGAACCAGTGAGGAGAATATAAATTCTATCGAGCCAAATAAAGGGAAAGCCATACAAATAGAAGGATCAGATGAAGAAGAAAAGAGTGATCGAGAAGTTTTGGATGATGAAGAGGAGCAACCTTGAAATGATAAAGAAGAGGAAGGTGCTCATGAATCACCCAAGGCTCAAGCTGAGGTCTCCTGACTGGATGGAGAGGCAATTGAAAAGGAAGACTCCTATGGTCGTGGACCCAAAAGTGTGACTTGATGCAATAATAGCCAGGGCATAGACAAAATCAAGAAAAAAGGAGAAGCCCAAGGTCTACTCTCACATCATGATGGACACCTCTGGATCTAAAACAATACAAATTTCCACCCTTATGATAGAAAAAGATACAGGCACTGGTTACAGCATATCAATGATCAATCTAGGCCCATCAACTTGTGAGCAGAAGATAGATGAATTCCAAAGGTCAGTAGCCACCATCATGTAACAAATGAATAAAGATTAGTCCACTAAGGAAGAGATGAAAGCATAGGTAGTGGACCTCACCGCTTATATTCAACAATGGACATCTACAAAAGAGGAAGCTCTAGTAGAATCATCGACATTGCTCTCACAACTTTCTAAAGAGGATATCAGTAAGATGGAGAAAAGGAAGAATTGGACCAAGTCCATGACTACTTGGTTCAACAAAGTGGTATCTGTTGGCAACAAAGGGATCGATCATGCCAACATGATGTACAATAGGTATTGAAGCCTAGGGAAGGACATAGAAAGCTTGATGAGTACCTGTAAGGAGTTCCCAGAAACATACAGGATCATTTATCCTAAATTGGAGTGTATCCTCAAGATTTCACAAGACATATGGGAAAAAGAGTTGGAAGTGCCAAAGGAAGATCACTAGTTGATAGAAACTTGGCTAATGAACTTGGATTATAGGAAGGAAGTTTTGGAAAAGGTCTTGCATGACCTTGAGGTTGATCATGAATGGGATGTTGAGCATCAGGCACACAATGCTAACTATCTAAAGTTAATGAAATATTTTGAGATCCCTGCCTTGGAGCTAGATCTGGAGAAGATCAAGCCTTTGTTCCACAAGAAAATAGAACAAGGAGATGGTGACACATTATCACTAGAATTTATGGATTTTTTTGTGTAAGCTTTTGTCTAGATGGAGCAAATGATCGAGGTTGCCTTGAATTATATAGAGTATTGACAATAAATCATTGAAAGAATCAAGAGGATATCCTTCCAAATCCTCAAATCTGAGCTCTCTAAGGAAAAGAAGCTTATTGTTGTGTTTAGAAAATTCATCGAGTATGCAAATGCTTAGAAAGTGGCTGCAAATCCCATTATAGATGATGAATATTTGTCAAAGTAGCTACAAAGGATGTAGCCACTACAAGACAAAATTACTACAGTTTCAGGTCACTAGAGGACAAAATAGGGAAAAAGACAAAAGTGTATTTTATATTGTCATATATTTGGGGTAGGTGAAACCCTAATGTAAAATGAATTTTAGCCACACAATGAAAGTGAATCTTTTCCATTCATTTTTCTTTTGTAAAACTATAAATAGGGGAATCCTCTCATTTTCAAAGAGAGAGTTGAGTTGTGTAAAGGCTTGCTGTAGAAAATTAATGAGAATAACATTGTTTTGATGGATTTTTGTATTTTCTTCTCATGTGTGCATGATTCATTCTCCAATCTTATATATTATATTTGTTGTTCCAGTTTTAAGTTGCTTTTAGTTGTTAGTTTATGTTGCATATTAATGGTGAAGAATTCTATGGTGTTGATATCTTTCTTACTGTTTATTGATGATGAACAACAGTGTAAAGTTAGTCTGAGCATTGTTCATATTGTTGCACTTAAGTTCATCTATTTTTCATTCTTTAATGGTGAATGGATGGTTGAAAATTTTTAGACCTTAGAAGATTGCACTATTTTTATGAGACTATAGGCTGACCTTCATTAAGTGGAACTTAGTTTTAGGAAGGTTGTCCACTGTAGCATCCTCCATTGTTACTGTTCAACATTAGTTGCAGGTTTAGAAAAATTCCTATCCCTTTTTCCTTTTGACCTTTCTTTGAAAATTGAAGTTAAAAAAAAGTTCTAACATCACCATAAAGCCAAATTTGATGAGCCAAGAGGAGTTTTAGACCACTGTCCTAAACTTGTAGTAGTTGTTCTTCATTTTTAGAATTTGCAAAACTCCTTTTTCAAATCCGATTCCCTCAAGACTTAGTGACCATAAATTCCCTTTGTGATTACCAACAAATCAC
Organism: Sequoia sempervirens; assembly: GCA_007258455.2. Taxonomy (NCBI): domain Eukaryota; kingdom Viridiplantae; phylum Streptophyta; class Pinopsida; order Cupressales; family Cupressaceae; genus Sequoia; species Sequoia sempervirens. The sequence continues at coordinate 291,181,984 of VDFB02000015.1, forward strand.
ATCAACCAATTGAACAATTCCAAGCTTATTCATACCCTGACACCTGGGAGACCTTGGGGTGATTTCTAAAACTTAGTTTCAAAAATTACCTTTCAAGAGAAGCATTACACTTGTGCATTGTCTATGTTGAGAAAATGCAAAAACACCCATGAATAGAACTAGTGCTAGAAGGATGGAAGCCAAGCTAAAATGGATCAAACTGGTTCCTTATCCCCTCAAAGGTTTCATCATGTGCTTAGATCCACCCAAGATAAAGGGGAGTTCCAAGAGCTCAAGACCCCTTCCAGGGCTAAGAGAGCCAAGAAAGGGGAAGAAAAAACTTCAACCCCTTCCACTCAACCTCCATTCCCTCCATCCCCATCAATCCATCCATCTCACTCCTCCCCTTCACTCTTGACAACACCTCCATCCTCCCCTCCACTCCAAATTGCCTTACTGGTGCAAGAGCACCCATTGATTTTATGACTCCATTAGGAAATCTTGTAAAGTTGGCATCTTCATCATGTTATGCATGTAAAAAGGTCATGTTTGGGACCATTACTAATGTATTTGAGTCACTTGATTAGGTTTGTAGGTGATGGTGAGGTCAAGTTATCAAATGTTGCAAATAGTGCAGTTATTGTCAAAAATATAAAAATGCAAACAATGAAGTTGAAGAGTCATCTTGGTAGGGAAGGTTGTTAGTCGGCTAAATTTGAAGGGGAATTTATGCTAACTATTGGAAAAACCTTTAAATAGCATTGTAAAGGTGAGAAAATCATTGATGATTGTATTTTGAAACCATTTTGTGAATAAAAGTACTTTGTGCTGCTAAAACAATGTTTTCTTATTGTTTTACAAGCACTGCACGGACTGTACAACACTCCTAGGCTATAAATATTGATTTTATTTCAGAGTTATTTGTGTTAGCTTCCATTTGCAAGAGGTTTGAATAATTTTCATCAAATTTAGAGGACTTAAGAGAAATTTTATAGTAAATTGTTTGAAACCCTCTAGTTAAGGGTTTTGAGAGTCTAAAATGAGTTTAACAACCATTCCACCAATGGAGGCTTTGAAAAATAGTGGAATGGCTTAGAATAGGTTATACTTTAATGTGATTATGTTGGAAAATGTAGGGAAAGGAAAAATACAAAATTTATGTTGATGCTCCAAGTGTTTTTCATTTTTTTCCATGCATGAATTGTTGCCTATAGGATAGGGTTTGAAAAATTGACAGTGGTGAATGTTGGAAAATTGTTAATTTTGCTTTTGCAGACCTAATTCAAGGTGTTTGAAGTAATGGCTAAGTGATTGGAGGTTTGGATAGTATATTTTCAATAAACCCTCCTTGTTTGAGCATAGTTTAAGCATTAAGCAAGGGATTCATGATTTGTTGCATTGGTGAGTGATTTCTTTGAGAAATATTGTTGATTTGGTAGTTTTATAACCTAATGAAGATATTTCCATGGTTATTTGGGATTGTGGAGTGAATAAGTGGGTACTTACTTTGTTAAATAGGCTTATTTGGAGCCCATTTATGTGGGACAGTCAATTTTAAGCTTAATCTTTAAAAAAAAAATAGTGCCTTTATTTTGAAGTATGCTTAATAAGGCTGAAATGGGTCCTAAAATCTATGACTAGTTTTTGGAAACTCCACCTGGTTCGCAAGTTATGCCCGATTTAGTGCTTTGGACTCCTACAAGTAAATTTAATCTTTTGGTGCAAGCAATTGAGAAACTGGTAAAACAGAGTTATACGAGTGTTTTTGGTCTAATCCTACCTTTTTCATGATAATTAGATTGTACTGGGGTCTGGTAAGAGTTTAGAACCCTGATTTTTGTCTTTTGGTGTATTGGTAGTCATGTGGAATCAACTTTCAATGAAGTGAATTTGGTGAATATTCAAGTGATCTTTTCAGAGTTTGTGTTTTGGGTCTTTAGAACCCTTGAAATCAGTAGATTCTTTGCATCAATTAGTATCAGAGTTGGTTGGTCTAGTGGTTTGTTAAGTTGTTTGCAGATACTTGTGGTCCATCTTAAAGCTACAAGAGTTGTGAGAAGGTGTGTTGGTTATAGACAAGGAAGAGGTTTGTGTTCACTATCCTCCAATAGAGATAAAGTTGGGGAGAAGGTGCAGAGAGAGAGTTACACCACTAAGAGATAAAGAGTGGGTAGGTGCATCTTTTGGGATCTACTATTGGGTAGATGGATGGTTTGTGAGATTGTGTGATGAAGTAGTGAGGGAGATGGATATCTATTTGAGAAGCACTTGAAGAGTTTGCAACCATTACAAAAGTTGAAGATGTTAGTTAGTTGGAAGAGTGATCCAATGATTGGAAAAGATGAAGAGATGATGACATATAGGTCAAGAGAAGGTCAATGATGAATTGATTGGAATGAGGCAAGATTGCTTAGAAAATCATGGTGAAAGCATACTAAGTACAGTCCTGTGTCCTTTGATTGGAAAAGAGGTTAGAGGAAAGTTAAATACTGTCAAGACAATGGTTTGGAGATTTGAGAATACATATGTTATTGGGGTAGAGAACCTAATGGTAGGAATAAGAGAAAAATATGAAGTGATTGAAGGTGTTTGGCAAAGGAAAGTGCACAATTTCAAGATTGCAACAAGAGTAAAGAAAGAGAGTAGTCCAAGAAAAAATTGGTAAGGGTATGTAGGTGTGAAGAAGCAAGTTTGATGCTACTCAGTCCTAAAAGGGACTTGAGGTATTTTTTAGGCCTGTTGTACAGTGCAAGAGCACCTAGTGATTTTATGCCTCCATGAGGAAATATTGTAAAGTTGGAATATTCATCATGTTATGCATGTAAAAATGTCATGTTTGGGACCATTACTAATGTATTTGAGTCACTTGATTAGGTTTGTAGGTGATGGTGAGGTCAAGTTATCAAATGTTGCAAATATTGTAATTATTGTTAGAAATGTAAAAATGCAAACAATGAAGGAAGTTGAAGAGTCATCTTGGTAGGGAAGGTTGTTAGTTGGCTAAAGTTGAAGGGGAATTTATGCTAACTATTGGAAACACCTTTAAAGAAAATTTTAAAGGTGAGAAAAGCATTGATGATTGTATTTTGAAATCATTTTGTGAATAAAAGTACCCTGTTATGCTGAAACAACATTTTCATATTTTTTACAAGCACTATACGAACTGTACAACACTCCTAGGCTGTAAATATTGAATTTTTTTCATAGTTATTTGTGTTAGCTTCCATTTGGAAGAGGTTTGAAGAATTTTCATCAAATTTAGAGGACTTAAGAGCAATTTAATAGTAAACTATTTGAAACCCTCTAGTTAAGTGTTTTGAGAGTCTAAAGCGAGTTTAACAACTATTCCACCAATGGAGGATTTGAAAATTGGTGGAATGGGTTAGAATAGGTTATATTTTAATGTGATTATGTTGGCAAATGTAGGGGAAGGCAAAATATAGAAGTTATGTTGATGCTCTAGGTGTTTTTCATTGTTTTCCATGCATGAATTATTTCCTACAAGCTAGGGTTTGAAGAATTGACAGTGGTGAATGTTGGGAAATAATTATTTTTTCTTGTGCAGACCTAATTTAGGATGTTTGAAGCAATGAATAAGTGATTGGAGGTTTGGATAGTATATTTTCAATAAACCCTTCTTGTTTGAGCATAATTTAAGCATTAAGCAAGGGTTTCATGATTTGATGCATTGGTGAGTGATTTATTTGAGAAAGATTGTTGATTTGGTAGTTTTATTACCTAATGAAGATCTTTCCATGGTTATTTAGAGTTGTGGAGTGAATAAGTGGGTACTTTCTTTGTTAAATAGGCCTATTTGGAGCCTATTTCTGTAGGACTATCAATTTTAAGCTTAATCTGTCCAAAATAGTAGTACCTTATTTTGAAGCATATTTAATAAGGCTGAAATGAGTCCTAGAATTTGTGACTATTTTGGGGAAAATCCACCTAGTTTGCAAGTTATGCCCGATTTAGTGTTTTGGACTCCTACAAGCAAATTTGATCTTTTGGTGCAAGTAATTGAGAAACTGATTAAACAAAGTTATAAGAGATTTTTTTTGGTCTAATCTTGCATTTTTCATCATAATTAGAATGTATTGGGGTTTGTTAAGAGTTTAGAACCTTGATTTTGGTCTTTTGGTGTATCGGTAGTCTTGTGGAATTAAGTTTCAATGAAGTGAATTTGGTGAATACTCAAGTGATCTTTTCAGAGTTTTTGCTTTAGGTCTTAAGAACCCTTGAAGTTATTAGATGTTGTGCATCACTTTCCACCCTTCATTTCCCACCGCCAAGGTGTTGTCCTAGCCTCTGCATTACACTTCCATGGAGTTGCACCAATTGCTGCTCCATTATAGCCCCAAGTCACTATAGCACAACAAGTGCAACATCCACTTTCCACAATGGATTGGTTGGGAAATAACCCTTTCCCATTGTCCTTCAATGATTATCATGACATGCCAAAGAATCTGGAAGGATTTTTCAGCAAGTTCCATCCACGTGACTCATAAAGGACAACAAATGAGCACATCAAGATCTTCTAAAAAGCTTTGAAAGAAATGTAGATTGAACATGAAGATGTGGTTTGTAGACTCTCCCTTACTCATTGGGGGATGAAGCCTTCTACTGGTATATCCATCCTCCAACTAGATCCATAATTTCTTGGGATCAAATGAAGAATACTTTCTTGCAGAAGTTCAAGCTCCTGATTAGGCCCTCAAAAATATACCAGCAGTTCATGTCCATTAGGAGGGAAGTCAATGAGCCTATTAGCTCATTTAATGACCAATTTCATAGGGCTTACATGAAGTTGCAACCATAGAATGTAGTGGATGATCCCTCAACTAGGTTGGTGTACTACTCTTCCTTGGATAACCTTACATCTTCCTAGGTTAAAAGGATGCACCCGCCGCCTACTAGGTTGGTGGATGCATATGTAGAAGCAGTTACATCAAGCATGGACTTGTGGTAACATATTGTAGGTATTTTTCCCTCATTGGGGCCCACTACTCACCCCATGCAAATCCAAGGGCTTACTCATTCCTTGGCTCACCATACGCCAATGTTGAATCAAGTCCCTCACCTACCAATAGTGCCACATCTAGTGATACCACTGAATTAGGAGGCTTTGGTGCCTCGTTACTTGCAGCCTCCATAACAATAGCCTTATGCTCAATAGCCCCAAGTGCCTACATACTTTCAAAATTTAGAATTCTTGCCTGTCCAACAATACCAACGTGCAATGCACTCGGTCTTCCTTTAGAACTTAATATCGTAGAAGAATAATGTAAAAAAGGATTAGATCGATGAATTGAATGAAATGGTAAAGAAGTTGTCCATAAAGATGATGCATTTGAGGAATCAAACAACTAGTTGTAAGCCTCTTAAAGGAGCATCCAAGCCAACCTCAATTGAGACAACCATGATTCAGGCATGTCTTCTAGACAAAATTATGAAAGAGGTTAGAATTCAGGTCAAAGCTTTGAGAGAAGGCCTTCACAAAGGAAAATAAAGGCTTGGAACACAAGGCCAAACAACGGAGGCATTCCGACACCTCTTGATCAACCGAGTGGCAATGAAAAATCACCAAGCAAATTCTACTTAGCTGAGGTTGCCTTGTTTGGATGGTGTCAGATTCATAAGACAAATAGGCATTTAGAGTTGGACTATCCAAAATTTCAAATAGAAACAAAAAAAAATCAAGTGGAGGTCCAAAATGTCATTGATGGTTCTGACTACAATGACCTTGTTCCATTGGAGTCATATGATTCATCAATGTTGGTGGTCAATCAAGCTTCGTTCCCACAAAGTGAAAGCAACATGCCGAAGAAGGAGACTATGCCCAAGGACGATGAAGTGAAAGAGGTAAGTAACAAAAGCCCTTTATCTAAGCTCTTCGATTTAGTAGATAATGATATATTAGATGAATAAGAGACACATGAGGATGAAGTTCAAATGTTCCACCAAAGGGTAACTCCATACAACTTCAAAAATAGACAAGTTGGCAGTCCTTTTATGACCTCTACTCCTCCCAACAATTTCAATACCCTGCCTGACCCTAATGCTAGCAATAATCCCACTTATCCCCATGTGCCTACCCAATACTTCAATAAGAATAGGCAACCTAATCATACCCAAGATCAACCTACTAGTTCTTCACAAGGAAAATCTTCTAAAGTAGAGATTGAACAAATGGGGGAATACATAGCCAAATAATTCAAGAAGGTTAAGTTAAGCCTTTTAACATTTTAATTACTTAGAGTTCTGACTATCAGAAATGCCTTCTTTAGGATGCTCAATGAGACTGCTCCATCCAAGTCAACCTAGGAATCACCAGCCAAGGGGTTTCATTTGATACCTCACAAAGTGAACCTGTAATTAGGGAAATCTTGGGAAAGAAGCTTGATCAACCTCCAAATCAGCAAGTAAACAAACAACTAGCCAAAGAGAAAAATAAAGCACAAACAAGGACAAAACCAATGACAAAGACAAGGCTCAAGTAGCTTAGGCTAATGTTTCAATGGGGCTATTCCAAGGAAAGTTGGAGACCCCTCCCTTCTTGATGACTATTCAAATATTTGGCAAGAACCTACACAAATGATTATTAGATTCAGGAGCTTCGACTAACATCATGCCCTTTGAAGTATGCCAAGCACTAGAGATAACTCCAACTCCCTCCCGACAAAAAGTTACTCAGCTGGACAAGATAGAAGTAAACATAGTTGGGGAAATGAATAGGATGCCCATGCAGATTGCTACTGACCCAAGGGTGCAATAGGTGATTGAAATCCAAGTTGATGATATCCCCAATATGTATGGTATTATATTAGGAAGGGACTTCACCTGGGCATTGAACGGTTATGCTGCAACAAACTATTCTCACCTGTGGCTACAATGGAAAGGACTATCAAACCAGATCTGCATTGAGAGAGAACCTCAAATAAAATTCATGATCACTGAGTATAACAACATGAATGAGGTGTTTTTCATAGAAATGAGGTTGGGGAATTATTGTCCCATGGATTATCAGGGTGAAGAAGAGGGTATGTGTAGGATCATGATGGGCCAAAAAGTGGTGATATGATGGGTATATGTAGGGTATGTGGCTGACAACTTTTTTACCCAAAATTGATGAAAGAAAAAAGGTTTTTAAAGGATATTCTCAACTTTCCACCAATATAAATTATGATTTACTTTGAATTAAATAAATAATTATTATTCATTTTCTATTTGAATTATGACTAAAGTCCTAATTGATAGACTAATTGAAAAACATCTATAGCTTTCAAACAATATCACATTTTTTGAATCTAAAACATATCATATTCTATGCTTTGCATACTATAGGATTGAAAAAATAAAAATTTAATTTCATGAAGTTTTGACCAAGTTAAGGTGGTCAGACATCCGAGTTTTTTATATTTTTTAAAAGTTGTAATAAAAAATTCATAATTAATTATTTACATGGAAAAAAATTACAAAGAAATATGCATCACATAAAAACATGAGTCCTCTACTTATATCTAAAATCTTATAAAAAATATTATCATTTTATTATGGTTAGGGTGGTTAGAAAAACATCTACTTATTTTTTTGCTGAAATTTAAATAGTACTGTATTGAAATTTCAAATTTTCACCAAATAGATGTTTTTTTTTTAAACCTAGTAGTTTAGAAACTACATTGAATTTGCTATAGATTATATTCTTACATATTTTTGAAATAATATAGATAACTTATTGAAAATTTTATGTCAAGTTTCCTAACTCTGTTTTTTCTAAATTTTTTGCCACTTAAGGGCCCGTTTTTTCCATGATGATCCTGTAAATACCCAAGAGTTCCAAAAAGAAGTGGTTGAATAGGTTCTTGTTGTATTATGCACTGCTACCACTAATTTAACCCATGTCCCTGATAGTACATAGGTGTTGATTCAATCAAAAGATGAAGAATCCTATGAAGATGGTAACCTTGGATTGTTGGATGGATTCTAAGAATTTATGCAAAAATGCATATAGGATCAACTCAGTCTAGGAGCAAGAATGGACTTTCACAAGCTGGAATAGGGTACACAATGCTACTTATTTTGAATTTGAATATTGTCTATGTTAAATAGTAGTGGAACATATTGCAAGGTAAGTCATTCCAAAAGAAATAGGAGGGAAACAAGATCACAACCAACCCATACATACGCACTACCACAAGGATACAAAAATAGGTGCACAACCAATGGAGGAAGCATGCTCAGATAGCTCCAAATTCAAAAGTTCTACTAAGTTTTGGATGCTATGTTTAGATGGATTCAAGTCGAAGCAAGGAGTGGGAGCAGGCTTCAAGCTCATTAGCCCCATGAGTAAGATGTATTTTCCTACTCATAGACTCCAATTTTATTGCACAAATAATGTAGTTGAATATGAGGCATTAGTTCATGGGCTTTTGATGGAATTAAGAAAGAAAGTTAAAATGTTGCAAGTCTTTGATGATTCTAAACTCGTAGTGAAACAAGTTAGGAAACTATACTCCTGTCATGATAGAAGGTTAGAAAACTATAAACACGGGGTATGAGATCTTATAGAAGGATTAGATGCATTCAATATTCAACTAATCCCTCATGATAAGAATTAGATCATTGATGCATTAGCTCAAGCAGTTAGCACCCTTCAACCCCTCTCATTAACCGATTTGAAGAATTTCATTATGGAGTTCACCTCTACCCCGTCAGTGCTTGAGAATGTAACCAACTTTCAAGTTTGTAATAATGATAAGCATATCCTCGACTTCATTACAAGTTCCAACATATTCACAACCCAAATTATAATGAAGTAGAGCCAAAAGAGGCTAAACTTGATTGCAAAGGAGTCATCAACCTGAATAACAATACCATACCATGAGGTATGGTTCAACTAGAAAAAATATTTGATCCCGATTAGATACGAGATCAAGACTAATAGGCTAAGAAAGAATCAATAGACAATCAATGTGACACTTATAACATGGGCATGACTAAGCAAGCTAGAAATTTTTTCATTAGTAAAGTCTGCACACCAAGAAAAGGGATCATTAATGCCTTACACATTTATCATGATGTGATTGCTTGGGGATATGAAGATTTGAAAATGTATGATACTTCAATTATCACTCACACCATTCCCCTCAAGCCAGATGTGAGACCTTGCTGACAACATCAATGCCCAATCAGTGCATTTCCTGATCCAATTATCTTCAAAGAAGTTTAGAAGTTGTTGTCTACTTGAATTATCTTTCCTGTCAGGCATTCCACATGGGCAGTATATTTGGTTCCAGTCATAAATAAGAATGGAAAGATCATAATATGCATGGATTTTCATAATTTGAATAGAGCTTCTAAAAAGGACAACTACTTGGTGCCCTCACTAGATGAAGTATTTCAAATAGTCAATGGATCTTAGATGATGTCATTTTTGGATGACTACTGAGGATATAACTAGTTTATGGTGTAGTATGAGGACATGCATAACACGAAATTTACCACAAAATGGGGAATGTTTGCATATAGGAGAATTCCAATTGGATTGATCAACGTTGGTGCTAAATTTCAACGTGCCATGGATATAGCCTTCAAAGGCCTCATTGGAAAGTGCATCATCATATACATGGATGACCTCACTATGTTTTCAAAGAAAAGAGGGGACCACGTCTTCAATTTGTGCAAAGTATTTCAAAAATGCAGGGAGTTCAGAATCTCATCAAATACAAAGAAATGTATTTTTGAGGTGATCGAAGGTGAGCTATTAGGACACGATTCAAAAACTGGGATCTCAATTGACCCTGAACGCATTCAGGCTATATTGAAAATTCAGCCCCTAGGTAGCAAGAAAGAGATGAAGTCCTTTTTGGGGAAAATCAACTTCATCAAGAAGTTCATTGTAGGCTTCACATAAATCATCAAGTCGTTGAATGCTATGTTCAAACAAGATGCCAAATTGGAATGGACACCAGCAACCAAGTAGGATTTTGAAGAAATCAAGAGAGCTATCATAGATGCTCTAGTGTTGGTCAGTCTAGATTATTTGAATTCATTCTACATCTATTCTTTCACTTCAGAGCACTCTTGCACCAACATGTTAACGTAGAAAGATGATGAAGGGAATGAGCACCCCATTACATTCATGAGTTCTCTAGTGAAGGATGCAAAAATTATGATACCAAAATGTTGAAAAATAGGCATATGCCTTGGTTAGAGGGGTTAAGAAGTTTCAACACTACATTCTATGAAATAAAGTATTCATAGTAGTTCTTGATCCTACCGTTAAGACCTTGTTGATGCAAAATGAGTTGGGAGAAAGAAGAGAAAAATGGGTCACATTGTTACAAGAATACATGGATATTAAACCCATGAAACTGGTCTGTGGACAAACCCTCATTTGTAGAATAGTGGAAACGAGACCCAAGCTTATGGTACAACAATACCATTTGGAGGATGTTTCCCCTGGTGAGTGGTACAATTGCATTGTTTATTATTTGCTAAAAAATAAATGTCTGCCTCTACTATGGGGAATCCAGAAACACACTCTAAGGTTGAAAATCAACAACAATATGTAGAATGAATCTATATTATACAAGAAAAATCATGAAGGGATCTATCTCAAATGCCTTGGAAAAGAAGAAGTAGCAGAAATGTAGAAACAATTTCATGACAAGTTTGGCACTGGCCATGGATCTAGCCCTTCAATAGCTCATTAGATCCTACAAGCTGGGTATTACTAGCCAACATTGTTCAAGGATGCACATAATCACATTAGATCCTATCACATCTGTTAGACCGCTGCCACTAGGGAAATAAATGCTACTATCTCATTACAACCAGTTATAGAGGTAAGGCATTTTTCTTAATTGGGACTTGACTTCATTGGTATGGTAAGCCCACCATCCTCTACAGGCCACAGGTACATTTTGACAACTTCTGATTATTTTACTAAATGGATGGAGCCAGTGGCATGTAGGAAATGTACAATTGAAGTAGTTACTAATTTATTGGAAAGTTTTATTTTAAATCATTTTGGTTGCCTATTTTCCCTTGTTTGTGATAATGGTCCTACATTTTCATCCCTTAAGTTTGCTAGTTGGTTCTTTGATTATGGAATCACGCTTAAGTTCTTATCCAAATACTATCCCCAAGGGAACGACCTAGTTGAGTCCACAAAAAAAAATATACTGGCTATTATTTGAAAGCTTCTTGACAAGAATCCAAAAGAATGGCACACCTAGTTGCGTTTTACCTTATGGGAAGATTTCATGCACCATAAGGCTACCTTGGGAAACTCCCCATTTCACCTCCTCTATGCCCTAGAGCCTATTTTCCTAGTTCACCTCAAGATCCCTACACTCCAATTCGTTAACACATATTATGAGGAGGGAGAATGTCAAGAGGCATGCCTTGCTGAATTGTTGCATTTAGAAGAAGTCTATGACAAAGCAATAGAATTTTTTTCCAAGCACCAATCCGCATAGTCAAAATATGGTTCGATCATCAGGCCAAAGTAAAGGCCTTTAAGATTCCTAATTTAGTCCTCTGTTGGGACAAGGCCCATGAGAAGAAAGGGGGACATGACAAATTCAACAAGCTATGGCTTGGCCCCTTTCAAATTTTTGAGATTCTAGGAGATAATGCCTTTCACCTCAAAACATTAACTAGAGAGGGTGTCTCATTTCCTATCAATGGGTAGTACCTCAAGAATTATCTCCTTTCTTGAGCTTTCCAAGTTCATCTCCTTTGTATATTTCTATATATAGTTAGAGTAGGTCTTTTGGTTTGTTGCCTTACTTTCAGCTCACTTTTGCTTGCTTTCTCAACTTTTGTTTTTGCTGAGGGTGTCTTCCTATCTTGATGAGGTGGCCATTCCTACCTCATCAGAGGACCTACTTTACTGCTTGCTTCCCCTTGTCCCTTGGATAAGTATTCATTAGTTATCATGAGTTCCTATTCGCTTCCATGAGATGGTTTCCTTATTTGAACTCCAACTTGATTTAGGGAAGAATCCTTACTTGAATCTCCTCACACTTATCCTAGATTACACTTGAAAATATATCTTAAATACTCTCGATGAGTTGTGCAATAGTCATTATGAGGCTTCAGCAAGTGAAAAATCCTAAGTCTACTCTAGTGACGACTGTGATTGCAAACCCACTATAAGCTTCAATGGTTATGCAGTTGAGCAAAGAATATTAAGGTAAATATCAAAAGAAAAGAAAAGAGAAGAAAATGTTGGAATAGGAAACTATGTGGATGTATAAGCAACTCTATCAGGGCTATGGACGCTCAACCGACAATAGAAAAATGTTTGTGGGGTCACAACGACAACTCTGTCAAGGATATGCATGCCTGATTAGGAACATGGCAATGTCTAGGTTACTTTTGGGGCTAGAAAACTTATGTAGCTTGCTTTGGTTGATTGATCACTATCTTGTGTGGTCTCTGAGGGAGGGGAATGAACTAACTATACACACTTCTAAGCTATTTCATGGCTCAATTCAACTAAGGGCCCCATCCTCCTTTAAGTCTTTAGTTTGTTTAAGGAAACTAGCTTTCAGTCTATGAAACTAGGGATTCTAGGTTCTAGATGAATCCTTACCCTTGGAATGCTCGATAGCATTCTCCCAATGGAGTCGCCATTTGTTGTGCCTATAGCACACACACCCCATTTAGACTAGGACCCTCTCCTTCTATTTTTTCTTCATTAGGTCATTTTCTCCTTTGCCTCATATTGTGTGCCCCTATTTATGAGCTTAAGTTGGTCACATGTAGTAAAGTCATCAATTTCCCTTTCAAAATCACCACCCGAAAGTTTTCTAAGTATTTTTTTTGTGGGTCTAGACTTGCGGGTTTCCCTTAGCCTTTTTCCCCAATGTTCTTCAAGCCTTGTAGACCCGCATTTGTGGGTATCCTTGTGTGGGCCACCATTATCTTTCTATCGCTAGCTAGCAACTAACCTAGGGGGTCCACTCACATGATGGGTACCACATCGTCCTTCACCATTTGGGTCTTCACTGATGACCACGCCAAATTAGGTTTCCACAAACTCATCTACCCAACTTGCCATCATACCTAGAATATATTGCATGCATTAATGATCAATTTTCCTATAAAAAGGGGGTGGAACCTATCCTTTTCAACCCTAGTTTTCAAATTTTTGATGGAGAAGGAGAAGCTCACATCTGCATAAGATATCATACTCCGAATTCAAGCCAAGTTTTCATTAGATTTCTTGCACCATTTTTAGGTAAGCCACATTTTAAATTCCAAGAGGTTTTTTCTGTGGTTAGGGTTTTGAGAAATGATAAAATCTTTTAAAATTAAACCCTAGTTCACCTAACAACTTCACTAAATTTTGCAATCCTTGGCCTCACATAAAAAATTTACTCCTAGCATTGAAACAATGCTTAGAACAAGTTAAAATGACGTCTTAAAGCCCACATAGAATTGCATTCCTCTATCATCATTCTTCCGCAGTGAGGAACCCCTTGTAGCCTACATTATCATTCTCACCATCCTTAACCCCTTGGAGAAAATCCTTAAAATTGGCTGAGTTGTTGAACCTTGTGCAGGAATCCCCATGTGGAATTTCGCTTGTGGACAACTGCCTCCTCATTGTTGTTAACTAACAGCCTAACCCTAGCCACTTTCTACACTGCGGATCTTGCCTTTAGTGCTGCCACCAAGTGCGAAAAATGCACTAAGTTTGAGCCTCTTGTGGGCTACTGCATGTGGCTCACCGACATCCCATCACCATTGTTTAGTGGCAAGATAATCATGTCTACCTACAACCCTCCATTGTTGTTTCATCTTCAAGAGTCTTCCAAACAAAAAAATGCTATGTAAAAAGTAGCTTGTAGGCTGACCCCTATGAGTGGCTATATGTGGGTGGCCTTCCCTCCATTTCCATTCCTAACGTCAGAGCACCAATGCCTTCCCACATGGTGTGTTCCATGGGAGGGGTTTCCCTTTGCTCTGTTGAAGTTTTCCAAAATAAAATTGAAGTCTAGGAGCTTGATGCAACCCCTCCTACATGGAATTCCACCTACAAACCACCATCCCTTTGAGGCCATTCCTTAATGGAAAGCATTCAACAAAATCGTGATAGTTCCTTTCCACATGTCCCAAAATGATCAAACTTTAAGACACAACCCCAAGCCATCTGAGGTGTTCACGGATCCCACAATGCAGACTTCCTCTTGTGGGTTTCCATTCCCTGGATACCATTAATTAACAACTGAAATCCAAATGTCCTTCAACCTCCATGCTCCCACATACTCCAAACTCACAAAGTACCAAGATTTGATCTAGCGACACGAAGTACCCTGCAACCTAATTTTTGCATGTGCCTAATCACCTCATTAGAACTTTGATCACCAACTCACCTATGTGGAATTTCTGCTCTGGGTGGTTGCTTGCAGGTTTTCATGGACTCAAGGCCTTTTTCTCACTACTTCCATCTTGATGGCTTTCACCTAAGGGAAACCCACATCCTTAGGCCTGCATTCACCTAAATGATCCAAATGAACTCCAACTACTAAATAATGATAAATTTTATGATCTTTTAATGATATATAAATGGATCTGATGTTCGATTTGTAGGATTTGATCATCATCTACCCTAATCTATATGTGAATGCACTTACTCCATCTTTCACATGTAGGATTTATGAAACCTGTTACAGGTCCATTAGGGAAGCTTGTTGAGAAAGCTGATAAAGGAAAGAAGCCTGCTTGCATGCCAAGAGGGAAAGAAGAAAAAGACCAAATTAAGTATCAGTCTCATGGAGTAGAGTGTACCTCCAAGCTCTCCTCCACTTGGGACATGGTATCAAATAAAAAAATTGGGCACATGGATATTGATGAATTCAGGCAAAGGGTGATGGTTAAACCTACTACAAAGAATGCAAAAAAAATCAGAGCAAGTGGTCTTGCCGAGGTGACTATCTTTCCTGCTGTGTTAATTGCACTGGAGCAGGTCATGACTTTTCGGGAATATTATCATTCCAATAGGAAGATTATTTATCATGATGGAAGGGTGTTTGCAAAATTTTCAACTAAATCTATCGGTTGAACATTCCACATTCCCACATTCAATCAAATGGAAGAGGTAGAAAAGGGATTTTCTGAAAACATGTGGAAACGAGACCCAATCACATGCAAAAGGATAATCAACACACATTGGTTGAAAGAAAGCAGTGGTAATGCGGACAAAGTACCATAGGATTTTTTTAGAAGTGGTTTCTTTGAAGATACCATGATTTGGTCACTCTATTAAGTAGGGTAATGGGCCTACCGACTGCTGCTTTCTTCAAAGAATGAATGTTTTACTTTGTTGAGGAGATCAACTAAGGCACAACCAAGTTCCATTGGGCCAAGATGATCAATGAAAACTTGCATAACTAGCTCATGGTGGTGAAGAAGAGCTCCAATTTTATATGACCTCATATCTGGTGTACCTCCTAGTGGAGAAGTTCTCATACATAGAACTCTTTAGTGCAGGCACCTTGGGAACAAAGAAATGAGAACTTAAAGTCTATGACTACTATCCTCAGTCAATATAAAAATTTCAAAATAGAATATCAAATGGTAAATGATACCTTCATTGTGCATGTAATTAGACTCTTGGAACGATATTTTGAGAGAAGTGTATCACATAGCACAAAGGCCTTCATCCAATGGTTTGGGTATCTATTCATATAGTTCCCAAAATTCACAAATATTAGAGCAGAGGGTTTCTTGGGGAAAGCATATAGATTTCCTCGCTACCCTAATGATCACCTCATCTTGTTGGAAGTTTCTCAGTAGTTACAAATTGCCCATGCATTGTTAAGCGACAAGCATAGAGGTGGGATTCTATATCACCCGACCTTTAGGCAAGGAATGCACTCCTTCCCTACTACCCAATGCATGAAATACTCAGAGAAAGAATTGGTGGAATACAACTTGGATCTCCACATGAACCTAGGAAGGATATATCCTTATGGGAAGCTGAAGAAATGGGTTGGAAGACAATATTCCCATCAATCTCAAGTCAAAGAATTTTGGGCCAATTGTGGAGATCATAAAGAGGTGCGAATGAGGCACTATATGAGAATGGAAACTCATTTTGTGTAGTCGATAAATCTATTCCCTATGCTTGATCAAAGAGTGGAGGAAGAAGACAATATTATTGATGATAGGTACCATGCCTTGGCCAATGTGCCCCTACTAGTTATAGATTGTAATGAGGAAGAGGTAATTGACCTCGATATACTCACTTGGCCTATTGAAAATAGAACAAGTTAGTGGGTGGATGCCCAAATTTCCCAACTCAAAGCACAAGGTGCCTTACAGACATATGGTGAGCTCAAGGATGAGCCTGAAAGTTATACAAATAGTGGAGCAGCCACTGCCTCATCAGAAGAATCTCCCAAGTCCCCACCAATAACAAGGTCAAAGAAAAGAAAGGATGTTCTTGAGCATAAACTTAAGAAAAAGGTGTATTCTATAAATACCATGGAGGGAAAATCATCTAAAAGAGTAAGGATAGGGATGTTTGTACTAGAGATGCCTGTCATCCAAGAAGAGGAACTCCATGAAGAAGAAGAAACCGAACAGTCGTGCTCATTGCCTGCCGCCTCCACTACTGCTATTGCTGCCACCATTGTCACCCCTCCACCTTCCACTTCTCAAGATTTTCCCATCTCATCCCTGCCTATCATGGACATCACTATCCACCTCACCTCCACCTCACTGAATGCTCCAATGGTGATACTTGACTCCTCCTCTTCTATGAAATCCCCACAATCATTTTTTTTGCTCCCTCCTCCATTGCCTAGTCTCTCTACTTTGTTGCCCATAATATCCATAGTTACCATGCTTCCTCTCACATTGCCACATGCTTTCATGGCATATATGTAGAATGTTATTGATGAAATATCTTGGGTAATCCTCGACCCCAAGGTTTAAGCTTGAATGGCTCAAATTGTTGTTGCTCTAGCTCTTCCCATGCCACCTATAGAGCTGCCAAAGATGGAAGCCATGATGCAAATTTTAGAAGAGATGGAAAAGTGCCACTTAGAGTAGCTTGGAGAGGCTTCAAAGGATGTAGCAGATGAGCCTGAGGATTCAAATTGGGATGATTACTTTGAATACTCAGAGGAAGGATTAAATACAAACCTAGACAAGGTTGTTTCTGATGAAGAAAGGTCATAGGCTTTAGAAGAGGACACTAAGGCTCTTAATGAATGATATGTAATAGAAACATTAGACCAAGAGCATGATGAGGAGCTTCCCCAATAGAACAAAGATGCAAGGGAAAATGTTGATCTTGAAGATAATAGTTTTGAAGAAAAGGTAGACACTAACACATATATATGAAGATACTCAAAGAGCCTCCACTAATTGGCCAAGACAAAGGCCTAGTCCAAGAAGAATAAGTACCTCCTAACAAGAAGGAAGAAAAAGAGAAAGATAAATAAGAAGGTGTGCTAGAAAAGAGCCTTGAGCTTGAGCACCATGTTGAGATCAAACATGAAGAAGAGAAGGCACCCCAGAAAGAAGGAACAACTAAGGAGAATATGACTTCTACCAAGCTAGACAAAGGGAAAGCCATACAAAAAGAAGGATCAAATGAAGAAGAGAAGAATGATCAAGAAGCTCTAAATGATGAAGAGGAGCAACCTCAGAATGAAAAAGAAGAGGAAGGTGATCATGAATCACCTAGGGCCCAAGTTGAGGTTCCTGGCTAACTGGAGAGGCAATTGAAAAGGAAGACTCTTGTGGTCATGTACACAAGAGCATGAATTGATACAATAATAGCCAGGGTGCAAAAAAAAAAAGAAAAGAGAATAAGCCCAAGGTACAATCTCACATCACGGTGGACACCTTTGGATCTAGAACAATAAAAATTTCCACCCCTTTGATAGACAAAGATATAGGAGCCAATTACAACATATCAATGATCAATCTAGGCTTGACGACTTGTGAGAAAAAGATAGATGAATTCTAAGGGCCTATAGCCACCATTGTGCATCAAATGAATAAATATCAGTCCACTAAGGAAGAGCTGAAAGCATAGGTAGGGACTTCACCACTTATATTCAATAATGGACATCTACAGAAGAGGAAGTTCCAATAGAATCATTGGTGCTACCCTCACTACTTTCTAAAGAGGATACCAGTAAGATGGAGAAAATGAAGAACTGGACCAAGTGCATGCCTACTTGATTCAACAGAGTGGTATCCATTGGAAACAAAGGGATCAATCATGCTATCACAATGTACAAAAGGTATTAGAGCCTAGGAAAGGACATATAAATCTTGATGAGTACCTATAAGGGGTTCCCAGAAACATACAGGATCACTTATTCTAAATTGGAGTGCATCCTCAAGCTTTCACGAGACATCTGGGAAAAAGAGCTAGAAGTTCCAAAGGAAGATCACTAGATGATAAAAAACTTGGCTAATGAACCTGGACTATAGGAAGGAAGTTATGGGAAAGGTCTTGCATGACCTTTAGGTTGATCAAGAATGAGTTTCCAAGCATCAGGCAGATAGTGTTGACTATCTGAAGTTAATGATAGATTTTGAGATGCCTATCTTGGAGCTAGATTCAGATAAGATCAAGCCCTTGTTCCACTATAAGAAAATAGAACAAGGAGTTGGTGACATGCTATCACAAGAATTTATGGATTTTTCTACTTGGGATTTCATCCAAACAGAGCAGATGATCGAGGATACCTCAAATTATACAAAGAATCAGTATCAAATCATTGAAAAAATCAAGAGGATGTCCTAGATCCTCAAATTTGAGCTCTTTGAGGAAAATAAGCCTATTGTTGTGTTTAGCAACTTCCTCAAGTATGTAAATGATCAAAAAGTGGATAGAAAGCCCATTATAGATGATGAATATTTGTCAAAGTAGCTACAAAGAATGGTAGCCACTACAAGACAACTGCTACAGTGTTAGGCCACTAGAGGACAAAATAAGGAAAAAGACAAAAGTGTATTTTATATTGTCATATATTTGGGGGTAGGTGAAATGCTAATCTAAAATGAATTTGAGCCACATAATGAAAGTGAATCTTTTCCATTCATTTTTCTTTTGGAAAACTATAAATAGGGGCATCCTCTCATTTTCAAAGAGAGAGTTGAGTTGTGTAAAGGCATGCTACAAAAGGTTAAGGAGAATAGTATTATTTAATGAATTCTTGTGTTTTCTTCTCATGTTTGCATGATTCATTCTCCAATATTAGATTTTAGCTTTTTTGTTGTAGTTTTAAGTTTCTTTTAGTTGTTAGTTTATGCTGCACTTTAATGGTGAAGAAAGATATGGTGTCGATATCTTCCTTGCTCATAATTTTTTCTATTTATTGATTATGAACATCAATGTAAAGTTATTTTAAGAATTGTTCATATTGTTGCACTTAAGTTCATCTATTTTTCATACTTTAATGGTGAATGGATGGTTCAAAATCTATAGACCTTAGAAGATTGCACTAGTTTCATTAGACTATAAGCTATCCTTGGTTAATTGGAACTTATTTTTAGGAAGGATTTCCACTATAGCATCCTCCATTGCTATTGTTCAACATTAGTTGCAGGTCTAGTAAACTTCTTATCCCTTTTCCATTTTGACCTTTCTTTGAAAATTGAAGTTGAAACAAAGTTCTAGCATTACCATAAAGCCAAATTTGATGAGCCAAGAGGATTTTAGACTGTTGTCCTGAACTTGCAACAACTATTCTTCATTTCCAGAATTTACAAAACTCCTTTTGCAGATCCAATTCCCTCCAAACTTAGTGACCATAAATACCCTTTGTGGTTACTAGTAAATCACATCAACCAATTGAAAAATTCCAAGCTTAGTCTTGATCTGACACCCAAGAGACCTTGGGGTGATTTTTAAAACTTATTTTCAAAAGTTACCTTTCAAGAGGGGCATTGCACTTATGCATTGTTTGTGTTGAGATAGTTCAAGAACACCCATCAATAGAAGGTAGGATAATTTTCTAAGCATATCGCACTTTGATTGTCACAACAAACAATAATTTTTCTTGCATCTAGACCAATATCATAACACAATCTCTTAAGCCAAATGGCTTCCTTACAAGAATGAGTGGCTACCATATACTCTACTTCTATAGTGGATAAAGTGACTACAACCTATCACTTAATCATCCAACAATAACACCAACATAGATCATAAATACATAACCACTGGTGGATCTTCTACTATTAATGTTACCTACCCAATCTGAATCCACTTATCCTTGAATTCTCATATAATGCTGAGGTCTAGTAGGATAACCATGAAAACACAAGGCATACTCGAAAGTTCCTCGTAAGTATCTGAACACTCTCTTAACCACATCCCAATGCATTTGTCTAGGATTAGCCATGAAACAACTAAGTACTCCCATTACTTGAGAAATTTCTGGTCTCATACACACCATTGCATACATCAGACTACCAACTACACTTGCATATGGTACTCTAGTCATGTATTCCATCTTAGTAGGATATGTTGGAAAATCATTCATAGAAATCTTCGTACCTTGCATCACAGGAACAAATAATTGTCTGCAATCTACTATGTTGAATCTCTCCAACACCGAGTTCACATACTTGCTCTAGCTTAACCAAATATTTATGTTAGCTTTGTCTCTCATGATTTCCATTCACAGAATGTACCTAGTTGCACCTAGGTCTTTCATTTCAAACTATGCTGACAACTAAAACTTCAAATTTGGAATCATACTTTAACCATTCCCAATAAACAACATATCATCTATATATAAAACAATAATGATAATGCGACCACTATCAGTTTTAAAATATACACAATGGTTAGATTTAGATATTTTAAACTACAATGACAACACGTAAGTATCAAATTTTGATACCACATTCTGGGAGACTATTTCAAACCATAAAGAGATTTCTTCAATTTGCAAATGAATTTTTCTTTAACTTTTACAATGAAGTTCTCTAGCTGTGACATGTATATCTCTTCCTCCAAATCACCATGAAGAAATGTTGTCTTCACATCCATCTATTATACTTCTAAGTAATGTACTACTGCAAGTGATAACAAAAGTTGGATAGATGTTAGCTTTGCTACAGGAGAGAATATCTCCTCATAATCAATACCTTCCACCTGAGAGAACCCATTAGTGAACAACTGTGACTTATACTTCTCAACACTACCATAAGGACCACACTTTTTCTTGAAAAACCCATTTACAACCAATAGGTTTATGTCTAGTAGGCGAAGGTACTAGATCCCAGGTCTTGTTTTTCTTTAATGAATCTATCTCCTCATCCATGGCTTGCATCCAAGAATCTAAATCATTCATACATATTGCCTCTCTCACTGTCCTAGGATCATCAGTATTAATAATCAAGGAAAAAATGCAACTGAAATACAACAATGAATAACAAAACATTTCTGGTCGCACCTAGCTTGTGTAGACCTCCTCAAAGGTTGAGGTTGAGGTTCTCCTTCTTCAAAACTTTCAGAGCTGCTTGAGATCTCCTCATCATCAGGTCCATCAAGAGTACATAGTTCTTCTTTCTCTAGAGTAGGTGGAATTTGAACTACCTCCTTTTGTTTCTCCTAAAGATCACACTTTTGTTGTAAAGGATTTTTTGAGCTTCTAGATCCCAAACCTTGTACCCTTTCACACTAACACGATAGCCGATAAAGATTCACTTAACAAATTTTTTCTCCAACTTAGACCTCTTCTCAATCGGAACATGAGAATAAGCTTCACAACCAAATAATCTAAGATGTATCATTGAAGGCTTCTTTCTAGACCATGCCTCCATGGGTGTCTTTTCAACAAGCACTGATGTAGGAGATCTATTTATCAAATAACATGAAGTGGCTACCTCTTCAGCCCAATTTTTTTTTTTCAAGGCTAGCACCACTCAACATACTCATATCCCTTTCCATCAATGTTATGTTCATCCTCTTTGCTTTGTTTTGGAGTTTAGGGAATAGTGTTGTCTCTCAATCTTGTGCTCTTTATAGAACTTGTCAAACTCTATTGAACAAAACTCACCACCATTATCAGTCATCAAACACTTAATCTTTCTACTAGTCTAATTTTCTACCAAGGCCTTAAAATCCTTAAATTGACTAAAGACTTTAGCTTTACTTCTAAGAAAATAAACAAATGTCCTTCTATTGTAGTCATCTATGAAAGAAACAAAATATATAGCTTTTGAAAAAGAAGGAACATTTATATAACCAAAAACATCTGAATATACATAGTCCAAAACCCCAGAAGACTTATGAGAACTAGAGTAAAAATAAACATGATTTTGTTTACTGTACACACAATATTCACAAAAGTAAAACTCGAGATTACAATCATGAAGGTGTTCAATAAGGCTCTTCTTTTTTAGGGTTCTAAGACCCTTCTCACCAAAGTGACCAAGTTGTTGGTGCCATAACACTGTATTCTCTATAGGAAGCTTCATTTCCATGGAATGAGCACCCTTAGGTACCCAAAATGCAAGACCATCAGATGTAGCTGCAACACATTTCTTCTTTGCATGATTTGATGGTGAGGATGAAGAATCCAAAGTATCTTCTTTGGTACATCAGAAGAACTATTGGATTGAAACAAACATGCATCTAGTTGGTACAAAGTTCCCATAGAAACACCCTTAGCCAACACCATAGCTCCTCTTGTCATCTTGTATCCTCCACTAGAGAAAAAAACTTGCACTCCCAAATCATTTAGTTTACTTATAGAAAGTAGGTTTCATGCCAAACTTGGGATATGCAAGACACCATCAATCCCCTTCACTCTTCCATTAGGGAATCTGATCTTGACTCTTCCATGGCCAATAATTTCAAGATAAGAATCATCACCTTGGTACACCTTTCCTCCATTATATTATTCATACTTTGAGAACCAATCTCTATGAGAGGTCATTTGGAAAGATGCACTCGAATATATCAACCAAACATCATCTGATGCATGGGATACCAAGGCTGCAATAAAAGCTTCTCCATCATCTTGGGATGATTTATTAGATTTAGAATTGGAGAAAGACTTATTTTTCTTCTTATCCTCCTTCCAATCTTTCAAATGTGACTGACTTCACCACAATTCCAACATATTTCCTTGGACTTCTTATTAGGAGACTTAGATCTCACTAGAGACTTTGACTTTGAATTTTTATCTTTCTTCTTTCCTTTCTCCTTTGTTCTACCACGAACAACAAGATCCTCCTTGGCCATCTCAGAATATTTTCTCTGCATCTCTTCAAATAACAACAAAGAAACCACCTCATATATCTTGAAAGTGCTATATGTGCTTCCAATAGGCATAACTAGGTGATCCCATGCATTTGGAAACAAATACAACATGAGAATTGAACAATCTTGATCATCAATCTTGTCTCCAATGGAACCCAGTTCAACAACCAACATATTGAAAGCATTTAGATGATCTGCAATGGATCCTCCATCTTCCATCTTTAGAGAGTACATATTCTTTCTTAGGAACAACTTGTTTACCAAGGACTTGGCTTGATAAAAATATCCAAGTTTCTTCCATAAAGAAGCAACAGTCTTTTCCTAATGAAAATTTAGGAGAACAAAATCAGCCAAACAAAGTTTGATAAAACCCTTGGCTTTTCGATCCAAGAGATCTCAATCTTCTTGTTTCATGGTTTTAGATTTGGGATCTGAAATTGTAGCCCATAGATCATGATCTACAAGCATGTCTTCCATCTTCATCTTCCAAAGCTCAAAGTTTCCTCCATTATAATTTTCTATCTTGATCCTTCCAAATGTGTTTTCCATCTTTTCCTGCAACAAAGGTCACAAAACACCCTTCTACAAGAAACCCACTAAATCAAAGATTAGTACAAAAAACCCTCTAACCCAACAAACTAATCAAGGTTGACCAAGCTCTAATACCAAATGAAAGGAAGTTGTGTACATGAAAGAAAATTCCTACACTAATCTAAGTAGGAGTGTATAGAAAAACTTTCATTTTAACACCTTTAAATAGTTACAATTATGAGAAACACATAGGAATAGTGAAATAGAATAACTTGGTGTAAGTTTAGATCTAAGAGAATTTCAACAGCATAACAGTATAAGAAAAACAAAGCATAGAAGAAATCTAGATAGAAGAGAAGTAGACAAGATATATGTGGAGAAAACCATTTTGGGTAAAAAACCCCACCCTCCAAATGCACAGTACTAATGTATTACTTCAAAGAGGAGTTACAATACACCCCAAGCACAATTCTTCTTCAAAAAATTCTTCACACCAAACATCTATTTAGGAGTAAAACTTTGTGTACTTCAATACCTATAAACAAACTATGCATTCTACAATGCAAGGAATCCTATTTATAGGAGATACAAGCTTGTAGAGGCTTCTAAAAGAGTTTAGGCATCCAAACCCATGTGGAAATAATATCTCACACCATAGGCATGATTTGGACACTTGTACAACATTCTCTTACACCTCTTATAGTTGTCATAACATGCAAAACCTCTCTCCAAGCTTGGGCACCTAGTTCATGCTAATAGTGGGTTATGAAAAATGTCATAGACACTATCATAACATGTACCATAATAGTTTTTCACACTTACAACACATTCAACAAACAAAGAATAATTCAAACAGGATTATCACACTTTTTTCATAACCCACTAAGGTACCACACTTTCTCCATGCAAAATATACCTTATGAAATGTCATAGAATATGTCATAATATGACACCACTTATCGTAGGTCCATAATTCCAAGATGGGATTACTACCTCCACATGTGATGAAGATGTGTCATACAATCACCTCTAATAGGGATTCCACCTAGCTAGAGGGTCCCAATTAATGACATGACATTGTAGGAAATTAAATAAAACAAATAAATACAATAATACATTAAATAATTCAATATTAGGAATCTAAGGTTGAAACACCTTATTCCCAACACTCACATAGGGGTTGGTTTTCAAAGTATGAATAGTTTGATGGTGGGAAGGTGTACTTGGGTGATGACTCTCATCTAAATATTTTTATTTGTGATTGAAGGGGATCAATGGTGTACTACATATCCCTAGTTTGGCACAAAACCTATTGTATGTATGTAAATTGAATGATGTGGGTGTGTAGGAACTTTTTTCATATAGAGGATGCAAGATGACTAGAGGATCTATAGTGCTTGTACTATGAGTGTTTATATAGTCACTTCATTTTAGTTGGATGCATGCACAATTCAATGCAATATTTATTTTGTGAAAATGAAGAAAATAAATTTTGATTCATTACCCTCACCATTGAAAGTAGTAACAAAGAGGATTGTTGCTTCTACTTCTAATGGTTGTGGGTTTTGGGTACCTAAGGGTGTTCATTCTATGGAGATAAAACTTCTAGTAAAGAAAACTATGTTATGGCTCCAAAGGATTGGCCACATTGGTGAGAAGGGTGTTAAAATATTGAAAAATAAAAATCTTATGGAGCAGATGAATGATTACAATCTTGAGTTTGATTTTTGTGAATATTGCATTTATGGAAAGCAAAACCATGTTCAATTTTACTCTAGTTCTCACAAATCTTCTGAGGTGTTGGAATTGATTCATTCTGATGTATTTGGTCATGTTAATGTTCCTTTAATTCAAAAATATCTTTATTTCATTTCATTCATTAATGATTATAGTAGGAAATGGGCTTATTTCCTTAGAAGAAAATTTTAAGTCTTTAATAGATTCAAAGAGTTTAAAGCTCTTACAGAGAATATGAAGGATGGAAAGATTAAATGTTTGAAGAGTAAAAATGGCAGTGAGTTTTGTTCAAAAAATTTCAACAAGTTCTATAAAGAACATGGGATTGAAAGACATAAGAAAACTCCATATACCCCACAATGGAATGGAGTTACAAAGAGAATTAATAGGAATTTGATGGAGAGGTCTAGGAATATTCTTAGTGGAGGTATCCTCAAACACAAGTTTTGGGCTGAAGCTGTTGCCAATACTTGCTACTTGATTATCATGTCTCCTACTTCAAAACTTGTGGATAAGACACCCATAGAGGTATGGTCTAGTAAAAATATCCCATTGAGACATATTTGAGTATTTGGTTATGAGGTACATGCTCATGTGCCTAAGGAGAAGAGGTATAAGTTGGAGAACAAGGAAATACATAGTATCTTCATCGATTATGGCATCGATGTGAAATGGTACAAGCTTTGGAATCATGTGGTTGAAAGGGTTCTCATACTAAAAATATGATTTTTAGGGAACTCGTTACTCCTATAGTTGTTTTATAGCCAAAGAAAGAAGAAAAGAAAGAGGATGTGGTTCATCTTCCTCCTACCCTTGAGAAAGAAGAGCCATAAACATATGATGAAACCAATGATGAGGAGAGCTCAAGAAGCTCTTAAAGTTTAGAAGAAGATGAAGAACCCCAACCTCAACCTTTGAGGAGGTATACATAGATAAGGAAACAACTTGATAGGTTTGGATATTTATTTCATGATTCTAGTTGTATTTTCACTTTGATCTCTAACATTGATGAGACTAGGAATGTAAGGGAGGCTATGGGTATGAGTGATGTATATTCCTAGATAAAGGCCAAGGATGAAGAGATGGTTGCATTAAAAAAAATGATACTTGGAATCTAGTTCCCTTTCCTAATGGACATAATGTTGCACAAATGGTTGTAATTGCACCCAAATATCGACCTACTAATGACCAATACAACTACTAGAGTTAATGAATCCATGAGAGGTGGTTATGCCTTGCCACAAACCCAATCATTATGCTGCACAACACAAGGATACCAAGGGAACACACCTTGCAAAAATCCCCCCAATGCAAGCAAGGGGTTCAAACATGGGAGCTCTGATACCAATTGTTGCATAGATGGTTGTTGTTGCATCAAAAGATCAACCTGTTAATTCTTGATACAATCACTAGAGTTAATGAATCCACAAGAGGTAATTAAGCCATGTCATGAACCTAAGCATTGTACTGTACAAATCAAGGAGACTAAGGGCACACACCTTGCAACACAAAACCGCAGGTTACAAATGGATGTTCAAGAAAAAAAATGGTTTTGATGGAAATGTTGAGAGATATAAGGCAAGGTTGGTCATGAAGGGTTATTCCCAAGTTGAGTAAATTGACTATGGAAATATTTTTTCTCCTATTGCAAAGTTTTCATCCATTATATTTTTGTTATAACTTTTTGCTGCATATGGCTTAGAGATTGAACATATTGATGTGAATACAACTTTCCTTCATGGTGATTTGGAGGAAGAAATCTATATGTCATAGCTAGAACATTATATTGAAAAAGATACAAAAAATTTGGTTTACAAATTGAAGAATTATTTGCATGGTTTTAAAAAGTCACCTTGGATGTGGTACAAGAACTTCAATTCCTTTGTGTTGATTTTGGGATTTCTTAGATTGAAATCATATCATTGTATTTATTTCAAAACTTTTGATGACTGTATTCACATTATTATGTTGTATGTTGATGATATGTTGTTCATTGGGAATGGTAAATATTTGATTTATGATTTGAAGTCTCAAATTTCAACATATTTTGAAATAAAGAATGTAGGTGTAGCTAGGTACATTCTATGTATGGAAATAAAAAGAGATAGAGAAAACAAAAAGCTTTGGCTAGGCCAAAAAAATTATATGAATTATGTGTTGGAAAGATTCAACATGGTAGCTTGTAGACCATTGTCTGTTCCTTCTATGATGGGAAAAGGTTATCAGTTTCAAATTGTCCAAAATCTCCTAGTGAGGTGGAGGATATGATGAGAGTACCTTATGCTAGTATTTTTGGAAATTTGATGTATTCCATGGTTTGTACAAGAATAGACATTTTCCAAGTAGTGGGAGTCCTTAGCCAATTGATAGCTATTCCTAGGTGAGTACATTGGGATGTGGTAAAGAGAGTATTCAGGTATTTATAGGGTACTTCCAAGTATTTCTTATGTTATCATAGACATCCTACATGATATTTACATCCAATTTATATTTATGGATTCATGGATGCAAATTGGGTAGGTATCATTGACATCAAAAGATCCACTAGTGCTTATGTGTTTACTATGTTCGATGGTGCTATTAGTTGGATGGGTATGCAACAAGCTCTAGTAACTTTTTCCAATACAAAATAAAATAAAATGATATCTACTCATGCTTGTAAATAAGCCATTTGGATTTATATATTTTGTTTAGATGTTGGGCTTCATGTAGGGATTATTACTATTTTCAGTGATAGTTAGAGTGCTATTTTCTTAGAAAAGAATCCAACCTTCCATACTAGAATGAAGCATAATGATGTTTAG